>OX376373.1:34437164-34820335 GCA_947369275.1 Nemotelus nigrinus | reverse complement strand
CTAAGTTGTCTTGCGATTTCGATGCTCTTAACATTGGTATTGCGTCCGTTTTACATGTGAATGTTGGCAATAGTACTCTGTGTATACTTGGTTTGATCGGCAAAATTTGATTTATCCAGTGTTGCTTTTTAATTAGTATAAATACAAAACATTGTTTTGCGCTTATTTTTCTGTGGAAATAATATATTTGCGAGAAGCTGTCACCAAGCCGAGGCTTATCTGAGCAATTGACACCTTCAAGCCCTTCAAATCCCCAGGTCCGGATGGAGTTCTACCGGCCATGCCTGAAAAGTCAGGTATACTCACCATTCCCTGGCTCATACAAATTTACAAAGGTGGCCTAGCGATAAGCCACGTGCCTGCAGCCTGGAGGACCGCAAAGTTGTATTTATATCCAAGGCAGGTAAAGTCAACCATGCGTACCCGAACGACTACAAGCCAATTAGCCTGACTTCCTTCCTGCTTGAAGCTTTCGAAAGATTACTAGATATCTATATCAAACAAAGACTTGGCACTCAAACTCTATCGAGAGCCCAAAACGCGAACATGAAAGGGAAATACGTTGAAATGGCTCTCCATAGAGTAGTCCTCGAAATAGAAAAAGCACTCCACTATAAAGAATACGCTTTGGGAGCTTTTCTAGATATTGAAGGAGCCTTCAATAATGTGAACACAACAGCCATTGTGGAGAGCTTCTACGCAACCAACACCCATCCCGCTGTTTGTAACTGGATAAGCAATATCAGTTGAGTGAGCAAAAGATCATATCAGCAAAAATCACTAGGAAGATTCATAGAGGCACTCCGCAAGGAAGAGTTCTATCCTCTCTCTTGTGGAACTTGGTTATAAGTATAATTTTGGAAAGGTTGGGAAGCAAAGGACTCACGATTGTGGCCTATGCCGACGACATTGCGATCTTAGTCTCGGGCAGGTTTCTACACACCCTCGGTCAACTCATCGATTATGCTCTGGGGCTGGTTGAGGAGTGGGCGAACACCGTCGGCATCAAGTCCAATAAAACTGATTTTGTACTTTTCACAAGAAAGTAAAAAATTCCTGAATTAGCCCCAATCAGGTTGAGCGGCACCAGGTTAAGTCTCAAGTCAAAAACTAAGTACTTGGGTCTTATTCTGGACAGCAAGCTCACCCGGAAGGTGAATTTAGAGAGGAGAGAGTTAAGCGGGCAAGCAATGCGGTTTACGCCAGCAAGAGAGTGCTGGGTAAAACGTGGGGTCTAAGCCCTGCTCTAACGCACTGAATCTATATGGCGATAGCCAGGCCTATCATTGCTTACGGATGCTAGGTTTGGTGGCCAGCAGTGAATAAGACTACCTTTGCAAGCATGACAAGCAGAGCTCAGCGGCTAGCAGCTCTCTCTACCACAGGTGCCTTAGTCTCGACTCCTTCGTCTTCTCCTAACGTCCTGCTTTATCACCCTTCGCTCGACCTCTTCATTAGGGGCACTGCCGCAAAAGCTGCTGTCAGGCTTAGACCTAGCATACGCCAGAGATACCACAAATGAGGAAATCAACATCTTTACAGTCAAGCGGCGGTTACAGCTCTGATGTCTTACACATACAAATCGAAGTGTGTACTTGACTGCATTCAGGCCCTGAAAAGGCTGGGCAATAACAGAAGGGTCAGAATTGACATCCCAACTCCAATCCAAACAATCAAATACTCAATCGACTCCAATATGATGCAAGGTGCGATTATCAGATGACGTGCAACTCAGACTTGCAAGGTAACCAAAATCATGTGGGGGTCATACAATCTCGTAGCGACTAAGTACCTGCTCGAATTAACGCGGACTGACTGCAAGCGGCTGGGCGGCCATTATTGGCCTCTGTCTTGAAGCAGCACATGCCATGAAAATGGGACTCCTAACCAGCGACACCTGTAGGAAGTGTCAAGTTCTGTGTCACTGCCCGGCACTGGAGAAAATCAGGCAGCGCTGCTGCGGTGAGACCTGGCTGGTGGATCTTTCACATGCAACGGAGCAGAGGCTGAAAGACATACTTCAGTTCACAAAAAAGTCCGGGGCCTTCGACGGCCGTTTGTACTGAACTTTCTTTCTCCCGGTCCATTTATCTGGTATCGCTATGGACCAAATGGGCTTATGTGTGGCCCTGTGCCAGCTAGTTAAACCTAACCTAATTATATTTGGGAAAATTAAGGCTAGAAAATAAAAAACTGATATTGGTAGGTAAGTCATGATAACGATATCAGAATTTTCAACCCCATGTAAGCGTTATGTGCCTAAGAGTAGGCAAAAAAATTGTAAAGTTTCAAATTGTGATAGCTTTCTTCGGAAGCATCGGATCAGTACGAAATTTATGCCGGAAATCGGACGCACATCGTTTTAACGCCTGGTCTGAGATGCATACGATGCTCTCGTCAGCTGTCCTACCAGCGTTGCCAGATTGGGGGTTTTTGCACCAAAATAGGGGATTTGAGATTTTACTGGGGATTTCATGCGGGGGGAAATATCGAGAACATTTTCTTAAATTAATTGCCATATTCGGAGATGTGATGTGAATTTAGGAATAGATAATATGCTGCACCAAATGTTTCATCAAGTTTAGTTTTCTCTAAGTTGGATGACTCTTAATAGGTTACAGTTGATGGATTCTGGGTCGCAGTTTGAACAAAATATATATCAAACATTTCTGACAGAAGCATAATCCGGCTCTATTTTCTATTACTATGAACTGTACATTGCCCTACACACTTGTAGATAGAACAATACAACTTCAACGTTATATTCTCCTTCGGCTACCTACACGAGCACGAGCTTAAGCCGGTAACACTGCAGTTACTGTTGGGCGTTACGTAGTGTGTTCTTTCTTTGCCTTTTGTTTTGGACCCTTAAAGTATTTTTTATATTATTTTCAAATTAACAAAAAAAAAACAACTAATTACAAGGATAAAAAGTGAATAGCAACAACATTTCGATATTGCATGAATCATAAAAAAAACAGTTTTCAGCGCTAAGTAACGTTCTTAAGTAAATTCCAATAAATCCGTTTTGGCAGTCCGATGCAAAACGTTTTATTTCTTTAACCTTTTTTATCCATACTGAGGGCTGTCCGCATCAGTTCAGATAAATAGTCCTATAACAACATCAAAAACATGCTGAATGATAATTTAAACATAAATTCCGAAAAGATTGGTGCAGTTTTTGTGTCATTTCACTGTAACTGATGGATTTTTTTAAAACTCATTTTAATTTTCAATTCCTTGAAATTACCGAAAAACAATTATACGCATGTTGTGACTTACTACTTCCGACGAATTCAGTTAAAAAAAAAACAAAAATTTGCTGTAACAATACTCACAATAATTAACCAAGATGCCACAATACTGTTTATAATGTAAATAAGAGAACGTATTGGCTCTGAACCAGGGCCCCAAAAATTTAAGTCCACTTCATAACGATGCGACTGAATCTTCAGTTCGTTTAAGGCAATTAATCTCGGATTCGGGTATCGATTAGCAGAACAATTGCAGTGGCATCCCCCTCAATGAGAAGCAGCAAACGTGATATCGTCGAACAAATGGCTTACCTGGACGCCCATGCCTCCAAGTGGAAATTACAATGCAATCACCTGAATTCGATCGAATTCATTTTCAGTTAGTCCGTTTCGCAGTCGGTTGTGTGCAAATTCGTGAGGTAAATAAGAAAAAAAATAACAACATGAAAAAGATCCCATCGGGAAAACATTGGGTGGATAGACGGGAATCAGACCACACGGTCGCGAAAAGAAATTTGAAATTAGGTCGAACGGCGACGACCAGAAGAACTCAAGCGACCAGAACGGGTATCCATCCACTCGTTGCGAGTTCAATGCTGAGTTCGGCTTTCTTTGTGCACAGCGCCTTGACCATTGTTCGAACCATGAATGGGACCTGATCATATTCATTTTCGTTACTTTGTTTTGATTATTTTTATCCGGATCACTTAGCTACTTCTTGAGTTCGCGTAGGAGTTTGCGCGTTTGGTGTTGAAATAGGAATGTCGCAAATTTCCATTTCATTTTTCGACAGATTACAAGAGACTCACAGGACAACAAAAGTTTTGCCTGATTTTTGTGTCTGCTATCGATTTTGCAAGAACAGTTTCTACAATCCAAATTATCCTATCAGGTGTATAGTAAAATATTAAAACTATAAGCAGATTAAATAGAATGGTAACACTACCCACAATTGTCTGAATATCCTCCACTTTTTCTTATTTCGATAGTACCTGTACCTGTGCACGACTCATTCCTTCGAGTCGTTCTTCCATAACTTTCGATAGTGATGAATATTTTCCCTGGACACTAGTTTTTACACGCAACAAGTGGCATGAAAAGCGCCAGTTCTTTGCAATTCGAGCTTCTGACGGTATACGGTGGTTTAAAAAAAAAGAATTTCAAAAGACGTTTGGCTTGTGCATGACCCGTTTTGGATTTCTTTTTTTTCCGGTACGGAGTCCGAAACACCCTCGAGCATAACACGCCCGACGTTCAGATGCTTTGCACAAGTATTCGCAAAGTTTTTGCTGCTAACCAAGTGTAAATGTTTTGATGGTTATTTTTGGTTACACTGCAAGTTTCTTTAAAAGTTACACATCGGACTTTGCAATGTTAGCATTCAAAATATATCACTTAAAGTGATAAATATTTTGAAATTAAATTATTCCTAAGAGCACCTAGCATCCAAGAATGTGGATAAGTCTTGGCCGTCACAAATGTTTACACATGGTTGTTATCAGGACTCAATTATTAGCTGTTTAGTTTTCCATCATAAGGCGGATCCAGACTTTTTTTCACAGCCGAGTAGGCGAGGGTGCATGGTTTCCTCGTCGACTGTCGCCTGTTTTTCTCCATCCACACACATGCCAAGATATGACCAGGACGAGAGTGTGTATAGTTTTTTTGCCGGCGTTCTGAGGGTATATGGGAGTCTCGCTTTAGCTCGGGGTCGCTCGAAATTTCATCAGTTTTTGGTATGGAGTCAAAGGGATTTTTAAAAAGGTCTGGTGCTGGCTCCCATGGTATTTACAACCCGATTTGGTTTGCCTACGAAATCATGGACTTGATCCATCGTATTGGACAAGATGCATCCGGGGCCGGGAGTTCGGGGCCGGGATTCAAACATAATCGGCAATCAAATTACGACAAGACTCGAAAAGTGCAAATAAAATCCATATTTACGAGAAAGCAATTAGCATGCCGGCTCACATCAAAATGCGTAAAGAATAGAGCAAAACAAACCGATGCAACAGTTAACAAGAGAATACAATGGGGTTTTTAAATAAATAAATATACTAGCGAATGCGTACACAGATTTACCAGAATCCTCTACAACAATCAAAAATAAGGTTGTGGGCTATCCAAGCAGGATAAAGAAAATAATAAAAAGTTGGATTTGTTTATTTATTGATTTATTTATTTACTATTATTCAACAGATAAATCCAATTACTGAATATAGAAAATATAAAATACAAATAATTCACTAACGAAAGAATGAAAAAATGAACAAAATAATGAGATGATAATGATACAAAATAAGGAACAATAATAAACAAAATCAAAGTAAAAAAGTACAAATTTAACATAAGAAAAATTAAAAAAAAAAAAAGAGGAAAACAAACAACATGGAATTACTAGTAAGCAAAACATTATTTTTCAGAAAAGTTTTAAAGGCATATAATGTCGGCGGTAGAGGACTAAACTGTAGATCATTTTGTAGCCTCAGTAATCGCAACAGCGGAGAATAAAAAATGACTGTTGAGGTAAGAAGTAATTGTTCCACCAGTAATTGTTCATAAATCGACAAAGGAAGGTTGCAGGGGATATATATTGAAGCAACGACTAAGGTTTTGGCAGAAGGCAAGGAAATACGCACAAAAATACACTCAACAGGAGGACAGAAAGGAATATCACGACAGAGTGTTCCGTTGAGTGCCTTATTAATACCGATGAGAACACCTCCACCATCGGATTTACCACTATTCAAACGATCCCTGTCTTTACGGAAAACCGTGTGGTCAGGTAAGATTTCCGAATCGAAGATATCATCAGTAAGCCAGGTTTCTGTAGGACAAATTATATCATCCGAAGCTAAAGTGGGAGAGAGCCTGAACTCATTAGTTTTGGTTTTGTTTAGTATTAATCCTAAGCTCTGGAGCTCCTTGCTCCTCTCGGATGAAAATTCTTACGAGGAATTCTGGTGAATTCTTTGACCAGAACACCAGAAGGCCAGAAGTCCTTTCGTAGAAGCTCGTTGATGACAGCATATACAGTTATACGGAAAGAAGCCACTTTCTGGTTTGGTAAGTTGTCAGGCGTGAGTTTTTTGCAGACCAGAAGTGGTGGCGTGTAGCCAAGCTTAGCAGCTGCAAATTGGTTAATCGTCTCGGCTGAAGTATTGTAGTCGATGCGGGATATGAAGACTTGCGGCGGCGGAGTCACCACTTTACCGTGGGGAAGTGCACCATTTGGCCCAGAAGATTCAACATGCACACTGCGTCGAATTTGAGGAACTACGTGCGTTGCTGGAACGTCGGTACGAGGTGCGGAAGTGTAATAGTAATAGCGGTGAGCTAAGAGAATCTCAGGTGAACGGTTCAGTTTGACGTTTGATAAGTGAACCTCGACTGCAAATAGGCGCTATATAAATATTAACATCCACTCAGTAAATTCTTACTGGAGTTTGGTGCGAATATGGATTTCAATGACAGTTGCAAACTGCCTAGAGATATCGAAAGAGCGTCTAACTGAGTTTGATGTTTCTCTAGGAAACGACATTGTTGCCATCCTAACTGATGGGCCAACTGTGATGCGAAAAGTAGGCAGACTAGTTTATGCGGAGCGGCAAACTGCCAAGTGAATAACATTCACTTTGCAGTTTGCGATGTTCTCTATAATAGGAGGTCCATACCAGACTAAAGAGTTGATGAATTAGTTGATAGTCTGGACGACGACCACGAAGATTTGGACGGTCCTGAATCAGCTTTCTACATTGAATCCGGTCGCTTGCAAGACACGCTAGATCTGACAAAGGATTATGACATCATCACATGCATAAAGAAAATTCGTAGAGTAGTTTTATATTTAAAAAAAATCTCCAACGAAAAATAACGATCTTCAAAACTTTATCAAATCCGAGCAAGGCAAAGAACAGTCTCTTTTACTGGAATGCAAAGCAAGATGGAATATTCTCTAGACAATGCTCGAACGGTTTTCCATTCTGAAAAATATTATACAGCAGGCATTAATAGACTTGCAATATCCAGATCGATTAGAAGCAACTGAGTTTGATTCGATTCAGAAAATTATCACAATATACTTAAAAAAATTTGATCTACTCGGTTGTGCAAAAAAAAAACGCACCTATTATCACAGATTGGATCTTGTTGAGCTTTTACTTTAGTGCATCAGGCAAAGAAGATTCAAAAAGCTCATAGGAGATTCGCGAAACGAGATTCGATGATGGTCTGTGTCTTTTTTTATGCTGCGGACGTACTACAATCGAATCAACTTTTTTCTGTTATTAAAAGGGCTCACCATTTTTCAGAATGACCGTCAAAGTCATGGTGCTCATAAACGAAATATCACGCATAAAGTGGTAGATATATTTTAATGCGTAATCTGAAATTCTTCCAGAAAATTTAGTTAGTTTATTCGGCGGTTAGAAATTCTTCCAGAAAATTTAATTCGACAAGCAATTCTAGTTATTCTAGCACTAGAGTTCGACAAGCAATTTTCAATTCTAATCGAACCAATCAATTTTACTGCGAGTGTACTTCAACCTGTTCAGCATTTATGATATGCAGATGAAAATGACTTGTGCGCTTCGGCCAGTGCAAGTTCACTACGTCCCGTAAAGACCGAAATAAACGCGACTGGACATTTCGCTTGCTTATGAATTCGCTGGACGTTAAAGGTATCGAAATCGGACGAAAAGAAAGAAAGAAAGGGCTTCGGTTTCGGAAGAATTATTATCAAGACAATCTTTAGTATTGATATGATGAATGGTAACTGAATAGAATGGACCGTTAGTTTGTTGGATTCGATCCCCGATTCGATTCGATAGCACGACTGAAACGAAAGAAAGGTGTTTTTTGCAGTTTGGCAGATACTTTACCTTTGCAAACTGCAGTTCGATTGCAAGCAGATTGCTTATCTGATCACAATACGAAAATTGGCACCATTGTGTCATTTGAAATTACTCCGCGGATCGTTTTAAAAAGAGGCAATCAGATTGTGTGCAGATTTTTTTTGGTCCAACTTATGCTAATCCACTTATGATTTCGATAAATGAATGGACGAAAATGATGAGATTTAAATTGGAAATTATCTGATTTGCATATCAGTTGGTGTTTCACATGTGCTTGCACATATGCACATAACATGTTTGTACTGACCGGGTGTGAAAGGAATGATTTAAGATCGCGAATTCTTTTGTTTGATAAATGGCCGAAATGGTCAATGTAAATGAGTCAAGTAGTGATTGAGATGAATGGATGTGCAACTGTATTTATAATATTTTCATACAAAGTTTATGATTGTTGAGCAGTAAATAATATGTGATTTATGTGGTGAATGTAATTCTGACACTTGATGTGAAGTGCGATGAAGGCTCTGATTTAACGCTACTAGTGATTTATTTAACGTGTAATAATAAATGACAACTAATAAAAAGCTGAAATCGTATATCCTGACCCAAAATTCGTTCATTGGTGTTTTGAAGACACGAAATACGTCTGCTGAATAAGTTGAACTTGAGACCTTTGATAAAGAAAATTTGATCTCTATTAAGCGAGACAATATTTTCACAAGCTCGCCTATTTTACTGTTTTTTTATGCCAACACATAAATGTGCGGCTTACCCTCAATTTGAATTTATAGAGGCATCGCTATTCTATCCTTATATCCCAAACTATTCGAAAAATCATTTATGACAAACTCTTTTCTCTGGTCGATACTCGACTGAACGAGCAACAGCAAAGATTTAAGAAAAGTTGTTCTACCCTTACTAATCTTATGCTGTCTGTTTCCGATGTTTTATGTAGTTTTATGATTGATTAATTATTTAATTTCGTTTTGCGTGCTCAATATTGTTCCCTACAAGTGATTTAGCTGCTATGTATTTGTTTATTGAATGTTAATTTATTTACTTGCATTGTATTCGTATGTATTTTATACCTTTTCTAAATCTGTTTTTAAATTTGTTTGATTTTTTTTGATTTCTTATGTTTACCTTTTTTAGTGAAAATAAAATAATATGGAGCATCCGACCAATTTTGATCCCCATCGAATCCGCAAAGCATCCGAACATTTTGATCCCCAAACTGCTTCAGTTAGGAGCTGCAAGTGGCTTAGCTTCTACCTCTACGAACGCCGAATTTTAAGGACTTATCTCAAAGAACGTCCATGCCACTTCTGGTGTACCTCAAGGTAGTCAATTTATCCCTTTTTTTTAAATTTGCCCATAAGACCTATCAGAGGACCAGAAAGTTGAATATGTTAGTAAGCTACAATCCGACGCTTTCATTCAAAACTAAAATCCCAAGACTAAACACACTTAACTCCCAATGGTGGTTCGCGAACAAGTTCTAAGACTATTGATGATACCCTTTGTTGATTGATTTATTTTTTCCTGTTTTTTTTTTTTGTAACTGAACCTAATATCTCTCATGGGCTGCAAATTTTAACAGAGCTCAGATATTTCCCTATTTATATTTCCCTACTATAAATCAAAAATTTAGATCTATTTTACAATTGTTAGTATTCATGGCAAGCGCCCAATATGACTTATTAAAACTGTAAATATAATCATCATTCTAAATTGTACTCTTAACCTGACAACTGAATGCAATTATGTGCCAGTTGAAATGCCAATAAAATTCACTGTTATATTAATTAGCGTTGTAAAAATTATTGCGACTTCCACTGAGAATGCCATACATGTTCAATGTTCGTTTAGTGCTGACAGTCCATAAATATCGTAGCATAAAAATTTCAATGCTGCAAATCACAGTATTGGTACAAGCAACTATTATGCGATACTTTGTAGTTGAGGGCAAGCTATGAGCCGTAAAGAGTCAGTCGTTCATCCATAGAAATACTTAACGTGAATTTGCTTCCATAGTTTAGAGAAAATAGTTATGTGAATAACATTGCCAAACAGAAAATCGTGACTGACATTAATCTATTTGGGGTTAAGTTTATGGTCTGTTTACGTTGAGCCGTCTGAGCTGGGATCGTAGACAGCAGTAGCTCGAACTGACAAATAGAGGTGAATTCAATGGTGTGGCAGGTTAATACTATCTGAAACGAGAATTGTTCCCTTGAAAATTCGATCTGAAACTCTTTCCCTGCATCATGAACGTACCTTCACAGGTCGTCGGAAGATCATGTTGACGCACTACTAGCAACCAATCTAAATTTCAATGCACTGGAATAATTCGACAGTACAAGATCGATCCAAAGATGCATTAAATCTCATTCAGATCTAACAAAGTCCGAGCTGACCACCCAAGTCGAAAATGCAGGAAGCATCTCACTAGTTGGTTGGATCGTTGGGGAATGGTATACAGAACTGAGGGTGTCAAGGTATACAGTGCCGAACAATTAGATGCATTTGCCGACGGTATAACTGGCCGGGCAAACAAGAAGGTCGGGAGCTTGGGAATTAACACCTGCCGCTACAACGTGCAGCAGGGACATAAATATTCTCCAAGACATGGACCGCTTGGAGGTAGCGTCGATGCAGCACTGTAAACAACTCGGTCTTGTTACGGTGCACGGCCGGCTGAGCTTGAGCTATTTTTTTTTGTCACGAGTCAAATAAAAATAAGATTTGAGTAGATTTATTTAATAATAATGATATATTTTTGCGTGGAGTTGCGTAGTGTTGGTTCCAGCATTGACACAGTTGGGGTTAAATATGAGGAGCATGCGTTGCGAAAATGTGTTTTTCTTGGGCTATTAAATTAAAAGCAAATATATTTATGGTATGCTTCTAGTTACAAAATCACCTGACGTGTATGATTTGTACTTATGCTGCATTTCATAAGCATAGATATCAACCTAATTTATACTTATGACTTGCTTTATATACATCTTGCCCTAAGTTGAAAAGCAAGATATTTCATTATACTCTCAAAAAATGAATAAAGTACAGTTTTCACTTGCGAAGCTGATACGAATGTAACATACTGGCATCCAAACTGAAACTAGATGCATCTAATGCAGAATTTGGTTATTTATTATATGCATGTGTTTGGGATTTACCAGGTATCTATTATGAGAGACCATAAATTCTTTCGCTCGAATTTGGAAATAAATTCCTTGAAGATAATACCGCAGCCTTTGGAAGCAAAAGATAGAGGGTAGACAAAACTAGCAGATTGAAAATAAAATTGAGTCAAAAATAGGTTCGGCCGTAACAACTCTGGAGGTACGAAAGGTAAGCAGAGAATTCACGCAACGCATCTCATCATATTCTTTTTCGCGTAGCATTACATATTGTATAAGCATTCACCTGAAGAGGGGTTACTAAATTTTTGTGACTACTCTTGGGCATGAAAATATGTACTTGTTAAAATTTAAGCAAAATAGTTTAGAAAATACTAAAAAAAAACGGTAACATCATCGAAAAGAAACTACGCTCCAACCGATATTTTTTGATAAAACGCCGATCGATGGCCTCCAACAGGAAACGCCGTTTATCAATTTGACAGTTTGACATTCAGACAGTTCACAGAGCATTAAAAGTCAAGGAAGAAACTGAAAATGAGGCAACTGAGAAGGTCATTAATGAACAACATCAACAAGAGAGATCAAAGCATAGAGCCTTGGGGAATGCCACACACTGGATAAAAATGTGAGACGACGCGACAATGTATGAGGCGAACCAGGAGTGATCGATATCCAAAATTTAATACTGACGAGGTTAGTCCAACAACGGATTATGATTGACCGTATCAACTGTCTTGAAAAAATCTGTGTAATTACCGTGAACTTGTTGCCCACCTTCAATGAACCGGCAACATAATATACAAAGCCATTCAAATTTCTATGTTAATAGCAGCATTTGATGAATTCATGCTGAACCTTAGGAAGCGAATGCTTTCACAGGTGGAACTTACATTTATCATAAAATAATATTTACGACCTCCAACTTTGCGTTTGTTGTCATTTGTTAAAACTTTAATTTGTGATCTCCGTAGAGATCTTCAAATATGGTCGCAGCCCAATCTTTTGAAGCTAAGTTCTATGGCCCCAACGGACCCTAACTTCAGAAAATTTGGTCTCATACTTTTTGTTTTACAAATTTATATATTTTAACCAAACACAATAGGAAAAAGCATTAACAATACAGTATAATTGCAATATACAAATTGTCCCAAACGCAGACAAACATTTAAAAAAAACCCCATAAATATTGTAGTAGCTACTTTACTTTATTTTACTTTAGACTAATTTTAATGGAAATCAAGTAGGTTAGAGAATTTGAAGGGCCTTGGACAAGTTATTTTTTACAGTGGATGTATTAGAAAAGTAGTAGCTGCTTAAAGATTTGAATATCCTACAACACGCATCTGTCAGATGGAAAATGTTTCGAATTTCTTGGGTCATAGACATTTCTTAAACCGAAAAATAAAAATTGTTTCTGAACAGATTCGCCTCTATTACTGTGTAGCTCAAAAGCTAGATCCCATATAATGCACGACTATGTTAGTAGGGGCCACAGCAGATTGGTATGCAATTACTTAGTACCCTATACATTTTTGAACTCTTTAGCACATCTCTAAATGAACCCTAGCTGTTTATTAGCTCTGGCAAAAATTTGAGTGAAGATCTAAAACATGATCAAACCTCTTCAACTCGATGCTGTTTAGGTACTAAGAATATATTGTGATTGTATTCTTATGGGGAAAACTTATCACAAGTCATTTGTTAATGTTAATATTCAAATTATTTTCGTTTCCCTACAGTTCGAGAGATTGAAGCTTGGATTGTAGAAAGTTTACGTCAAACTGCTTGTTTACGATGTGGTATAGATTTTTTAAGTCGTCTACAATAGAAGAGATGGGGTATACCAAGCAATATATCAGACACATCTGAAATGAAGATATTAAAAAGCAGGTGGCCTAGATTACTGCTTTGTGGTACTCCAGAATATGCAAAAACTATTTTAGATAAGTGGCTTTAGAATTTTACAAATCTAAATCGATCGCGAAGATAAGACTGGAGCCAATTAAAAACGGACCCGGATATATGAAAGTTGCAAAGTTTTTCCACTAGAGCTTGATAGTCAAACCGGTCAAAAGCCTTAGTTAAGTCCATTTAAACCACGTCAATTTGGTCTCCTTTTTCTACTTCACAGAACATATAAGAAACTAAAAACATGAGATTGACGGTCTACTCGATGTTTGCTACTCACTAAGAAGAAAGTCAATAATGCAAGTAGGTTTGTTACAAACTAGTTTCTCAAAAGATAACAGATTTCATAAAGTCATAAGAATAAATATAGAGTTTAGGGAATAAGGCATAAAATAATAGGCATAAAATAATAGGCATAAAATAATAGCGATAAGTTTAAAGTTTAGGGATAACAGATAGAATAGCGATTCCTCGATTGTTATCAACCGATCGCTTATTATCACTTTTGAAAATAGATGTAAATTATGAGGATCTCCAGAATAACAGGAAAACTTCAAGAGACGGGAACATATTGAAAATCATTTGCAAAAGGGTGATCGGTCTGCACATTGGCCAAGAAGAAATTAGAAACTTGGAATTCATCACTCATTTTTGATACGCTGCTTCAATTGAACTCGGTAGATTGTCCAATATTTGAAACTAAATCAGGTTATATGAGCATACAACTGACATAGAAAAGTAGAAAGGTCTTTAATTTCTTAGCCAATGAACCAAAATTTATCATCCCCCTTAAAAAAAGTCAACTGCGAAACAATCCAGAAAATTATTTCTACAAATCTGCAAAAGCTCTATTATATTATTAGGTTGAATAAGCAAACATCAACCAAACTTTGCGATTCGATTGATAATACAGCACAATAGATAAAGCGATCATTTGTTAGAAATATCCTTGAGCTGGATTCCAGACGCAGGTAGTTTCACACAGCTACCATTACCAACTGAATGTCTTTTAATGTGAATACTGTTGAGACTGTTGAGAGCCCATCATGAAGGTTAACAATTTGGATATAGATATGTACCCAAAATCAACTAGGCTTATCTGAAAAGAGGCCAATCTCCAACATTCGTGATTAAGAGTACCAGCACTGTCTTTATGTATTAAACCATTGCTTTGCATTCTTTGCATGTGGAAAACCCAGTGAGTATCCCTCATAGGCCACTGAGATGACGCAGAGAGTTGCTCGGTTAAGTTACACTCAAAAAAAATTTGGTTTAATTTTACCCGTATAATAATAGGAAACTGGTTTCCTACTATTAACGATGTAAATTTACAAAAGTGCGTACAAAGAATATTTTACGTCTTAAATGTGTAATTTTTTTTACGAGCAAATAGTGTAATTTTACCCTAAAAAGACGTAAATATAGGACGGAAACGCATGAAATTTGTGTATCAAAGGCTACTTTTTACGACTCTATTAGTGTAAAAAGCGCAATTTATTCGTGAATGTCCATAAAAATGTTTAAAAAACGATAATAGAAGATGCGTTTTTTGCACTCTTGGGCAGGGTAAGTTTAGGTAAATTTAAGTAACTTACCCTGCCCAAGAGTGCAAAAAACGTACCTAAAGAATGTTTTATCAAACAAATGTCATCAAAAGGTATTTATTGCGAACAATTTTAGGAAGTTTGCACTACTGAAGCAGGAATTTCAACTAACCTCTAGATAAGTTTCATTTTCAATAAAATTGAAAAAATTTAATGATGCAAAAGTCAGCCCCTCAAGACAGGTAACTGCCATAACATAAAATATTACCCCAACATAAAATATCACTAACAAAAGCCTGTAAATGGTAACTTTAAATGTTAAAAAAGGCGAAAGTCCTATTAAATCAAGTAAGCAAAATATAAATATTTTTCTTGTCAAATACAAAAACTTTTTGCGATTCCTTTAACTTTATAATTTATTTTAATTTGATGTGTACACTATATACACATTATACACATTAACTTATAGCACTTATTGCTAAACTTCTATTTAACTTATAGCTACACTTCTAATTAACTTACAGCTACACTTCTACACTTATTACACGAAAAGATTGACACTTAACTGCTGCTATTCAAAGCAAAGATCACGAAATATCAAACTCGTTCAGTCTAGCCAAATCACCGTCTTTCGTCACAATGTTACATCAATAATAAGTCAAATTCGAGCAAATGATACAATTTTACAGCTTTGGTGTAAATGAGAGTAGCGAAGTAGTAAATTTACACTCTTTTTGCTAAGGTTTACAAAACACAATTTATTATTCAGCTGATATGACGTAAAAGCAGAAAATGCACATCCAATGTGTAAAAAAATTGTTATTTCTTTATTTTAAACAGAAAAATGAATATATTTACTATTATCAAAGAATTAATTTTAGACCCACTTTTTAGAGTGTAGAGTCAGAAAAAGCGATTCTTGTTTCACGGTCTTTCCCTAATTGTTTCAGTTGTAATGAAAACTTTGTCACCCAAGTAGACTTCTCTGATATCGTCTCTTGTCTAAGACTAAGGAAGTCCACGATTGAAGACAATGTATTTAATTTCAATCTCAGAAGATTGACATCCGTTACATTCCTGCCATAAATTAGTCTCTTCGGCACCCAACCTACTTCACTACTCTCCTACTTAAAGAAACTTCTAGAAAGAGCTATTGGTTCTTCCTTCCATAACTCAGAGGCTGAAAAGTCTAGCACTCCTGATCGATAATTTGGTTTCCAAGGGAGCCAACGTGGCATCGATAAGATTCCATTCTGACAGTGTATTCTCCGCAACCTGCGTGATTTATGTAGAGAAACTATTTGATTTAGTCTGAATTTTCAAACTGACTGCAAACTTGTCTTCCACAGCTTTCCTAGATATATAGGAAAGATACTAGACAGCTCTCTTCACAATAGATGGATTTTTAAAAGATGGACATTCAACGGACGTAATGTCGTCAATTCTAGACTCTTCCACTAAGATTCTGTCATCCCACAGGGCTCCTTCTTCATTAAGGTCACCTCTTAGCAAGCTGCTAAGTTTTTTGAGAAATCTTTGTTGTATTAAGTATATCAAACTCTAAATGTCTAAGACATTTTATAAGGAACGCTTTTAAGGCTTATTTGCAATTTCAGTGTCTTGCCGCATCAAAGCCAATCCACTGTTTATTATTTTATCTTTTCTTGAATATGCAAAACGGACATTGGAAGTTTTCAGCCTATACTTCATGTTCGACAAATCTACTAAAGATAACATGAATATAAACCTTATTATTACATCAAATGCATCCGTTTGAATCATCAATAATTTAGATTAATAGCAAGTTTTTTTTTCTTAAGGCCTATCAAATAAAAGAAAAATCAAACATTTGCTTGAAACACCTAAAATGATTGTCCTTGTGTTTTTTTCATTATCTATACGGAAAAACAAGCCCACTCGTGATAAAAAAAAAATGGTTATTCACTCACTTCACTCATAATTTTTTTAATAACACTTTTATTCCAAATCCGGGTACTTCTATTTTTATCATAAACTCTTTCATCTTTATGAGCTAGAAATTCACAAGAAAATTGTGTAGATACTCATCATCAAAGCACGCAAAACTAACCACCCACATTTAAAACAAAGCACAATGAAGAAGCATAGTGATACTATTTCGTTCGAAAGTGTCAAATTTACCACGTTTACCTTCAACGAACACTGAAATTGAGAACAATGGGTTGTAATACTTCAAGTATAATTCCGCCAAACGCGTGACCTTTTCTGGTAAATAGAATTATTCACAGACGGGCTCATATTCGCGGTTCTTTTATTCGACACAAATTAAACAAATCAGAGTCCAATTTATAAATGCATGTATCTACATACAGACGTACATACATATATGGTTGTAAGAATCTGCATACGTATGATAATAAAAAATTCTTTGTAAGGTCACGTGTATTATGAATAAGATCAACCACACCGACGGAAATATGGTTAGACAATGATGAGCCATATACAGTACTTCTAAGAAAGAATTTAGCATGATGGAAAAAAAGTATATTTAAATTTACGCAATCATGGAAATCGATCAATAAATTTAAGATATATTAATTATGTAACAATTTCAGATTCACATAAAATATATTTTGACGGCATATTTTTTTCTTCCATTACTTTTGCTATGTATCTCGAAAAATAGATGCAGTACTCTGGATTTAAACTGACATCCATCCACTCACATTTAAATCTAACGACGCATATATTGATGATCCCTTTGATATCGGTAATATATTGGCTTCTGTTTTCCGTGAAGCTTATCATACGGACTTGCCAAATCCAGACACTTTTCACCCTACTTGACAAACTCACCAGTCTCCTCTTTAGAGATGAAGGATTTCAAAATTGACGAGGACATCATTATCGCCTTTGCTAATAAGCTTGACAATAATATAACACCTAGCCTAGATGGCATACCTAATTTAGTCTTAAAATATTGTGTGTCACCACCACTACCTGTGCTGTCTTATATTTTCAGTGCATTCTTAACATCAGGCATCTTTCGTCATTTGTCGAAATACTCCACCGTCACTCCTATATTCAAGAAGTCGTAATGACGCTAGCAACTATCGACCTATTGGAAAACTTCCCTGCGTCGCTAAACTTTTTGAAGATATTGTAGCTTTTCATTGCAAATCCATTATGTCTCCGTGTCAGCACGGTTTTATGAACTGTCGATTAACCGCAACCAATCTGCTTGAATTTTCTCACCAAGTAACCAACTCACTCTAAGCTTGATCACTTTATACTTTTAGGTAAGCTTCATTCCTTTCAATTCTCTAATTTGTTTTTAAATTGGATTGGCTCTTACTTGACGGATCTAAACCAACGTGTATCCTTTCGCGATGCCTTGTCATATGAAATAAAAACCACGTTTGGTATTCCACAAGGTAGTCATCTAGGCCCTTTACTGTTCGGCTTATTTATTAATGATGTAGGTTTCATTCTGCCGTCATCTTCTGTCCTCCTTTATGCCGATGACGCTAAAATTTTCAAAGCTGTGAGAAACCTTAACGATTGCAATGATTTACAGCAGGATCAGAACAGATTTAACAGCTGGTGTTCCGATAACAATTTCACTCACTTTTGAGTGCACTTTTAAACAGAACAGCGAAAAAGTACTGCTGAATCAATCATTCACATTTAACGATCACATTGACTCAATCGTTATGAAGGCTAGCAATGCTTTAGGTCTTGACAGAAAACGTTCGAGGGAATTCAACTACATTTTTCTAAGTAAGACCCCCTTTTACAGCTTAGTCAGACCTTTACATTGATCAAATTAAGTTCATTCAAAAGAAGTTCTTGAGTTTCTGTCACCGCAGTATTCCGTGGTATGACCCTTTACATCTACCTTCTTACTAACACCGTTTAAATCTTTTACGAATGGATACCTTGAACTCTTGACGTCAAAATTACAAAATCTTATTTTCCGCGAAAATTTACTTATTAAGCCAACTCAATTTTCACATGAATAATACACGTGTCTGGCGAGTGACCTTTTTGTCGATCCCTCAACATCGCACAAATTATGGTTGCAATGAACCTGTCACAGCAATAAGTAGATGGTTTAACGAAGTTTACTTTATGTTTGCTTTTGATTTACCTACAGCATCACTTAAACGAATTCTGTATAAAAATGATTAATTTCTATTGTATGTGTATAGGCGCTGGATTGGACAAATTTAATAAAATGAAATACGAGTATCTCGTATTCATAGCATGCAAGTTATAGATGCTTTCTATCTATTTGAAAATTCATATTTCTTTATATACATATATACATAGATGCCAATTAAAGATTGTATCCTAAATTATATATTAATATATATATATATATATATATATATATATATATATATATATATATATATATATATATATATACATATATATATATATATATATATATATATATATATATATATATATCAGCAAAATGATTAAGGGAGAATCTCTGGAGTGGCCGATTCGATTGAGCTGAAATTTATTTTGAAATTTGACATAGATTTAAGTTTGAAATATAAATTTGACATAGATGTACAGTATGTAGTAGATAGGCCCATGACTTCCTATAATTGAGATATCTTTAACCCTTTGGTGGCGGCGGGCATTTTAGTGAATTTTCAAGTACTCCTATATTTCCAAGCAGTGTAATTTTTTGTTGAAAAAAAGAATTGGGAATGAAAACTTACTATGTTTTAAGCTTGTTTATGATAAAGAATTGGAAATTTTGAGCCGTGTTAGGGTGCTGAGTGCCTAAAAGTAGGCGACGATTTTTTTCACGTTTTGATTTGTCATAGCTTCTGACAAAGCCATTAGATCATCGTGGAAATTGCAGAGCGTATTGATGTTGACTAGGACTTAAGACATATGGAGTTTTAAGACAGTGCGGGCAATCCTGTAGCTACTGCAGGCTCCTGAAAAAAAATCCTTCAAATCAACGACCCTCCTGAAAAATGTTTGCTTTTTGACAAAAATTTCAAACCATTGATAAATTTTAGCCATTGTCCATCATTTTAAATTGAAATTTTCAAATTCCGATTTGCACAAGAACGGCAATCCATGACCAAATTACCTCTATTTAGAACGGCAATCCATGACCAAATTACCTCACTTGAAATTTCTGGGCACGAGAACTGACGATCGGCCTATCCAATCATAATGAAGTTCGCAGAACATATTGGTATTAGCTAGGACCAGGTCTGAAAGAAGTGATTTTGAAATGCAGGAAATACTGTGGCAGTGGTACCATCTTGAAAAATCATTGAGAAAAAAACTGCTTTTTGGCCTATAGCTTCCGATTCAGCCATCACATTTTTACAAAATTCACAAAATATTTGGACCTTACCCCAGACAACATTTGATGAAAATTTGGTTGAAAAATTAGAATAGAGTTGCCAGCTATGGCGATTTTTGTCTCCTGAATCTTGCGAATTTGTTCAGCAAAATAAAGCTTTTTTACCTTATAGCTTCTGGTCCAGTCTTGAAATCGAAACGAAGTTCATGCAGTAAATGGACCCGAATGTCGTAGGAATTTCGTAAAAAAAATCATGAGAAGGCTGCCAGCTATGACCATTTTTGTAATTTTTTAGAATCTCTTTATCAAGCGATTATGTCATTAGAATTGCAAATGAGAATGATCCTGCAATGAAAATTAGCAACAAATATTCACGTTTTGAAAATTTGAAAAGTTTTGAGGTTGGTAGCTCTAAAAAATTTTTCACCCGTATAACATCCAGCGCAGTGATTCAATCGAAACGAAATTCACAGGGTGGGTTTAACTCAACGTCAAGCAGATTAGGTATATACGTATTTGGTATATTTTGTAACAGAGGGTAACCAGCATCGGACATTTTCGTAAAAATTGCACCAACAGATGCTTGAAACTACATACTCAAATGTAAAGCATTTGCAATAAAAATAAGGAATCAATTTCTAAATTTTCCGAGTTTTGAAAGTTTTTCGAATGGCAGCCTTAAACAACGTTTAACCGCTGAAACTTTCGATGAAATCCTGCGATGAGAACGAAATTCAAAGGATAAGTTAATTTAAGTATGAGTTTGGTAGGGTAAGCTTATTGCTGATTTGTTGGAAAAGTGCTGCCAGCACTGAACATTTTCATCATCTAGTTGGGTTTTGTTGCTCTGGATACTACAACATCTTCCCAAATTTTTTTGTCACCCAAAGATAATTTCTTCGGAAATCAGTTTTTTAGCGGTTCTGATGCGCAAAACTTTTGAATCCAATTGCGCTTAATTTTTGAAATCTTTCTTGCTATAGTAGTTATCACCACCATTGATACTTTCACCGGATGAGAATACCGACATTTGAAAGCTGCTCTATCTGTCTAAGTCCACCCGTCAAAATATTTGGTTCTTATTATAAAGTAATGCTAGATAATGGTACACTTAAACTTTTTATTCTTTCCCAATTAACTCACCCAGCTAGTAGTTGCGAACAAGCTTTCCAGTTTTTTCCGTGAAACGTGATGCACTCGGCTGCAAGGTCTGTGATACTTAGACATTTGTGAATTTCTTTAGGCATAATTCAATATGTTTGTAATTAATGTGATTGTTTAAAAACACATGCGAACATATTTTTATGATTCACTGTAACATCACTGGGAATTGGCTCCTCACCTACAACTACGGTTCCAGGCTAGAATCACGTCAAATGAAATGTCCGTTGCTAAGAACAATAGCAAAATAAATTTACTGCCTTTTAACGCTGCGATATGGCTTGTAGTTGTTATAGGTCCGATTGCTTGCCTCAGTAAATTTCACCGCGAAAATCGTTGGCGGCGATGGTGGCGGTTAGCAATGGATACGGCGGCGGCGGCGTTTACGCTCGATGTATCTACATTTTAACTAGACATAAATATTGAGAAAACTACAAGTGTATCATAATTTAAAAGCATGTTGAGAGATGGCCTTGTGCTCGGTGAAATCACACGAAAGCAGTGAGCAACAAATCACAGAGTACTTGTCGGTTGGCGCAAAAGGCGCGAAAGAACTTCTCAAAGTGAAAACAACAAAGAGTTAAGACGGTTTGTTTGTGCGTTATGATAAAACATTTAACAACTGACTTGTGTTTGAAAGATGTAGTTCAGTTTGAACAATCCATTTGGCATGAAATGGATCATCACATAGCATGCAACATTTAAACAATGTTTGTCGTAGAACAGTTATTGGGTCTTCATATTTTCTTAGTTAGCATAGCATCAAATCTGCTGATAGCTCAATACACTTTATAATTTGGCGTCATAACAATAAAACAAAATAAGGCACGCGAGATTGCTGCACCGAAGCCGGAGAAGTGCATTTTCTTCGGAACGTCTCATTACCGCCGCTTGCTGTCTCTCCGCTGGCAAGAACAAAGTGTAGATTCGTGTTTTCATCACTACATTAATTCAACGAAGTAATGGAAGTTGAAGTACACGTTGGAGTAATTTCATCGGCGATAATATTAACACCTGAACAGATTAAATTCCTTCGTTTTGACGGCGTTGGGCGTTAAAGCTAATTGCACTTGCTATGCTATAGCCTAATAGCGTATTAACAATAAATCCGAGATGTTCCGCCGCCGCCACTACTCCACCGCTACCACTAGGTACGATATCGATGAAAATTACGGCTCGTGGTCAGGGACAGTGATGCACGGATGTCTATCGATTCTTCTAATTGATGATGTGGATGAATAGATTCAATAGATTCATCCATATCATGAAACAAATATAATTTTTTTTTTTGCACAAAATTGGCACATCCAAAGTAATTACTCATTTGTTTACACGTCATGGATTCCGAAAACTCTTGTAATCGTTATCGAAAACAACATCGGGTTTACTACACGGCCCTGCTGCTGCTGCTATCACACCTGCTACCCAATACACAACTGTCCTTGAGCCCGGCAGGTTGGCCACGTGAAAGTTCAGCTTCGATGTGGCCTCTTGCGTCCAAAGCTAGCGCATACTTCTCCGCTTCATAGGTATGCATTTCGCGAGCTCCCTGAAACTTCTTGATAATGATATTCGTGCAATTTGCCAAGCATCGCATTGCATCGCGATATAGTAGTGGATAATGCATAAGGTGCAAATGCCAAAGTCAGCGATGTGCATCGTAAATTAGTTCCGAATAAGGTAAGACCGAGAAATTACTTGAAATGCGGCAATGAGCTGCTAAGACCTTAATTCCAGAGATATATCACGAGGGCAAGGTTGCTCTAGAATGAACATTTGACTAGACAACACCTGCTTAAGTCGATCTGCTTCTGTACCACGTACCCTGACTCGCGGCGAATGCGAATTGGCGATATATGAGTATGGTTTCGAGGGAGCAATGAAAAATGATGCTGCTCATTAGCCAATTGACTATATACGAATTTCTGTATGAAGCATTCAAGAAGTTTTTATGATTATGATTTAAATGCAGAACAATAGTTCGTTTATTGCAATCAAATTGTGCGGAAAAGAATAATGACTTTATGGCGTCTGACTAAGAGTTTTCCATAGAAAAACGATAATTGTACAAAATGTAGTAGTAATCTAGGCCAAAACAGTCAATTGTCATGGATAAATATCATCGGCAGTTCTCCCAAGAGCCTCTAGCTCAAGTCAGATCTATTAGATAATTGTTTTATTTTTCAATACAAATACATTTTTTTATCAATTTAATTAAACCAATTTAATTTAAAAAATTGTGATTTTTAAATGGTGTGCCTCTGAAAGAGCATGAAAATAATGAAATATGAGACGCAGTTTCTGAACTAGTCATTTAGTGTGGTTTTTTTGCACTCTTGGGCAGATCAGATCTAAGCAGCTACATACATTAAAAACAACAACAACCGCTCGCGCTGTAACGTCAGTGAGGCAGGATTATAGCTCTGGAGCAGTTGTTCATGAGCTTACAAGTAGGCTGTGCCGATAACAGTTACAAAGTTCATAGCGGCTCGTACCACAGCTGTTGATTATTGTGAAACCGGCAGTTTGATTTGAATGAATTTGCATAGCACTCCGTAATTGTCAATTATTTTACTTCAAATTTTGTAGCGTGCAGACCATTTTTGAGTGTTTTAATGCACATTACATTGTGGATCATTTCACATGTATGTTTTATGTCTGATTTGGATTAAAACCTAGATAATATTTCATTCAGGCATTTTCTATGTATCATTCTAATTTATAACACAAACGGACGACTTTGGGACCTAATTTTTTTCGACGATTTCTTCGGATGTCTTGATTCAACAATGCCCATCTTGTTGAATCCACTCACCATCCAGCTCATCATATAACTTTTCAAATCAAAGACGATATACTCAGTGAGTCTAACTTTGTTAATCTTTACAATTTTAACTTCAAGAAAATCGACTTTGATATGCTGAGTGGAGTGCTAACCGAATGCGACTGGTCTTCAGTTGTGAATGAATCTGACATAAACGTTGCTACCATAAACTTTCATTCCATCTTATTCGGTCACTTTGCTCGCTGTGTTCCATTGAGTAACTCTGTACCTTTGAAATGCTTTCCATGGATCAAACCAGATTTAATCAATCTAAAAATTTGTTTACAATTCGTCGCTTCTAGAAGATGATTATAAAGTTTATGAGGAATTACGAAATAGATTCGTATCTGAAACCTCATCTGCATGGAGGAGCTAAGGCAGTGTTTCATAAGCCATCCTAAACGTTTTTGGAATTTCGAAAATAAAAAACGGGTATCATTTTGTATACCCTTGTTCTTTTATCTCTAACGGCATGGTCATTAATAACTCGCTCGCTATCAGTAACTTGTTTGCAGATTACTTCCGCGTATGAAATACCTGTCTATGACTTCGACATAACTAATTTCAATTACTTAATGGACTCCCCTAAAACGACGTTGATAATAGAAGACCTATACATCGACACTGCCACTATCCTAAAGCATATATATCATCTTGAGAATGGTTTTCATCTTAGTCCTGATGGTTTTCCGACCATATTCCTGAAGCGGATCGCCGATTCTCTCTCACCGGTGTTGGCTCACCTTTTCAATCTATCTATTTTTTCTGGCATTTTTCCAAACTTGTGGAAATATTCAGCTATAGCTCCAATTCACAAAAAAAGGCAGTAGAGATGTCGTGCACAATTATAGACCAATCGCTAAATTACCATGCGTTGCCAAGCTCTTTGAAGCTATAGTTGCCGAGGTGCTATCTTTCCACTCTACGGCATTTATCTCGCCTTGCCATTATGGCTTTATTAAAGGTGAATCTACCACTACTAATCTTTTAGAACTTGCAAATCTAGTAATCGCTGGGATTGAAGAAGGTAAACAAGTTGACTACATGTACACCGACCTCACGAAGGCTTTTATATTGTAAATTGCATTTTCTTAAATTCCCTAATAAGTTTATTGACTGGATTAAATCCTATGTGACAGATCGCAAACAGAACGTTCGATTTCGTGGCACTCTATCCAATGACATAATCTCCACTTCGGGTGTGCAACAAGGCAGCCACCTCGGTCCGATTCTTTTCGCTATTTATATTAACAATCTTATCACCTTCGCTCCTGGATCCTACATTCTACTCTACGCTGATGACGCAAAGATTTTCAATATAATATCATTATTTGACAAATGTACAATCCTGCAACGCAATGTGTCAAATTTTTCTAATTGGCGCGCTCTAAACCATCTATCATTAAATGCTGACAAATGCTTAGCTATCTCTTTCTCCCATAAATCATGTCCCATTGATTGCAATTACTTCTTAAATGATATTCTATTAATCCGTTCCAATAAAGTTCGTGATTTAGGTGTTCTATTAAACTCTGCCTTTACTTTTGATGACCAGATTGGCTCTATAATAATAAAAGCCAACTGTGCTCTTGGCTTCTTAAAAAGGCGGTCTAAAGAATTCAATGACATTCGGATGACAAAAATCCTATTCTGCTCTTTAGTTCGCCCGATCCTAGAATATGGATGCTTGATGTGGTCTCTATTTTATAAGTTGCATGTTGATCGAATCGAATCTTTTCGAAAAAGATTCTTAATTTTGGTTTTTGGCTCTTTCCGCTGGTCTGATCCTTTTTGTTTGCCTCCCTATAAAAGCCGCTTGAAATTATTGACCATGCGAAGTTGCTCAATGGAAACGTGAACTCTGAGTTTTTATTATTAAAGTTGAACTTTCGTGTTTGTCACGGTGAGCGTAGACATCATAGCGCCTCCCATTTCAAAAGACCAATTATGGATTAAATGAGCCAACCTGCGCAATAGCCCGAAGCTTTAACTCAGCATATCAAATGTTCAACTTCAATCATACTGTTGAAATTTTCAAGTGTTAGCTTATCCGACCGTTCAATTGTTCGTAATAAATTCATAAATGTATTTTTTGTAGTAACCATTTTGTTTATTGAAATTGTGATAGAATAAATAAATAAAGAAATAAATAAATAAATAAATAAAACAAAAATAAACCTAAGCGAAAGCACAGCGAATGCAGCAACATTATCGAATATAGCGGCCTTTCTGCTCGGGATCGTTTCTTTGCAAATCACTCTACCCTAACTTAACCCAAGTTGCAAAAACTATACCCAAGTTGCAAAACTATACCCAAGTTGCAAAAACGCACACCTTTTAGATGCGGTTTTTGCTCGTCTATCCAGTACAGAACAGAACAGACGCATTGGAAACAACAAAATCTTCTCCCAGTGAGTTCACCGGGTTAGAATTATGTTTCGCATACGTAGCTCATGTGCTGAACTATAGAATGTGCTGCTAGAATAAAGAAAAGCTCATGAGTAGTTGCTTTTTTGCCGTGAGGTGGCTTTGTATTTTTCAAGGTTATGTTGAATGTTTTGGTAGTTAGGAAATTAGAAAGAGGCCTCATAATGTGTAGAAAGTTAAAAGAGGTAATTTTCTGTTAGTTCCTTTTCTATTTTCTATTGATTGTGGTAGTTTATGCTCGTTATTTTCTCCCTTTATTTTCAACTGTTTTTTGCTACCACAGCGAATACACCAACCTACAGCAATCTTAGCGAAAGTACTAGCTCTTCTGTACTGGAACGTTTCTTTGAACCATTGTTCTATTCTGTTCTGTACCGGAGCAAAAAAACGCACTTATTTTTTAAGGTTTGCCAAAAGTTTGAATTTTCTAGCAAAGGTTTTTTTCGTCAACAAAACAAAACATAAGTAACATAAGCAACAGTTAAATAAACTCTCGCGCACTTGAACCGCTAGAAATACTAATATTCTATGAACAATAGAAAAATCGTGCAAATTTTGGTTACATATTCTACCACACGTGCTCCAACCTGTTTCGAGTGAAAAACCGCTTTGATCTTAACAATGTATTTAAACTCACAAGGTGGAAAGGATTTCAGGACTATCACTTGCATGAATTTCAAGATTTAGGAAAGCCAAAATCGGCAAAACTTTTAAAGCAGCATGACATAACATAAACAAAGAAAATACTTAGTGCTTGCAACACTTTAACAGCACTGCAACTAAAAGTCGCCCACAATTGCCTCACGTCAAAATCAAATAACTCTATCGATCTCGATTTTATCCGATGATTTTGTTGAAAGTGAAAGGGAAAGAAAGATGTTTTGTATCAAAAAACGAAAGATGTTTGGGTCCAAAAAATTTCTAGAGCTTAGAAAGTTTAAACATTGGTAACTTATTTTCATTTTAAATGCTCGCGATATGAATAGTTAATGTAAGCATTTATTGATACGAAAATGGCAAAAAACGCCTCGCGCTGGAAACCCTTCGATAGAATCAAAGCCAAAAATATATCAGACCTGCCTCACATTGAAATCAACCTACCCTGCGAATTTCGTTTATATCCGATTACTGTATTAGAAGTTATAGGGGTACAAAGAAATTTAGAGTCACCAGTCGCAAAAGCTTTGAAATTTTCGAAAACTTAATATTTGTTGTTTATTGTCACTACAAGATCACTATGATTTGAAAAATTGATGATAAAATCGCTTACTAAAGATATGCCGAAAAAATACAAAACCAACCATAACTGGCAACCCTATTATTGTTTTTCCAATTAGATTTCTGCTGAGTATTGTCTGAGTATTGTATGAAATTCGTTTTGATTTCATGACTGCACTTGAAGCTAGAGGGAAAAGAGCTTTATTTTCCTGAGCAAATTTTCAAAATTTAAGACACCAAAATTACCATACCTGGCAGCACCAAGCTACATTTTCAACCAAATTTTTATCGTACTTGGTTTAGAGTAAAATTCCACTACTGTGTGAATTTTGTCAAAATCTGGTGACGGAATCAGAATTTATGGGGCAAAAAACAGCTATTTTTCTAAGTGATTTTTCAAGATGGTACCACTGGCACAGAAATGCCCAAATTTTAAAATCGCTTCTATCAGACTTGGTCCTACCTAAAACCAATACATTCTGTACATTTCAACTGTATCTGATTATAGGGTCGTGAGTTCCCGTGAACAGAAGTTTTTGATGCTAAAAATATAGGTAAATTGGGAAAGGGTTGCCGTTTTTGTCCGACATGGAATGTCCAAAGTTTTACTTTGACTGTGTAGACAAAGCATAAGATTTCTATATGAGCTGCGTTTTTTCTTAAAAGCGAAAATATTTCAGGAGATTAGTTGGTTTGAAGGTTTTCACTTTTCACAGGGCTGCCAGCGCGTTTATACAAAACTATGTAAGTATACAACTTAATAGCATTAATATGTTCTGTAGGCTTTGTTATGATTCAATGGTTCTGTTAAAAGTTATCGCAATTTAATAAATTTCAAATTTTCCC
The DNA here is from genome assembly GCA_947369275.1 of Nemotelus nigrinus. Lineage (NCBI taxonomy): Eukaryota > Metazoa > Arthropoda > Insecta > Diptera > Stratiomyidae > Nemotelus > Nemotelus nigrinus. Next base: position 34,791,831 of record OX376373.1, on the reverse strand, counting down.
GATCTTATTTCAGGCACCTAGCGCACACAAAGGGTCAAAAATTTCCAAAGCCTTATTAATTTTTTTTTAGGTTAGTGCAAAGTTAGTTTTTTTGAAAACTCTTTTTTGATAGAAAAATAAGGATATCTAAAATATCACTGAAATGGCCGCTGGTGCCACAGAGTTAAATATAATTAGCTTTTGGTAAAACCTGGACCTATTTTTGCATATAAACAAACGTATCCTGAGAGTTTCAGCTTAATCGGATGACGCGTTCCCGAGAAAGAGTCACTGAATTTTTTTGATGATATATATATGAATTTTTGGCCGAATCAATTTTAATACTAATGTTCGAAAAAAATTAAAAAATTGGGTGGCGGATGAATCGCGTCAACAAACTAGGGGAAATAATAGCTGATAATTTTTGAAGGAGAATAAAAAGCAATAAATGTTATAGTATGCAAGCCAACTTTTACGATTCAGCACATAATTGGACGATTTGTTAGAGAAAACCATGTTAAAATAAGGGTTAAGCTGACGCAAATAACATTTACGATTTTCACTGTGTACCAGGTAATTTGAAGAAAAAAGCCTAAAATCTAAGAAGTCCTTACCAACCAATGCCGAACAAAGTGGCAGAGCACTTTCATGAGAGATATTCGCAAAATTTGGCGGAATAAGGTTGCTATACGAGAAGAGGTTTGCAGCGAACCACAAACCTTCAGCAGAATTACTGCTAAGAAGGTCAATAAGGTTCGGGGCTTGATTTATTGAACACTATCCAGCGAATTCTATCACTCAAAGAGAGATATTCAAGAAATTCAGTTCAATCAACGCGGATAATGTGGTTAAGGTTACGATATATAAGGTAAAGGGGAACTTAACGAGGCACTAAATTATAATGAAAAAGGGATAATGTCATCGAGCGCATCGGCAATGGTTTTTTCGACGGACAACTTAAATAAGCGCGTCGGAGCGGGGAGCCGGCACCTCCCAGATCGCAGACTGGCCTCTCTCAGAAAATAGATCCGGTTTCTCACAGAAAAATAATTCTCTTGTGCAGCAGATACTTGAGTTTCCACCTCTTTAGCTTTTGCAGTTGGATTCACCAAATGGAAGAAGATTGAGGAAACGCTCCTGAATCTCGAAACTTATTATATTCATGCACAATGTGTTCAAGGATATATTGAGTCACAGTCCTTCAAAGAGTGCCAGGAAGACAGCGCATGAACAGTCAAAGTACTGCCAGTAATCAAGGACTTGCTTTTACAGGACATGATGGGAATGATGCCAGTGATAGCCATGGAAAGTTTCTTGAATTTTCAATTTTTAAATCAAATACATTATTAAATTTCTATCTTGATTTGAAAATTCTGTTGAATGCCTACGTAACAAAAATATTTTTACTAACAAGTGACACCTGACTTTGAAATTTGAAACTTTTACCGAACAAAATCGCTAAAAATTAAAAAAAATTTATCTTTTCTAAGACAAAAGTAAATTTGTTAGCACGATCAAATAGTGAAATTAACTAATGGCTTTAGAATTTGTTTTTTTTAAGCTTAAAAGTTTTGATCCAGTTTATAGTTTCCATATTTAAAAATGATGCCTAGCCTTTGCAATCAAATGGTTTGCGTTTAAAAAAAATCAATCAGACTAGTTCAAAGGAATAAAAGGACAATTTAAATTCTTTGAAATAAATATCAAAATTAGTCTCGTAAGCACATATTCAACAAACCTTTTATACATTCTATTCGAAATGTGCGTTCTGTCTCAACAAACAATCCAATCAAGCTTTGAGCATTGGCTGCATCTCAGACCACAATTGAGTGTCATATAAGATCAGACGGGAAATAGCATATGCGACTAACCTGTATCAGTTTTATCTGCAGTAATAAATCAATGGAAATGTCTTTGGCCTGGTCATATCTCTTAGTTTGTCATCTCACCTGCGCGAAAATGCTACCCGCCCGCTCAAACAAACGAAAACGGGTTTCGCTGCTCAGGTTCTTAGATTGAAACTGTCGCAACCGAAGATAATATGCGGGACAAAACACTAGTCGCCGAAGATGAGGACACTGAATAGATGCTTGCATCGCGAAACTGATCTGCTGGTGTGCATAAGTTAACGTCTGTTTAATGGAGCTCGCGATCTTAAATCATTGGTCTCAGTACGTAAGAGTGTATGGCCGTACCCGCAGATTCAGTTTAAGTAGTTGTCATCGGAAATTAATCATTAAATTCTCCGCACACATCCGATGGTCGGTCACCTGATCCAAACATATTTCAGCTTTCCGAAATACACTGTCCACGTCAGATACATTTATTGCCATCGTTTGGAAGAGTTTGTTAGAGAAAAAACACTGTGTCCTTACTACGGTGTGTTCACTCTTTCGAAAAAAGTCCTAACTTCACCTCCAATTTCCACTCTCTGAGTTGCATCTATTCCCAAACACCTGTGTATGTTGAACTTGCGCATAACGTGGTCTCCTACCTGTTGCACTCTCATCGCCTTCCAAGTAGAGTTTTGCTGGGAGAGAACTGGGGCACCGCGTTCACAATAAATCACCGAGCGTGCAACAGGTAACTGCAACGCTGAGCCCAGGTAGCACAGTCAGGTGCCTGAAGGTTTTTAGCGCCCACGTAATTTCCAATAAATTTGTCTCCTTAACGTCCTGCCTTGAGAATGCCGAAGCCAAGCTCGTATCTTTGCCCGCGGCCGGACTGAAACATGAGAATTAAATAGACGATTTTAATGGCCTATTCGATTTGTTTACTTCGGATTGGATCATTTTTTAGCCTTTCGATGTTCGAGCGGTAGATACCTTAAGACGTTCCTAAATTACTACTGCGCAAAGGTAGCAACAAATCACGAACTTTAAGAGCCGTTGATATTTGTTTTACGAGACAAAATGTTGCTTTGAACTTGACCGCCTGGTAGTTGTTGTGTCTGTTTGTGTGTGTGTGTGTCTGTATGTACAAATTCATCCAATTAGATTTACTAATGCGGATGTGCTTACTTAACTGGGTTCTTTGCGTGTCAACATTGTATTGTTGAATTGAATTTTTCTTGTTTCGCGGGTCATGTTATATTTATGTACTTGGGAAAAAAAAGTTTAGAAGGTCGATTAAAGATTTCACAATTAAAGTGAATCAAAAGGAGAGAGAAAAAAAAGCTGCATGATGCATAAATCAAAAATTTTACAACGAGCCAGACTACGTTTATTTCGACGGTGTGATAAGCGATTAGACAAACGATGCTAGGAGGTGATGAAAATACGAATTTTAAACAGAAATATTTATCCTGGAGCAGCATGGGGGCTCGATTTTTAGTCTCACCCGATCATGACAAAGTCAATTTGCTCTGCTTGCACTACCGAATTTGGCGGAGGCCAAAGATGAATATTGATAATTCAGTAAAGGAAGTGTTCATTAAGACTTCATTGAAAAAGTCAAAATACTGTGGAAGAAAGGACGAATTGTTGAAGAATCAAAGAAGTATTTTATCAATAAAGGGGTTTGAATACCCTTTGTAAATTGGATTTGTCGTCCAGTGGAAATGTGGTTTAGTGTTGCTTGCAGCTATATGGCGTTCTCTCTCAGCATCGTGCTCTCGATGATATAGGATTTAATTATATTCTGCCTAAATTTTTTGTTTAAACTTAACAAATTTAGTGACGGAGTATAAACTATTTTCACTTGGATTGTTATGCTGGTGGGTCAACAGTTTTGTTAATTTGTAACTCAACAATGTTATGCTTGTTGTGACATAGCCCTTTTTATACTTGGAGCAGATTAAGTTTTTCCACCAACTTTCCTGCTTCTCTTCCCAAACATGGGAATTTAGGTATTGCTTGGTGTAGCGAGGGCCCTCCATTTTTAATCAGCTCAGTTGAAATATCGTCGGCTCTCGGGTCTTTGCAGGGGTTTGGTTTACTTTATGGTACCTTTTACTTCTTCAGTCCATTTTACAGATAAATGATCCAATTATATAAGGGAAAAATAAGAAACATAAAAAAAATAAGAAAGAAAATAGGAGAATGAAAATTCAGTAATGTAAACAAGCAAAAAAACGGAAATATTTCACATAGTAAATAAATATAAAAAACAATAACAATAGGAAATAAGTATCATAGTAAGTTGTAATAGGAATGAGGATAGAATATTAAAACACTAACATTATAGGCTATTAGGTTCAAAGAAAATCCACAGAACACTACTTTAAAACTAGAGACTGCTTCGAGAAAACGAACAAAACTGGTGCTTTTCGTGAGCTCAAAGCACATCCTAAGTACAGGTTAGTAAAAAAAATGCCTCTGTATGTACAAATGGCCAGAAAAAATGAAGTGGGTTTCGGTAGGACAATAACAAATTCGTACGAATTGCGAAATATGAATATTCGAGGCAAGTTATCCAACATAGAGCTTATAGAACAAACATTAATCCAAGAACAACCTGCGAGTACCCAACAAGGAAAAATTTAGAATTTACAAGCGTTCTTCATAAGGACAAGTATACTACGTACAAGTGTTGTGAAAAAATGGACACAAGTCCAGATATTGAGTGCACAACCAGTACATGGTAGAACAAATCGTGCCATTCTTGAAGCTTTAGATGTAATATATTGCACATGGAGATAAAATTTTAGACAAGGATCGAAGAAGACGCCAAGATTTGTTTGTAAAAGAAATAAGAACACAGATGGGAATGTTGAGGGAGAGATTATTGACAGTGCACCAAAATGCTCAAACCTTTTAATTTAAATTCAAATTGCAGACAGTCATTAAGCATAGCACATTTAAAGCTTAAGATCGTCTGCGTTAAAGGAGGAAAAGAAATTGAAACAACTGAGAAGGTCGGTAATGAGCAGAACGAACAAGAGAAGACGAGCAATGGAACCTTGGGGAACACGAAATGAGGGACAAAAATCTGAGATAACACAACTAATATGACCAGCACGTTTAACAATATAATTATGGATCCAGGAGAGCAGGGCATCAGATATGACAAACTGATAAAGTTTATCCAACAACGCACAATGATTGACCCTGTAAAAATGCTTAGAAAAATCCGTACAGATGACATCAACTTCTTGTCTATCGTCCAACGAACTAGCAATGAAATTCACAAACTCAGCCAAGTTTGTAGATGTACCGTGGCCTTTGATGAATCCATGCTGCTCTTTAGAGAGAAGGTGGCTAATAGCACGATAAAGCTTTTTGCTGATAATTCTTTGAAGTAATTTTAGAAAACAGGGAAGAAGGGATACAAACTGGCTCAAAAAACACATTTGTAATTCTATCTGGGCCACTGCTAACATTGGGGTCTAAAAGGAATATTGAGGTTTGAACTACAGGAGGAAAGATAATATGAGCTTTGATAAAAGCGAGTAATTCCTGTTGGAATAGCTGGTAGTGTTTGAAAGTGTGAAAGTAGATAAGAAGAAGTCGGCGAATAACTCACATATATTTTGGGGTCATGCGGCAACATCATTGTCTGAACTGCAACTATTAGTAGTTCTGAATGAACTAATGTAGGACTTGAAAAGTTTAGGACTATTAGGATGGAAAGAGGCCTCTACGTGAGCAGAGCATATCTGCTTAGCTAATGCGATCGAATATTTCACCTCTGATCGAGATCTATGTATGTCTTGAAGCGATTAGTAAGATGATTTGCGTAAATATTCTACATGTTCCTTGTCTTTTTTTATGATGAGCACTACACTCAGCAATAGACTAAAGGATTTGAGAAAGCGTGTCCTGAGAGTATTAAGGGAGACTAGATTAGAAATAAAAGCGTAAAATTATGGAAAAGCTTGTTACCCTACCGGCTACAGGAGGTCGAGTTCCAGTTGGACTCCTTTTGGTCCCGGCTCGGCCCAGTGAAACGGGTCGTTCCAGGTCGACGATGGACATATCTGCCGTCGCCGCCGTAGATGCTTGCTTGCAAGTTCAAGGAGATTGCATTTCTTCTCGGCAGCAATCGGGGATTCCGTCGTAGTCATCTCTTTCATGTCGACGGTATGTTTGCCTTGGCTCCGCATTAGCCTTTTACGCGTAATTACACCGGTAGCCCACTAAATTGATTAGTGGCTTCGCGACCTCGATGTGAGCAACCTTTTCCAAGGAAAGGTAGCTCCTTTTTTTCTAATATGTGAAGATATTCATATATCTGCTTAGTTACATTCGGTTCGTCTATTAATGCTGATCTGACTCGGTACCACATACCGTTTGTTACCGCGTAACAAGCTGTATCAATTTCTGTGTCATGAAAAAAGGAAGGCCAATAGATATCGTTAAGTTCGCAAGCAATCCTCGCACAATCAGCTTTGAAAAAGTTGAAGCACGAACAAACAGAATTTTTTTCTGATTGAATTAACGAGCTTGATATTTAAAGCCAGAAGAGGATGATGAGGATTGAGATTGACATAGGGATAGAGAAATGCAGAGAGTGATGTATTATTGGAAGGAATATTGCAGAAAATATGGTCCACAAATAGACAATTAACATTCGGGATAAAATTAAATTGAAACATAGCACAGTAATGGAAGCTCAGATTCTGGACACAATTATCACTAATGTCAAATTCTATTGAATAGATGACCAGTGGATATGATTACAGATAGCCAAAGGAGAATAAGGAAAGTTAGATAGCATGAAATCCGACAGATCACTAAAGAAACGCTTATAAAGGGGTATTAAAGGGAAAATATACAGTAATAATCAATAGACAGATGTCATGCAAAAGAAAAAACCAGACCACTAAAAATTCAAGTGGAAAGAGTGCAACAAAACCGAAGAGCACGCACTAAAAACGTATGCAAATGGTCCTGATACCACTATCTGAGTTTTGGGTGAAGACTCTATTCTGGTCACTCCTAAACACACAGTGCAGAGGTAGAATCTCCTCACTAAAAATATAAGCAGAGAGCAAAGCTTCCGTTATGCAGATAAAGTCATCACAGGAAATTAAGGAAGAAAGCTTATATTTCAATTTGGTTTTAAGTCCGCGAAGATTTTGATAATATAGGCTACAATTTATAAGCAAAGTATTGTCAGTAAGATTTATGCATCTGAATTGGTCGGAGCTCGAGTCCGATCCTTTCGAAAAGTTACAGGATGCCGACAATGTTCGAAGATGTTGATTAGAACGCTAGTAAGCTAGTGATTGGAACACTAGTCAAAGCGACTAAAAACACTATAAACAGCTGATAGAGTCAGTTTAAAAGAGCCCACAAAACAATCGTCTGTAGTATGTTTTTTATAAACACGTTCGTGGAACGATTGGTGGCTTGGATTGAAGGAACTTTCAGTTCTTTGGTGATCTGATCGTTTACCAGCTCACTAAACACTAAAGCCATCTTCCCATGGCTTCAAAAACTGCTGTTGTTGCCAATGTCTACCACAATGGTTTCAAATGGATTTGAATACTGAAATTAAAAACATGCGTAAAAAGAGATTATTTTCGAGTCAAAACAACATATAAGCAGCCATTAAACTATTACTTTACTGTTACATCAATTTAGTGCTAATTCCATAAACATTCCTTACCTTCTCGATCTTACTACCACCTTCTACGTTCCGGAGCTTCGCATTCGATATTAAAAAACAATCGCATTAATTTTGCGCAGCTCATCCAATCTATTAACAGAATTTGGATATCTCTTAATTTTCCTAAACACAGGAATTATTTTAATTTTCTTTTAAACGCTGAAATTATAAATGCACACGTGTACCGAAGTAATCTGCGGAACTAAATTTGGGAAATTTTAAAAATAGAAGAGTTATCTCAACATTCAGTTAGTAGTAAAAATAACCAGAATGTTTGCTAAGCCTAGCAAAATATCGAATTCCTCATTCATACTGGACTCGAAGCTATTCGAATATGCAAATCAACTTCAATCAATAATTAATTTCGAGCGATACCTGAACAGTGGTGAAATTTATGACAGGGGCGGCAACAAGTAATATTAAATGCCTGGATGGCTTTCGAAATGGTTTGATTAAGTTTCTGTCGGCACCAAATAAATTTTCGCATCAACTTAATTAGCCCAATTTTCGACGAAACCATCCCTGATCCGACAAACCAATTATTAGTATCGAATTTACCGCTCAAATTAATAAATTTCTATTTTATTGACATTAAAATAAATTTAACCTCGAATTTAGAAAACGGTGCTGTGCAAGCTCCGACAGTCATTAGCAATTATGGAATTTGAAAGTTTGCGTCAGTAGACGTTGTTTTTGTTTTCAGATTAAAAGCATAGTTGCCAGCAGGCAATAGGAAGAAGCGCGTTGGTGGACAATTATGAGGTGTGTCGAATGCTTAAAAATTCCTTTCAAATTTATTTGTGACACTTAAATCCCTAGAGAGGTTTGCTCGTGCTGTTCAGTTAACATCAAACGACTTGTATAATTATACTCCAGACAGTAACACCGATTTTAAAGATGCACATCGATAGCAAATATCTGTTGAAATGCCTTTAATTTTGAAGTCCTATGAAGAAGCTACGTGATTCAACCGATTAACATACCATTAGCTGAAGAAATGAAAACTTTATCGGATTCGGTACCCATTCAAACTGACAGAGTATAAAATGACACTTTGTATTGAATAGTAGCGGCATTCTCAATGATGTTTGATTTCGGTATTTTTGAGCCTGAACGACTGCTTTATTGCCAATATTTTTTCAGAAACAATTGAGCTAATTTTGAGACTTTAGGCTTTCCAGGCATGTTAATGATACGCTAGATAAAACGTTGACTAACGAAGCTTTGTTAAGATTGGATGGTCTTTTTTACAGAGAATATTATCAAATTAGTAACTGTTGAAGTGTTTGAGTTGAATTGAAAAGTAGGCATTTTACTATGGCCGGTTATAACTGAGTTCTAATGAACAGATGGTAACCAAAGAATATCAGAGCATTTACAATAACAATGATTGGTTGAATTATGATTTTTACTATCAGTTATTCACATTAAGGTATCTGTAAAATACAATTTATATGAATATTCAAAAGTTAAATTGTGTTCTAATTTTGGGAGAAATAATACAGTTTGATGGTGGTTTTTTTGTTTATTTTTTCAGTCACGTTTTTTGGTGCCTCTATCAAGATTTTGTTAAGATAGTAGCATTGAAAATAACAAAAATCTGTTTCCTTGTTGTTTTCAATGCTAAAATTCTAAGGAGCTGTCAATAGAGGCGAAAAAATGGCGTTTTTATCTTTGTCCGTAAACATATAACTAGTTTCTTTGCTAAAGCCAACCACCTGATACCAATGTTAATTCAGTCTAATAATTCAATCATATAAAGTTATCTTCAAAAAGTTAGCGGTTTTCTTAAACTATGATGTACGTTTTTACTATATACATTGGAAACCCGACAACAATCCCAATTTTTTCCTAAAGGATGACAGTTTTGCGCAATGTCGACCATACCAGTGAGATTTTTTCAAATAAATTAAATAAAGTGTAAGCCTCAGGTCCTGATAGCCCTGAGTTTACAACTTTATTTTTACCCATTGTTTGAACTGTTATGTTTGTGGAGCTTAGTGTCAGATGCATTTTGATTGAGCGCAGTGAGCGTTCTTGCACTGAAGCTTAATTTTGCTGGTGTGTTTTTTCTATTTCTTGCTTCCTTGTAGATCTGCTACTTTAGGATCCTATTCCTAGTAGATTTGGGTAAATAAGACTTTTGCTCTGTTCTGTATCATTTTCCGCCCAAATTCATAAATCTCTGGTATACATTCGGAATACTTTCAAGTCTAAATCTTTTTTTTTCAAATCAAATTCGTAAATTTTCAATAGCAATTCATAAGTTTTCGAGTCAAACTCATAATTTTTTGAGTGAAATTCATAATTTTTTGAGTCAAATTCACAATATTTTCGAGGTGGTTTCTTAATTTTTGCACGTCAAAAAATATATGAATTAACGTTTCACTTATAAATTGGACTTGCGAGAATTCTGAATTTCACTCGAAAAAATATATTTGACGCGAAAACTTATGAAATTTACGAATTTGACTTGAAAAATATGATTTAGACTCGAAAATATTTTAAATTTGTACCAAAAATCTGTGAATTTGACTCGAAAATGGTGTGTATATATATTTTAAGATGGTAAGAGTACTATACTGGGGCGTCTGTCATACAATTTGAGAGACTTGTCTTGTAGCTATCGATTGTTGGTTTTGCGTGTTAAAGTTATCGCTAGTAGAAAAGGACTTACTTATTGTTAGCATTTATTGATACGAACACCTCGCGCTTGCAAAATTTTGCTAGCACACATGCCTCACGTTGAAATCAACCTACTCTGCGAATTTCGTTTTGACCCGATGACTGCATTGGAAGTTATAGGGGTAAAAAGAAATGTAGGGTTACCACCCGCAAAAGTTTTCAAATTTTCGAAGACTTAGTATTTGTTGTTTATTGTCACTACAAGATCATTACCATTTGAAAATTTTTTATGATAAAATCGCTTAATAAAGATGAACTATAGCTGGCAACCCTACCATGGTTTTTTTAAACCAGATTCCTTCTGAATAATGTCTATAATAAATTCCATTTATCATATGAAATTCATTTTGATTTCATGACTGCACTGGAAGTTATAGGACAAAAAACTTTATTTTTCTGAGCGAATTTTCAAAACCCATGACACCAAAATTACCATAGCTGGCAGCAACAAACGAATTTTTCAACCAAATTCCTACCAAACACGGCTTAAAGTAAGGTCCAGCAACTGTTTGAATTTCATGAAAATCTGGCAACTGAATCAGAATTCATGGGGCAAAAAGCATTTTTTTTATATTTTTTCAAGATAGCACTACTGGTACAGAGTTGCCCGCATGTCCAAATTGCTTCTATCAGACCTGGTCCTATTTAATACCAATATATTCTGTGAATTTCAGATGCATCTGTATCTTGTTCGTGAGTTCTTGTGAACAGAAGTTTCTGATGCTTAAAATATAGGAAAATTGGAGGATTATTACCGTTCTTGTCCGATAAGAAATTGCAAAAGTATTGCTTTGATTCTACATCCAAAGCATAAGATTTCTATATAAGTTAGTTTTCATTGTAAAAGACGAAAATTTTTCAAGAGAGTCGATGGTTTCAAGGTTTGCCAACTACACGAGTACACAACTTAGTAACATGAATATGTCCTTTAAGTTTCATAATGATCTGATATTCTGGTCAAAAGTTATCGCAAATCAAAAATTTTCAAATATTTCCCAATTTCATTTTTGGCCCTTAGCGCACACATAGGGTTAAAAATTTCAAAACTAGTATCATATTCAATAATAGATACATTTAAAATGTCACTCAAATGACCGCAGCCACCAAAGGGTTAAAGATTATTGCCTTTTGGTGAGACCTGACACTATTCTGCATATACACCAAATTTCAGTTCAATCGGATGACACGTTCCTGCGATTATTTCACTAAAATTTTTTGATGATATATATATATATATATATATATATATATATATATATATATATATATATATATATATATATATATATATATATATATATATATATATATATATATATTTATATATATATATATATATATATATTTTTATATATATATATATATATATATATATATATATATATATATAAATATGACTTTTTGGCCAAAGTTATTTTAATACTAATGTTTTTCGAAAACCTCTTTAGTCGAAGATAGAGAGAGTGGTTATGAAAGAGAGTGGTTATGAAAGAGAGTGGTAATGTGGAGAGGTCTTAGTCCTTCAGTGTATCAACGATCAAACGTAGAATTCAAGGAGCAGGTCTTCACGTTCGGATAGCTGTTAAAAAACCATTGTTACGGGCCGAAAATAAGAAGAAGCAACTGAAATGGGCTAAGCAACACAAAAATGGGACATTTCAGGATTGGAAAAAAGTTCTGTGGACTGCTGCGTTAAATTTCAAAGTTTTTGGCTCGAGACAAAGGGTCTTTGTTCGTAGATCAGCAGAAGAGAGAACATCCAATAAACGTTTAGTGCCTTCCGTGAAGCATGCTGGTAGTTTTGTTATGCTACGTGGTTGTTTTTGGTGGATATTGAGTTAATAACAATTGCAAAATCCAAGGAATAATGAAAGAAGATCACTACCGGGATATTCTCGAAAGCAAAATGTTGCCATCTGGACTGCGTATTTTAGAAAAAGGAATCATATGTCATCATGAAGCACTTTTCAAAGATTTGCAAAGAGTATTAAAACCAGCTATCAGCTGTTAAAGTTATGGTTTAAAGTTATGGCTAAAGTTGTGGTTTGGCCACCACAGTCATCTTATCTCAACCTCATAGAGCTCTTATGGGATGAGCTGGACAGAAACGTCCAAAAAGTCTATCCTACATCAGCTGAACATCTGAAGAGTATTTTGCAAGCAGATTGGGGCAAAATCTCATCTGAGTCCTTGACAAAATTACTTCGTAAAATGCCAAAACTGTGAAGCGGTTATTACGAGTAAAGGTGGACACATTGCTGAGACGAAGATTTAATAATAATTTAACCGTTTCGAAATTTTTTTTATAAATATGAAAAATACTCTAAATATACTTTAAATACTATTCATAAGAACTTGCTTTTCTAACTTCCAATCGTTTGAAATAGAAAATGAAAATATATTGGGTGGGGAAATACTTTTGAACGGTAGTGTATATACCTTCCCCTTTTGCAAGTATTTTTGAAGATAAGAGGATCTAATTTCTGCCTGACCACATGTAAAGTAGATTGGTCTGCAAAGAGGGAAATATTCGTTGTGAGTACTAACGGAGTCGCTGCAGTTCATAGCGTATACAACAGTGGAGAGAGTGAAGAGCCTTGCGGGACTCCGGCTTCAATGTACTAAAGTGTATTGGTTGTGTACCGGTGATGTAGACGTATATTAAAACGGAAAAAGTTTTGCCTTCAATTAATGTTCCAATCAGTTGTATTAGGATGCTCATTTTTACGAAAAGGCCTGCATGCCAGGCTTTATCGAATAACTTGGTAACGTCAAACATGACAAGGTTCGACGACTTTTTTGATTGAACCCGGTTATAATGTGTTGAGCTACCCTAGTCATGTTATACTATAGAGAAAACGGGTTGCAAGTTTCATAAGAATCGGTTGAGAACTTTTTGAGTTATTTTGCCCGCCAATTTAAAAAAGTCGTTTCGTAAAAACGCGTAGTTTTGACACACAGAAACTCTATGATCACAGCGACTTAACAACTAATCAGCGATTCCAAGTCCATACAGAAGTCTTTCAGTACGTTTATTTTTTAGATGTTAAGGGGGCAGGATGGTTTGCGACTTCAACAAAAAAAAATTTTCAATTATTTTTTTATATGAAAGTACAAAATCTCAGGAATATCCTTTGAAAATTTCGAGGCGATCGGACTTAAACTCGCAGAGATACCGGTTATTTTATGATCGTGTTCCCAGGTATATTTCCACGAGAAGCCGAAATAGTCTAGCTCGAAACTCCGAACTACATTTTTGAAGTCGGTGCGTAACATAACTCAAAAAGTAATGCACCGATCTCAATGAACTTTGCCGGACATCTTTAATATGATAAATACTCGCGGATGAACGATCGTTTTTTTTCAAAAAAACTTTTTACTATTTTTTACAGGCAATCAAAGGCTGATTTTTTATGTGAAAATGGTACTTCCAAATTAAAAACCGCACCAAAAATCGTAAATCGCATATTTTTCAATATAGTTTCGTTCATCCGCGAAAAAAACTAATATATTAAGTAAATCACTTCGATTTTTTGATTTCAGATAACACTGTCAGGCCAGGTTTTACGCACCACACGACGCCTTTTTTTCGAAGCGCCTTTGATCTACTGCCACCACGGGATAACTAATTCATATTTTTTTATACAATAATTCCTACATACTCTCAAAATATAGTTCTTTAATGTGTTATAAAAAAATAGTAATTATTTTCGCTCAAAGCTGAGAAAAAAAATCGCAAAAATCGGCTTTTCTCTGGCATCGGAAACCATCTTGCCCCCTTAATTTAACTATTTATGCAAAAAAAGAAACTCGAATTTTAGAAAATTTTACATGTATCGCCGGCCTTAAGAAACATGAGCATCTTCATGGGAAAATCTTCATCTTTGCATGAAGATTATGCCATTTTGATTATTTAATTCTACTTTATATTTATGCGCTATGGCTTGTTATCGACGTATAGAGATCTCAATTTTCTGGATGCAATAAGCCCCATTTGATCCCGAAAAAAAACTTTATTTTCCTGAACATCTGAGCTTCAGAATTGCGATCCAAGTGTTTACTGTACAATGTCTTTAGTTTGAAAATTTCATTTTCGAAAACAACACATGTAAATACATACCAAGTCGCCTGCGGTGTATGAACAATCGAAAAACAATCCGGTCTCCCACTAAATCATTTGATTTTTGCTTCCAATTAACCTTAACCAAACTCTACCGTTCGTTGATAATATATCAAAACACAAAACTGGTCCTTATCGATAGCGCCAGATCGAACATTGAGTTGTCAACCGCTGTAATTCGAATTTATTAATATTCAAGAGAAGTGAATGTTTCGCTGCATGTTGACAAGATTTTCGGGATATCGATCATTAATCTCAGAGAAATTTGTCTGAATCACTATTTGGTATTTCGATGTTGTCCAGGCTATGACTTCTACCAGTTACGTGATCCGCCCTGCTGCTACATGTAATATCGTGTACATATTGAGCAGAGGACGCATTTCTTCGGCATCATTATCGGTGTATGATAAATGGGACTTGTGATTAAGGAACCACAGGTGGGTTTTGTTAATGTTTGTCTGAAACTGTGGATTTAAACAGCTCCACTTCAATAAAGCTGAAAGATAAACGCATCAAGATAATTTTTGTTGTTCGGATTCATGGGAAATGCATTCTTGACTGCGATTGCTTTTCTTCTGCTAATTATCGTCCGTTTTAATTAATAACGATTCGATGGTATCGTGTGGAGAGTATGGACGTATTCTTCAAAATTCAACTCAAACGCGAATGACGTGGAACGCTTGAATGAACCTTATCAAGGCAATGGTGTCTTTGCAACAAAATTACAGCTGTTAATTACTGCGCAAATGAGACCAATAATGTTGATGGTAGTTTACAGAAGGCCGTTGAAATTAAATTTTCGGAGTGTACTGCCATTATTTGCAATATTTTCATATATAGGATTTACTTAAAAGCAAGAGGTGATTATCCTCAGCATATTTACTCGAAGATGTTTCGAATTTATTGAACCACGAAAGAAAATGGGCATGAATTGGCTGTTCTGACAAAATTATTTAGGCTTAATGTCAATACTGATATGATAAGATGTATCAAAGGTATCGAATTTGTATGACCGCTGTCAATACTGTTGTACCGCAGCCACTTAACAGCCACGACGCGGCCCATACAAAGCAAGAAGTACCTAATTTACATCAAAATCCCAAAAATTAATTTCATAAAAGTTCCAAAATCAAAAGAATCCAAGCCATTACAACAAAAACGCGGATGGTGGTCCATATTATCAGTTATCTTCATCGCAGGTATGATCTGACCCCACAGTGTACATGGTGTGACGACGGCGGTACGGTCTCTTGTTCAAGCTAATCTCATGAACATTTTGGGCATTTTATTTGCTATGGTTACTCTGAATTCACATCGGTCATCATGTGGGATTAAACGTGCGTTTTCTGTAGGTTGGCGCTTTTCAACAGATCTCTCAACTTTTTAAAAGATTTTTATTGTAGTTTATGTCAACGGGTAATGATGGATCGTATTCAGGATTGTTCCATACTTTAAAGACGCTTAGGATGATTGTCTGGATTTTCAGTTTATGTATGCGTCACGAAAAAGATTTATTATGATCACCATCAAACAATACCAGAGTCGTTCATTCAGTTGAAAGAAGTATGCGATTTTTTATGATAATATCAAATTGCATGCTAACATATGAAACAGAGTTTTTAAAGAAAGCATTGAATCAACAGAGCATTTCTCGTGGGAAGTTTCACCGCCACCTATGAAAATCCTAAAAATAAAACTATATCGAGGAAGATTTTGCGGATATGATCCGTTTTTATATTTGAATTCACAGCTACGCCTTCTTAGCTAGCTTGTGTAAGATCACTTAATTGATTAAAATTCTTAGGTTCCTATAGAATCCAGCCCTCAAAGTTATTTTAACCACAAGTCTTCGTCAATCTTTTCAACGCTATCCGATAGTGCGGACCTTTTCTTGACTACTGGGGCTAACATAATACAAGAGCTAATAAAAACCAAAATATGACACATCAATTTTTATATGCAGCAATTGAAAATCATTTAGGATTGCGAATTGGGAAGTGAATAGTCTTATCCAGCATATAGTCGAAATTACATGTTTCGTTCCAAATTATAGCATTGATGTGTTACTTATATAGAAGACAATGGACAAAATTGATTAGTTTGGCCACAAATTTTACGACACCAAATATTCAGACGCGATGGACCTCATTCAAAACCAACTAAACACTGAAAAAATATTTCATAGGAAATATTTTTCAGTGTTAAACAACTCATCGGACTTTTTTTGTGACATTACTACACATGGATATGCAGTCTTTTTTCGCTAGGCACAAATGCACAATTTTAATAAAATCAGCTGGGATACCTTCAGAAGATACCTCAACAAATCAATCGCTTTAAACGTTTCGCTTTATTCCGCAAGTTGTCCTGCAAACATTTGCTAAAACAACACAAAAAGCCAAAACACACAAATCACTATGGAAATTGACTAACTCTTTATCGATTCAAATTCAATTCCAGGAAAAACGCAGTCACGCAGAGAAAGGTAAGTCACAGATCAGAAAGGTAGCAATGGCATAGCTTAATAAAACTTCTAGAGAACTTAACGTGGCAATAGTGGAGCACTATCAGTTGTATTTTCAGTTGTGCTATTCTCTAATACAATGTTTTGTGAAAGAAAATGAAGAAAGCATGACATCCACTGTTGATGATCATATATATGAATATATGATCTACAAAAACCACCGTAAGCTGACTTGTATTGAATATTAATCAAAACTTAAAACCCATTCATCAAAGTCAATCTAGCAAAAACGTCAGCGCAGGGCATATAAACAATATCAAAGTAAGCCATCGTGTAAACTTCTTTGTATTATTTTACCACGTCCAAATAACTCAACATTGATGGGGACGTCCCTAACCCTGAGGTATCATCTAACTGGACAGGAAAACCTAAATTGCCATTCTACTAGATCCATAAAGCATTCAGGATCAATCCCGAACGTGATTCTGCGTTTTACGGTTGTGAGAATATATCGACGTGTCAACTTTGTAGCAAGGTGATCAACATCTAATTCGCAAAAATAGCTATTAACTCTGTTTTGAATTTTTTCCACCTTTTTTTTTGTGTCGAAAATAATAACGAGTGTGTTGTACAAGGTGATATATATATATATATATATATATATATATATATATATATATATATATATATATATATATATATATATATATATATATATTATTTAAACAAAAAAAGCTTTTAAAATGTTAAATAAAAATAATTAAGACATGATTTTAAGTTCTTTTTTGAAAAAGAATAAATCAACAACGCTCAATGTATGTTTCAATTTTTAGTTTTTCATTACATATTTAAAAAAAACACACTTCTATAAAAAAAAAATACTGAATACTGATTCTGACAGACAAAAAACTACCATCAGGTAAGCTGCACTGTGATTTGCCAATGCGGCAGAAGCGACGAAGATAAAGTGAGTACCCTCAAAACTTGCTTGGAACAACACTTATCAATAAAGTAGCACACGATCTAGAATTTGAATTTAATGCCCATTACACACAGAACATTAAAACTTGAACTAGGGAAGTCTAAACATTTTCATTGAGTCATCAGATAATATACAGGCTTCATTTTGTTATTTCGATATTTGTAAAATGCATTGAATAATTCCCATACCCGTAGAAAATGTATGTGATTGTAAGAGTTTTTAAGACTGGAAAAGCCTCCTCCTATGGTTTTCAAAATACTTGAGATATTTTAAAAAATATGCTCAAAAATATGCTCAAAGTACTCGAAAATGCTAATCAAATTCCTGAGCACGAATCTGGGTTTCAGAAAATTACATAAGCTGCGTTTTTTTTTCATCCAGAGTGGAGGAGGTATCCTGCATGCATAAAAAAACGATCCAAAGCAGCATGCACGTTTATTTCTATTAGACAGGTGTCATTTCAAAATGTGAACTGACATATAACCAACGCCGTTTTCAAATGTATGACTTTTTATCCTGGTTGTCAGGGTGACATGGAAATTTTTGAAAATTCCAACTATTTCAGTTGACACGACTTTTCCAAATACGTTCGACAGAGAGCACGGGTACAAACTCCACTGAATTCACAAGTGTTCGTACTCTGGATGTTGTTGTTGCTTCGCGTGCAAATCGATATCCTGCAGTACTCTGGGTGAAAAATAAAACGCACCTATAGTCATAGGCGTGCCGTGACCTAAAATCTGGCAGGGGCCAGGGACCAAAAGGTTTAAGACGTACTGTTCATACAACTTACATAATTTATTAATACATTACATATTTGTTAATTTATTCTTTGATATTTGTTTATGCATAATGCATTATCAAATAAACTTCCTGTCTGTGAATATGTATGAGCTACAACGACATGCATATAATGTGAACGGTAGGTACGAACTACACACGAATTATCTATGATCGTTAAGATATGAACGCTTGTACAAATTATATGGAAATAGAATGGAAAGAATTAGAAATATAAGACTATTTTTTCGTTGAGAAGCTAAATATATTTCAACTTATACTTGAAGAAGAGGATATCTAAGTTTCAAAATATCTTTGAAGAAATTGGAATATTTTAAGCTTAGAAGAAAAAAATTGACCTCTTGCTTCAAACTTTTGTTACCTAGAAAACCTACAAAAAGCATAAATAATTTGGCGAGATGGAAGAGTGCTGTAACTTACTCTTTTCAAGCCATTTGGTTTGCAGGGATATCTTCGTAGCCCTAACTGCGTGTTCAAGGCTAGATGAAACAGCAAAACCTTTGAAACTAGTGCGCTTTGCTGTTTTCCATTTTCGCGATCCTCTGAGAAATGTGAGATCGAGACAGTTCTTCTCTGCGAATAATTTAATTTTTTCCCAAACTACATACAAGTCTTCTCGCTCACTTAGTAGTGTTTTAACTGTTCCATTTACAAGATGTATCCCATCCCTAAGAGTTGCATTTTTAGTTTGGAAATATGTGCTTAACATGTTCGTTATAAAAAGAACATAGTGAAAGATGAAAAGATTCACTACAAACTTAGGATTACTGATTGAATGAAAGATCCCCAATGAATAAACTGAGTCGTTGTATTTTCCCTCATTCATTTCTTTTTCTAAAGCCTCTTTCATGGTCCCATAGCTATCTACCACATATTTGCAATTGTGAAATCTCATTGACTAACGAGTCGAGCTTAAACTTCTCATTCTACGCCTTGAATTTAGACCAACTGCCTCTTCAAGCTGCTTCAACAATTCGTGTTGTGATGGCTTCGAAAAGTGTAGTTAAAGGGATTTGATGGCATTGAAAAAGGATGTACACGTTTCGATTGTGAAAAATGTGTCCATCACATCAAGGATAATTACAAATGTGGCTGCAAGGTGTTTCATTTTAATTTAGATTTGTACACCACTTTTTTGTCCTGACATGACACTAGCACCATCATAAGACTGTACAACAACAGGCAATTCACTAAGTCCGTAGCTGGCTAACATGCTGAAAATTATATCTGCTAAATACGAGGCATTTCTAGCTCCTGAACAGTTTACAAAGCTTAAGATCCTTTCTTCGACTGCTAGCTCTTTAGTAAATCTGACAACCACGGAGAGTTGTTCCTTTTTGTGGACCCTTGCTTCATCTGCCATAATGGATATCAGTCCGCACTCTTTTATTTCAGCTGTATTATTCTCGCGAACGATTTCAGCAAATATTTTTATTAATTCATTTTGTGTTTAGCCATTACAGCAGTCCGCAACCTTGTTTTAAAAATTATTTGCAAAAGTTGAATCATGCTTCGCGAATAATGTAAAAAATTCCAAAAAAAATCACGGTTATCACTGGTACCACTTTCATCATGTCCTCTGAAAGCACGTCTTTGGCGACTGAGACACTTGGTAAGGTCGATAACCGTTTCCAAATAATTTTGGTTCATCTTGACAAAATTCCAAGATTGTTCAAGCACCATATCACTTACTGTCCTCAAAGTACTATTCGAGTTTTCACATTGTGCATGAATTTTACCATTCGGATAATTTATCCGGATCGCGAAGTTTGGTCGAACTGAAATTTTGGTGTATTTTTGGCAACAATGGAAATTCTATGGAAAATTTCGCATTGTGATAGCTTCACACCGAGTCATCAGACCATCCCAAAATTTACAAGACTCATCAATGGGCATAAAAAATAAGTTTCTGTAGTTTTTAAATAATGTATGGGCAACCTTGTAGCTACCATAAGTACGTAAACACAAATCTTTCACACGATTTTTAGAATAAAATGCAAACGATTGATGAATTTGATACTATATATACAGTCAAATCTAAACTTGTAAAATTCCCAATCGGTATATACTGGTCTTGAGTAGATACAGGTATGAAAAAAGTTTAATGAATATGATAAGAACCATGTGGTGGTTGTGTCACTTTGGAAAAACACTCGGTGAAATTGAAGTGTTATGCCTTTTAACTTCTGATGCAGTTATCAGGTTATAATAAAATTCACACACATTTAACCTGAGTGTAAACCAAGTAGGTCATAGATAGTGTGAGAACACATAACACAACCCACAATCACATATCCACACAGTACTATACAATACAATAATATAAAGTAGGCTAAGAAAAATGTAAATAAAAATATTGAAAAATAAGAATCAATAATATATTTTGTAAAAAGCTGTCAAGACGTATTTCTCTTGATAACATTAAAATTAAATTTTCAGTGGAAGTATTTACTTCCAAATTAGAATTGACTTCTAAAATAGCATAAAAGTGGCAGCGATACCATTTTTATTCTCCAAATGACTTCGAAAATTGTATTCTACGTTAATACCATTTTAATACACAGACTTTGTTTTGTGAAAAACATAATTGCATAAAGCGCCAGTTTATAAAAGTGTTCTTACCTAAATACCTGTATATTGCCTACTAGGAATGAACAGATAATCTTAATAAAAAAAGGATGATTGGGGAAGCGTTGTTCGTCTTTTTCTTAACGTATAACTTGTCGAAATCAAATATTCTCGTCCATATCTCGAAATAAGTCCCATAACATCGTAATAAATACCACAAATAACACAGTCTCGAAGTTATAAGTAGTGAAAGTTGGTATAGGCTTACACTACTGCACTTGTTTATAACCACAAAAACCTAACTGGCGAAAACTTAAGTGTCTGCAGTTAGAAATATTTATTTTTCTGGGAGGGGCCAACCTAGGGTCTGGGGGGGTCCCGGCCCCCTCTGGCCCCCCCTACGGCGCGCCTATGCCTATAGTACTATTCAGCAGGTTCAGAGACTTTTTTCAGACATGAAAAAAAAATTCGAAGATATGAAGCACAGTATCTTTTTTAGATGACAATAAAGCCTTTGATTAAGTCTAGCTAAGACTAAGAGTTGATCTACAAAATCAAGTATATGCTTCCAAAGTGGTTTTATGAGGTCCGTTCAACTTACTTAACTAATCGTACAACCCAGGTTCGTCATAAATGCTTCACAAACGGCCAAGCATCAAGTGCATTGTCCACAAGGGAAAGCTTTGGGGACCTTTGCTTTATACAGTATTTATAGTACTTCCGACCGATCTTAAAGCAAGTGATGAAACAATTACAGCTATTTTTTGGATGCCATCGCTATGCTACGTACCAACGTAGATCTAAATATGGCACTCGAAACCTGTTAGGCTACATGTGAAATATAAAAGAATGACTTGCAAAAAGAAAAACCAAAATGAACGAATCCATATGCGGCCACACTAGTTTAACTTTGCTTACAAGAACTTGTCTCAACAGTGTACTAATACCTCGGAGTGCAGTGAAGGTTCGCCTGGAAATGTTTCATTGAAGCTATTGTAAACACCAGCACTTTAAATAGTCAGCGTTCACACCCGACTACATCTGTTCTAAAGTCGATTTTGACTTATGGCTTACAACTTCTGGTAGCAGCTCGTTCGTCAAACACAACCAATAATCAGCGAAACCAATAAAAAATCTTTAGAAATATTACCGTAGTACCGTATTACCTACATTTGAATGAGCAAAACATTCCGACAGTAGTGTGTGCTTTAGATATCGAGAAGGCTCTCGATTCCGTATGGCACAAAGATCTTCTGTTGAAGTTGATCAGGTTGGGATTCCCGGAAAACGTGATAAGACTCGCAGCAAGCTTTCTTACTAAGAGGCAATACTATGTCAGCGTTAATGGAACAGATTCTCCCAAAGGACCTGTGATATCAGGAGCTCCATAAGGTTCTGTAACTGGACCGATTCTTTTTACCGTATTTACCGCTGACCTTCCCACTTCAGTGGGCCAACCTCAAGTCCAACTTTTTCAATATGCCGATAACACGCTCTTATTCGCGTCGAGCTAAAATCCGTTCAAAACAGCGAAGAGCCTGGAATGGCAAAACTAAGTCTTTACTTTGACGAATGGGGCATCAAACCAAATAGCAGTAAGACATAGCTTTGTATATTTCCAAGATTACTCCTAGCTCATCATTGAAGTACCTCGGTGCTGATTTTCACGAATTTTTGAAGTTTAATCTTTATGTGCGACGTAAAATCAAAGCCACCAAATCCGAATTTCAACGCATCAAACATCTTTTCGTCAAAAAGATGGGTATGCCCACCAAAGCTAAGTCCATCGGCTATCAGATCCTGATCCGACCTATCCTGGCTTATGCTTCCCCATCCTGGATTACCTTTTCAAAGACTGTCATGGCTAAAGCGGAGATCTTCGAAAGAAGAATCCTCCGTTTCTGCTTAGGTATATTCTACAATCCAGTAACTAAGAAGTGGCCAAAGAACCTTCTCCTGTATCAGGAGTTGGGACTTAAGCCACTTAGGGACCGGGTTGTAGAATTAACGACCAAGCTTCTGCGGGCAGACAGACGGATATGAGAACGGACTGATTCGGTCAATAGGGCGTACAGGTGGCTCCAATGAGCCATTTATGCGCCCCGCAAAGTCAGCGTGTCAACGGCAGCTCATGGTTGCGCTATTTATGTAGGCCTTCCGTCGAACACGAGGGGCCAGATGTAAGACCTAGGTTTTTTAGGTCAAATTAGATTAAGTTAATTATAATTAGGTGTAGGTTAGAGTTTAAGTGTAGTGTAAGGTAGATTTTAAGCCAAGTATTAGGAAAAGTGAGCTTAGAACTTTTTTATGCAGCGCCTTGCCTTGTTTAAAAAAAAATTTCAAGACAACATTAATCGCCAATTCTTTTAACTATTATATTCAATGACATTAGGATGACCAATCTAAATTTTATTCTGCCTCTACTCGCATTAAACATTTTTCACCGGGTAATTCACTCGATCGTGCTTCTAGGATATTCTGGATTTCTCTCGTCTTCCGAAAATATGTTTGTTCTCATATGCTGTGTCCCGACTACTATACGTTTGTAATCGCTCTTTTCTCATATCATCTTCCATAGCATTTTTAGTCCTATCACTACGGTGAAATTCATTAGAATATTATATGGCGGTAGTTGGAGTGGATTTATATTTCTCGATGTTTTCCGTTATTTCAGGCATTGGTAGGGTGAAGTACGACACATAATAATTTGATGTATATGTAGCAATATGAATATTTACTCAAACGTCTTCTATCCATCACATCGCAACATGCCAATTCGAACACTGCAACCTAAATCTTATTGCGATATGCAAGTACATTCAAGAAACCATCGTACAAAATCTAATGTTTTTCTCTTCTTTTGTTTCAGAAAGACCACACTATTAAAATCTCACGATCGTACCATCGTACCTACTGCGGATAATCATCAAATTAAAACACCATTCATTACCTGGGCCTGCTGAGGAAATGCCAACGAAGGAAGTGCAAAGACGAACGAAACTGGCGCATGTTATGGTCTGGGTTCTCCTCCTAACCCAAACTGGGATCGAACGGGCCGAGCGCATGTTGCGCTTAGACAAAGCAGTAATTGAAATAAACGAGAGTATCCGCCTACTAGCAACTGATAGGATCCACTCGCAGCACGTGTCTAACGAGAACAATAATAGCGAGCCCGTACGGAAACCAGTGAATGCAAGCGAAGCTGGGCGACTGTGAATTATCTAATAACATGGTTATTACGTTCGCGTGAGCTACGTCATTCAGGTGGTAAATGTAGCGCAAAGTCAGGTGAATAGAAAGATTAGAAAAATACCATGCTGACGGTTCTTTGTTTGATTGTAGTCAAACACATACTCTAATGGATTTGTTTGCATTTGGCAAGAAATAGTTTTGAATTGGATTAATAAACTTCTAGAAGACTTAATACTGTTTCAGACGCATTGCCCACAGTCTGACTTTTTAAAGGTGTGAAGACGTTGAAAGAATAAAATGAATAACAATTATCTGTGAATCAACAATAATTAACATAGTTCGGTCTGAGCTTGGTAAATACGAAAACCCCGAAAAATATTCACATTAAAAGAACGCAATTATTCAACTGGGTTGGCATGTGAAGTTAAATGCAGGATGTTCCTGTATTTGGAAGTTGCGTTTGCACTAAAGTTGAAAGATATAGCTCATAGAAGTTCCAATGTTTGGAATTATATTTGACGGACTACAAAAGATTGCGATCTCAGGCAAAAAAACACTGCCAATTTTACTATGCATACTTATTTGAATAGTGTCGAGCTGTTGATCCTGTCAAATCATCAAAAACCGGCTCTCACAAAAAAAAACTCCCAACAATTTTTATAGTACGTTCATTGAGGAAACAACGTCTTCTCATACGCAAGAAGTATGTGAGCATTTTGCTTTCAATATCTCTACCTTTTGCTCCCAGCCTTCAGAACCAGCTTTGCATGATGTTTCCTTTTCCTTCTCTTGTTTTTCGATGTCACTTCGCACCAATCCGTTGCATGTTAAATCTTTAATGAATGCTTCTCTTGTTCTTTCTTTGTTCCATTATACTTTACTTGTAACTGTAGCCTTGTCACTGGGGTGTTCCCGGGGTAGTGAAAAATTGCAAATATTTTATTTCGCACTTCTATTTGTAATTATCGTCCTATTTCCATTGTTCTATGCTTTAATAAACTTCTCGAGTGCATTGCATATAAAACGTTTTATCTCCAAGTCCAGACTTTCATCGCTAAAGAGCAGCATGGGTTTTTTAAAGGACAAACTACACTTTCTAATATTTTGCTGTTTATGCTTTTACATCTGCTTTGGTTCAACAAAAGCAATGTAATGTTTCCTACATTGATTTTTCGAAAGTGCTCATTTTGTTGACCATGAGCTGCTGCTCTTGAAGGTTATGGATTCTCGGACTTACTTCATTCCTGGTTTTTCTACTACGATCGCTCCTGTATAGTCACTGTCAATTCCTACTCTTCATGTTTCTCCCATTCAATCTTTGGAGCTGTACAAGGTTCCATTCTTGCAATGCTTCTGTTTCTACTTTTCATTAACGACTCTTATTAACTCACCTTGCCTTTTGTATGCTGCAATATTGCAAGCTGCTGTCAAATGATTTAGATGGCTAACTGTGGACCACCAATTCTCTGCAATTCTCTGTAATTTGATGTGTTATGCTTATAGGAAATTTCTTTTTGTTTCTGCTTATCATTTTTCTGGATCTCTTCCTTGTGTGATAAAAAACATATCAAAGACCTTCGCGTCGTATTCGACACTAAACATAGCTTTGACCAGCATCGGGCTTTGTTCTCAGTTCTTTAAAACCTTTTTATAATATCTCTGTCCTCGTGTATATTTTTCAAATTTTTAATCGTAATATCCTTGAATGTTGTTGTCAAGTGTCGTCAGGGCCGATTCTGGCCATATTTTCGCCCGGAGCAGAACAACATTTGGTGCCCTTTATTTTATGATATTCATTTTCTTGACCCCCTCTTTCACGACTGCGAATTTTTAGCTAGTTTTTATTTACTAGCACTTGCTCGTATTTACCTCAGCGTTCTCAATATGAAATTCTCATGAAAAAAACTAGACATTTGCCCATTCGAGCAATGCAGCATTATACTTTTTTCTCAAAATTTTTTCTCAAGTTTTCGATATGCAGAAATATTTTCGTCTCCAATTTTTGGCTCTGTAATGCTGTAGTTTTTTTAATATTTATAAGAAAATCAAATTATTCGTTCATTCAAACAAACAAAAATAATCTTTAAATAAATATATTAAGGACATAAATTCAATATAATAGAAAGCTCAAATTTTTATGCGGTAATGGTAAGAGTGAAATTCGCTGTGCTTATCCACTCTTAATCCTTTTAATGCAAAAAAAATTACACATTCTGTGGAGAGAAATTTTAGTTTTCTGAGAAGTCTTTATTTTATCTAGTTGAAAGTACAACGCAGCAAGCTTTAATTTTCGCAGTCTTTCACTATCACTATTTAATTCCCCATCTGATACACACAACTTAATATTTCATTATAGTTTTTTAGTTCAAAAGTAATTGCTTAATCCAAAGAAATAATTCCTTAAGGGGGTATTCTGGTCTAGAAATTTGATCAAATCGATTTTTTTTCGTTGGCATATTTTCAAATTTTAGACTTTTAAAAATAAGCTTTTAAAAGGATTTTCGGAAATTCGAATTATTTTTGGAGTTACAGCTATTTTTGTGACACGCCAACTAACTGCCCGAAACGAGACTCCAAGTTTTAAACGCGTTTTTCTCGGAACTACTTTTCTCGATACGGTTGACATATCTCTAGTTGTAATGAACCGATTAACGTGAAATTTTGCACAAACCCTCTTAACATCGTCTGACGTAGGGATTTTTCAAATTTTTTTTTTCTACTATTTATGAAAAATTCCCACGGTTAAAAAAATGATGAAACGATTTTGTGAAAAAAAAAGTTTTTTCAAATCGCCTACGTCAGACGAATTTCACATTCTTCTTATTACAGAATTCTCCAAAAATGTATGTTTCAGACCACCAGGAAGATTGGAATCATGTCAACCATGAGACAAGTTTTTTTTTTTTGAGCCTTCACTTCGCCAGCCTGTATCTACATCAATTTTTTTTTTTTTTTTTTTTTTTGAATACATTTTTGTACTTTTAAAATGTTAATAAAAGACGTAAAAAAATGTATACCAAAACTGTTTATGGTTTTTTTTATTGCGTCCGTAAAATCACCTCAAAATCGCGCCTCTAGACCAGAATACTGCCTTAAGCCAAAGCATCAAAATAAAACTATAAATTAAACTTTTTTTAAGGGTCAAAATAAGGGTTAATTTTACATCGGGTCTTAGTTGCGGGTTTCTTCACTTTGGCTCCGCTTCAAATGTTACCCTAAAACTGAATTGAATCTCGCAGCAGATTCTACTATTGAAAATGGCTTTCATCAGGTCCATATAATGCGTCTGAGCCTCCTCTAAACGCTAAATATTGCGAGGCTAGAAATTGCACGAGAATTAATAAACGTTTGAGAACATTTTTCCAGTGCTGTTTCCTTTGATATTTGATTTTGTAATAAAGCAGTTTATGGTTTTCCCTGTCCTCGATTTTAGCTCTAAGACCCTCCTTTATTTAAAACTCGTCATGTAAACTACGCTAGTTTCATGTTCTTTGATAGTTCGAAAATGAATGACTACTTTTCTGAGTTTAAAATAGAAGCTGCCATTATTCCAACAATTCAATTGAAAAACTACACACCTCTCTTGACTTTCAAACGGAAGATCATGGACTAGAATTATTTGGAAGTCTATCATCCCGTTCCGTAGAAAGGTTTTTTTCTCTCGATTCCGTAAGGGAAGGGAAACGTTCATCTAGCACAGCATTCAGCACGTTTGAAACACTATTCTAGATGAAATTCACGAATTCTGTGGTTGATGAAGTGGCTGCCACAAATTTATTTAGTCATACTGCTACAACCATTTTTTTTTAACTTTTTCTAATGATCAAAATTGGCAAACGAGCAAAAAAACTATTTTTACAAAATAGTTTAAGCTGAATATTTTGAAACTCAAGTCAAAGAACTTTAACATATAATTTAAATTTACTACTATTCAAACAACCCATATCAAACGCACTTCAGTTAAGTTTTTTGCATATTGCCGATATCAAGTTGCTTTATCAACCTGCACACTTAGCAAATTAGGATGTGAAATCAACAGGAAATGATAGAATACGGACTTAGGAGAATGAAGTAAACTTGGAAGTAGAATGCTTGAAAAACATTGATATAGTCCGGGGAAATCTAAAATGGTGCTTCGAAAAAATTTGGGGAAAGCTGAATTTTGGTGTGAACCTTGGTACTGGCGTGTTGAACAAAATGTCCAAAGTCCCCATCGATCCAAGAGCTGCGTCACCTTTTATACGGGGTCAATGATCACCGAAAGTGACCTTTCTTAAATATCTCAGTAACGGCTACGTCTTTAGAAAAACAATGTATGACAAATTTGTAGCTTAAAAAATTTCCAACAAATAAGATTTTAAATTTTTTCCTGTAAGCATAAACGTTTTTGAGATATATTGATCTAAAGATTTGTTACTGACAGCATCGTCTTTCTCAATGGCATGTTGATATTTTGATTACGACACTGACCCAGGTATCTGAGAAATCTTTAAATACGGTCGAATGGAGGTATTGTGAAATATCCTCGGTTCAATACGGGAAGAAGATGGATGGAAAATCGGATACAACAACGAGCTGTGGCATGTTTGTGAGTTTGTTTTTCTATGTTTAAGAGGCGCATAAAAAAAAAATATAAATGAACTTATTTACCATACTCCAGGGTAGATGGAAAAGTGTGCTCCGAAAAGTGTGCTCCGAAAAGTTTTCCCCTCCCCCTTTGCCATAAAATGGTACCCCTGAGCATCCATCCCAAATCTTCAGAAATGAGCTCGTTGCCTACTCTTTGCCCGCTGTTAAGCAAGATAGGATAACTTTTTATCCTGTTAATTGCCTATTACTGACATCGCAAGACCAGCTCTACACCCATACCATCCCCACACAATACCCATCCCCGCAAACGAACCTTCCCGAAATAACCGACTTTTAATTTTTTTTTCATACCTTCTTATCATATGAACGATCAGGACAAGGTCAATAATTTCAGTTGCAAATTGGTTTCGAGACGTAGCATGTCCCTTTGGCGCTATGCAGTCATCACAGGATTGGTAAAAAAAACTGATTATTCGGGGATAGTCTGCAGCGGGTTGAGCTCCTATAATGTCAAGAATGAGCGTTTACAGAATTATGCTATGATACTATCTTGCTTTTTCATACTCCTAGGCCCATGATATGTTACAAAACCTATTTTCACCTGCAATGTTGTTGTTATGTCCTGCTCCTTCGTGGAATACCCCATACATGATGCAGCAATACACCTTATTTCCGAGAAGAGGGGAGCGAGCAGATGTCCGTACAAGTTTTATTGCAAAGGGGGGGGGGGGGGGGGGGGGCGGCGGATGGTGGGAGCTTTTCGGAGCACACTTATCCACCTACCCTGGAGTGTGGTAGATAAGTTTGTATGCATGTTTTTTTTTATGCCCCCCTTAAACATAGAAAAACAAACTCACAATCATGCCAAGTCATAATAAATAATATCAGCATGCCGTTGAGAAAGACGATGCTGTTAGTAACAAATCTTTAGATCAATATATCTCAAAAACGGTTATGGTTGCAGGAAAAAGTTTAGATTTTTTTTGTTGGAAATTTTTTAAGCTACAAATTCGTCATACATTGTGTTTCTGAAGACATAACCGTTACTGAGATATGTAGGAAAGGTCACTTTTGGTGACCTTTGACCCCGTATAAAAAGTGACGCAGCACTCGGATCGATGGGGACTTTTGACATTTTGTTCAACACGCCAGTACCAAGGTTCACACCAAAATTCAGCTTTCCTCTAATTTTTCCGAAGTTTCGCCTTTTTTGTGTCGGATTTCACTGGACTAGATACCACTGGCGCAAGAATTCATCCCACACCAAGTTCATACACGAAAATGCATAAAGCGAGTAGTGATGGTTTTGCTTTCTTCATACGAAATGAAGCGGTGAATGGAGCAATGTATATTTTCACGCCAGGGCAATTGCTCTTGTGGATTTCTGTGTTGAATTTTTTGAAGGTGTGGAAAAACACAAATAGAGGTGAATGCAGCACACAAGGAAGTACAGTAATGCGTAGAATGAAGTAATCTAAATTCATTCATAAACATTAATGCTGTGAAGTGCGTAATGCAAAGATTCGTGCCCTAAACAGCAATTGTGTTTATAATATAAAATTATACATGCGAATAGGGCTGCTTTGAAACTTAAAAGGCATGTAACGATCTGTGAGAACAAAGTTTGCATTGAAAAAAATAAAGTAAGCTGCCAATTGAATAGAATGGACTTTGAATACATGTGCATTTCGATATTTTTGTTATTATGAACTAAAGATAATCGAAATATCTGCGTCCCTTCTCACCTGCGCCCAGCGCAGCTGCTCCATTGGCTTCAAAGGAAGATCCGGCCCTGATTGTGGTGCACTTATTAGGCGTATCTTATAGATATCTTAAAATAAAAAAAAAAAAATTTGTCTATGCTACATAAAGTTAAAATCTAACCATATTAAAAAAATCTGTTTTTTCCTTCTTCTTTAGCTAAAGATATTCTACGGAGTTGTTTGAAATGCTAGCTGTGCTAAAGAAAACTAACATCGAAAGATTCTTCGTGGCTAGATCTGTAAACGTTCCAAGATATTCGCTAATCTTTGATCGAATTTCAGATAAACCGGTGCTTGGTTCGTAATTGACAGATTTGATTTTCATCGCGATCAACGTCACAAATCGTAGATCGTACGGCCGCATAATGTCCTGCATCGAACAATTGAGACAGTGACTTTCGCATTCGAACCGACTGACGTGCAACCGTCATTCGAATAACAAATTAACGACTTTTTATCGGAAGTTGCAAGACTGCCGGCTGGCACTTGAACGAAAGGACAACTGATCGTTGGTGCGGTGCAGTGCAGATACGAGCATCTTGCCTCCTCGCATCAGACAGATCGCCCTGAACAGAGCTAGTTGAGCTGCAGACATGCTATTTGCCATAATATGCAAAATGCTTGATAATCGTTTCTCACTGTCCGCGCTAAATTTTAATTAATCTGATCGCACGTCAGCGTTCGCAATTCCGTGTTTGCGGTCACATCTATCTGAGTTGCGTTGCAAAGGTGGACGTATGTCCCTTGTCCCATGATAGTAGTGCACTTGTTATGTGATTTGTGGATAAACGCCAGACAGAAACGAGATACAGGAGATACAGTCATCGCGGTAGACATGAAGCCAGACAAATGTGCCATAACCGATCTGACTATGAGATTTCTTAAGTTCTAGATGATGTTTCATTTGAGATGGTTTATGTGCTCGATCGAATAGTTTTCGCTTTGATAACGGTTGCTGTTTTCATTCACTGTGAGCCCCACGAAAAATGAACACCTTCTTAATGATTTTCACATTTCCCATGCGAAAACTAAATCCTATTGTATTTTGTACGGGGGATTATATAAAATAGTTGCAGATACGTTGTTGCTGAGATAAGCTGCAAGTATGACCCGAATTAAGTGCAATGTATAAAAGCGTGCGTGTTTCGCAACTGAGCTTGCTTCTATCTACTGCACTGTTATAAATTTCTGCCTCTTTATTCGAAGGCTCTTAGAATTTCCTCGACGATTATTCCACCGCAATCGGATTAATGTGATCATATATGCATTGCCAGGTCCACGCAGCGTCCGTGGCGTTTGATACGAACAGAGGAGCTGATCTCTAATGCAGATCGATAGTCTGTTGCATGCCCACGCACCTTTGGGAACATAGCGGACTGCACCCTGGCGGGAGGCAGCGCACATACTGTTTCATTCATGAAATTAGGAACGATCTAAGCCTGCTATTGGCGTAGGTTCATCAGCATCATCATCATTACCATCTTCATCGCCGCCATAGTCGTCGTCATCGTCATCATCATCATCATTATTATTATAGCGAGTCTTGGAAGAGAAATGCACTCTTGGCTGCAACTGAGGACGGAGGACCTTCATACTTCGCCTCGGCTTTATAATTTACGTGTAATCATCATTATCGCATGTGGAGCTCGATCCAACGGCAGCGGCTTGCTCTTGGACTTTTATGTTCCCCCGCTGCTGGATTTATGCCGTGCCAAAAGCAAAAATAAGAACACAAATCCCCAACATAGGATCGAAGGTGTATCTACTCATCCAAATTATAGGTATTTCCTCTGAGCTGCAGTGGGAATTGACAAGTGCGTACGCGGATTAGTCGACATATGTATGAATTGAACTACCTTGCGAACATTTCCTTCGAGATGCAAATGATGATGATAGGGATAAAGATAGAGATGCAATTCAACCGGCGAAGGCGATTTGCGCTTGTAGGCAGCACTCTTTGGAGTGTTAGATATTTCTATTAGTGACAGCAACTTACTTATCACCGGCGAACTACATGATTGCAGTAGAGCTATCAATATTGGTTTCGCAATTGGAAAACCGAATTGGATTTTATTCTTGCTTCTTTTCATTTAACGTGTTATGAGGCTGCAGTATATTTCTTGCTAAGAGATAAATGAGAAGTCAGTATGAACTGAGGGAGCCTATGTAACATGCATAAAGAATTCCTGATGTCTTCATAATGACCGTTTATTCATCTTTGCCAAAGCTTTTGGAAGGAATACCAACCTGCTGACTAAGCAACAAAAGCACAAAAAGATTAAATAATTGTGAAATAAAATTATAGGGATATTGTAAAACTTCGTTTCCACAGATGGCAAAGCATCAATCTTCAAAAATAAATTGGCCTGAGTTTTATGTCTCATGTATTCCCAACCTAAATAAATTATGTTCAAATTAGGACCACATCGCTAATCGGTTTTTAGACTTTTCAACATATTTCTGCTAATACTAATATTTATTTGACGTAAATTGCTATTAATCTAAAAGTGCCATTAAACAAAACATGGTCCCCTTGTCAGTTTATCCAATGTCTTTTTCGCCACGAATTATCATAACAAACGTTCATCTGAAAATCTAAACTATTTTTTCGACAGATTTATAGTTTTGTTAACACCGACTCGTTGAAAGCTTGAGTAGATAAAGCGTGGCTTTAATTAAGAAATAGCACCAAAAAAATCAAGCTGATAGTAGGTATGCGAATAAGGCTCAATTTAAATGAGTTCGCTGCAGCTAACGCCATTAGTATTGTTGCCCAAACTGAGAAACGGTAAATATGAGACGTAAACTTTCGTTTAATCTGCTTTTAATTTTAGTCAATTCAATGATTGCACCGAAATTGAATCACACTTTGATATACAAATATATTTATTTATCTATTTACCGTAATATTTTAGTTTTGATGCGAAAATTCAAACCTAGGGAATTACAAAATGAAAAAAAAACTATATTAAATATTTTGACGTCTTTTAGTAAAATGGCTCTGAGAAGATTTCAATAAACGAAATCGCATTGATGAGCGGACAAGCTCACGACCTCGTGTCAATCTGAGAAAATACTACATAAATACAGTCGTATAGCACATGAATTAAAAAATGTTGGCTGCATAAATTCTATTCTAAACTTTAACTATTAATTAATGGGAGTAAATGTTAAACTTCTTTTGGGATGAAGAAGTATTTAATTGATGTTGAAACAGATACCCATCTTACGACCCCCTCTTTAGCTACAATAGTAAGGATAAAACCGAGCTCACCATTAGATATGATAAAAAAAACACTAGCGCACCTGAATCGCTAGAAACACTAATGTTCGAAGAACAGCAGAAGAATCGTGCAGATTTTGAGTGCATATTCGACCACACGAGTTGCTTATTACAGCCAAACTGTTTCAAACGCCATGTTTTACTTTGGTCTCAAGAATGCATTATAACTCATATGGTGGAAAGGTTTCAGATATTACCACTGGCATGAATTTCAAAGTTTATGAGAGCAAAACACTTGTTAATTATATTCGTTATAACCTGCTTATTTCACAAAATTTTGAAAGCAGCATCTCATATAACATCAACGAACAAAATGCTCAGTGCCTGTAGCACTGTAACTGAAGTTGGTGTTTGGGGCTGCGATCCGAAAAATTTGCAGAGCCTTGGGAATTGAAACATTGGTTATTTATTTTCATTGTAAATGTTTCCGGTATGAATACTAA
Source organism: Nemotelus nigrinus (assembly GCA_947369275.1). NCBI lineage: Eukaryota > Metazoa > Arthropoda > Insecta > Diptera > Stratiomyidae > Nemotelus > Nemotelus nigrinus. Next base: position 34,757,410 of record OX376373.1, on the reverse strand, counting down.
CTGTAAGCATTTATTGATACAAAAGTAACACAACCGACTTGTGCTGGTAACCTTCTGCCAGTATGAAAGCCAACAATATATCACATCTGCTTCACGTTGTTATATTACATTCGAAGTTATAGGAGTATAAAGAAATTTAGGGTTACCTGCAGCGAGTTTTTTCAAATAATCGAAAACTTAATATTTGCTGTTTATTGTCACTACAATATCATTACCATTTGAAAATTCTACGATAAAACCGCTTAATAAAGATATTGCAATTAAACACAAAACCAATAATAGCTGGCAGCTCTATGGTGGCTTTTCAATCAAATTCGGCCTGAATAATTTCTATGATGGGTTCCATCAATTGTATGAAATTCGTATTGATTTCATGGCTGCAGTAGAAGTTATAGGACAAAAAGCTTTATTTTCCTGAGCAAATTTTCGAAACCAAAGACACAAAAAATACCATAACTGCCAGCAACAATCGAATTGTTCAACCAAATTTCTATCAATCACGGCTTAAAGTAAGGTTCAACTACTGTGTCAATTTCATGAAAATCTGGTAACTAAATCAGAATTCATAGGGCAAAAAACATTTTTTTTTCTTTGTAATTTTCCAAGATGGCACCAGTGGCACAGAGTTACCCACAATTCAAAATCCCTTCTATCAGACCTGGTTCTACTTAAGTCTAATGTGTTCTGCAAATTTCAACTGTATCTGATTATTGGTTCGTGAGTTCCCATGAACAGAACTTTTTGATGCTAAAAATATAGGCAAATTGGGATAGGGTTCCCGTTCTTGTCCGGCATGAAATTTCCAAAGCTTTACTTTGAATGTGTAAATAAAGCATTGGATTTATATACAAGTTTGTTTTTATTGTAAGGGAAATTCGTTAGGAGATTCGATGGTTTGAATGTTTCACTTTCAGTACCTGCCGTTGCTACATGGTTGCTAGCACATTCATCAAAAACGACGCAAGTGTGCAACTTAACAACATTCATATAAGTTTCATAATAATCTGATAATCAAGTAAAAAGCTATCGCATTTCAAAAATGTTCAAGTTTTCCCAATCTCATTTTAAGCGCCTAGTGCACGCATAGGGTTAAAAATGTCAAAAACATTATCATATTCACAATAAAAACACGTTCAGAATTCATTACATCATTATTTTTGCAAAAGTTATTTTTTGACAGAAAAATAGGTATATTTAAAATATAACTAAAATGGCCGCCTGCGCCAAAGGGTTAAAGATTATTAACTTTTTGTGAGACCTGGCACTATTCTGCATATCAATCAATGTATCCTCAAAATTTCAGTTCAATCGGATGGCGCGTTCTTGAGATTTTTTCACTGAATTTTTTGATGATATATATATACTATGATATGACATATATATATATATATATATATATATATATATATATATATATATATATATATATATATATATATATATATATATATATATATATATATATATATATATATATATATATATATATATATATATATATATATATATATATATGTAGAAATATGAATTTACTAATATGCTAATACTAATACTAATTTTCTTCTTCGAACATTAGCAAAAACGATTAATTTCAACTAGAATAAGTATTTCAAAAAGCTTTTACTTATCTCGAAACGAACCAGACTTTGAGTGATATAAAATAAAATATGTATAATCGAATTTATAGAGACTATAATGCAAATGTACCAATAACTAATACAATTGAAAATCTAGCACTGGTCCTATCGGTGAATGAACGGCCATATTCCTAACTGACCCTACCTGACATTTACATCGAAGATATAACTGACTTTATTTCAATTCAGGTTTGGATTTGACTTCTATTTCATTTTTCTCAGCTCGATTCACAGTGTATTGCTGAAAAAAATTATCTGAAATTTTTTTAAACTACAAGTTTTTTTGTGAATCATCATCAAATCAGAAAAGCACTAATTTGTATCGACTATTTATAAATATTCATTCCTCGAACCTACAAATCACAATTGAAAAAATCGAAATTTGTCAAGCAAATTTATCCAGAAGCTTTAGAATTTTACCGATTTTTATTGGCAAATTGCTTCGTTCTATCTAAAACTGCTTAATTTTTTTTCATTTCATGCATATGCATAAGTTGATAATGCATTTGCGTCCATAGTCCATTAATCTGTAGATTTCAGCGGATTTCTTTCAAAATTCCTTTTTCGTCGAGTGTGAATATTTTGAACACAATGATAATACTCTTGTTCTCCGGTGTTAAGCAATTTAGACCAATTTGTTATTAAGTTTATCTTTGAAAACGGACCTATACTTAGTATGTTTGTTTTCTTCTTCTTTTTTCTGAAGCGAATTAGCTTGAGTTGGTGTTATAGTTTTGGTTGATTTGAAGAATTTATTCTTTTATTAGAACTTAAGAAAAAAATTCATAATAATATTCAAATTCAGGACATAAAAGATAAAAGTTTAAGATTTATGCTAATATTTTGTTAGGGCAATCTGAGCCAGATAATCCAAATGAAGCTGTTTTATTTAAAGCTTTAATTTTAAAGCTTGACAATATTCATTCCGTCTAGATTATGGTTTTACTATGGTTCACGCAGCCGAACCTTAAATTCGCTATAATTAGGCATTATTCGCCAGCTATATGTGGAATAGAACTTCTGGCTACTCTTCAGAAATAAGTTAGCATCTAAAAGCCATTGAAACAGGTAAGCGAATAGTAGATAATTAACGAAAGTAAGAAGCAGTTGAGGGTTGACAGCTGCAGACTCTGCAGTTCATTTGATTACTGTCTCGGAAGTTATAGGGATACAAAGATTTAAGAGTTTATTTAGATCTAAAATGGTCAATGCTGGTGTATTTTCAATAGCACCATAAACCAATTTCCATCAGATTTGCGTCAACCTGAGACCAACTTATTCTTTGAATTTAGTTTTAATCTAATGATAGCATCCAAAGTCCGGATGTCCAGATTTCCGGATTTCCAGATGTCTGCATTTCCGGATGTCTAGATTTCCGAATGTAATACAACAGGCAAACTGCCCAATTGCAGATTGGATACAATAAAAAAAATATAATAGTAAGAAGTAGATAAATAAATATAAGTATACAAAATAATTAAAGAAGGAAATTAATCAAAAAAAAAATTAAGCAAAGAAGAAGAAAAATAGTGAACAGAAAAAAATCAATATAGCCTAGAATATTCAATTCAACAGGCAAACTGCGCAATGAAAAAATAAATTAAAAAGAAATAAATGAGCAAATATAAATATAAGTACATAACAAATTATTAAACTAGTAATTAAATAAAGTAAAATTAAGTAAAGCGAAAAAAGAAAAGAAAGGATCCATTATAAACAAAAATAGGAAATAAAATTAATTAGAAACAAACATTTTACAGTGACTCATATTTTTAAAGATAGCAATAGAATGTGGAAGAGGACCAAGTTGAAAACTGTTATGAGTGCGTAAGAGCCGCACAACAAAAAAGTGGAAGAAAGTATCAGTACGAGCATACGATACTTCATATAAAATGGAGGACCCGATTAGCCTTACTGGCTGCCGCGCAATAAAAAAAGATGCTTAATAGGAAGATAGACAATTGTGACAGATTTTCACGAAGAACCTCTCATCCAAATAAACTCTACGCTACTCAAAGAGAGGAATGTTAAGAAGAGATATGTGTTCAAAGTAGGGTATATACGGCAGACTACATTTAAAAATTAAAGTGCGTGTAAACCTGCGCTAAACTGATTCGACAGCGTCAGAGAGGTACTTGAAACAAAGACACTAAACTAGACTGCAATATTCAAGTACACACTGGACTTGGGTAATAAACAGTTGGACACAAGAAGACATCCTAAATTAATTGTGACAGGAACGAACCACGAAGCAAACAATTCGTGAAGGCCTTCTAGTGACAGTTAGGACATGAATATCGAATTTCAGTTTCCTATCAAATATGACCCCATGACCCGAGAAATTTTCTACACAGGAGAGGATAGTACCATCAATAGCATAAGAAGAGACATGAGTGTGAAGCTTAAGAGAAAAGGCAAAGAAAAACACTTGGAAACATTTAAAGAGATACAGTTCAAGTTACACTAACCAGAGGGAGCTTACCAATTATCCTTAAGAAGCAGAGAGTCAGCAGAATTTTCGATCACCCGGAAGATTTTTAAATCATCTGGACATAAAAAACATGAAGACTTAAAAACACTGCGAAGATCATTGATGACCATATTAAACAAAATTGGTTCTAAAATGGAGCCTTGAGGAACACCAGAAAAAGGGAAGAAAGGTCGGGACGACAAGCCAAAGAGAAAGACAACACAAGCGCGATCAGCTGAAAAAGTGGAGATCCTGGAGGCTACCATAGTGCTTTAGTTTGGAAAGAAGTATAAATGTAAATCAGTATAAATTATATCAACTTGATTGTTGCTGTTAATTGCAGAAGCAATTACATGAGTAAACTTGACAACGTTCGTAGAGGTGCAGTGGTATTTTACAAAGTCATGTTGTTGAGCTGCAAAATCACAGTTGAAGGCTATTATACATACAATTAAAAACGAGGCATTCTTATATTTTTAAAGGCATGCAAGAATGGAGATAGGCCGATAGCTAGAAGCTAGGTTGCGTTCACCCGATTCGAAGATGGGAAACATGTTAAAGAGCTTCCAGGAGGACGGGAATTCACCAGCACAGAAACTGATATTGAATAAGACGGCCAAAGGGACACAAAGAGAAGACGCAAGATTTTTCATGAAAAAATTGGGAATGCCATCTGGACTAGGGGAACAGTTGGAGTCAAGTGAGAACAGAAGAAATTCAACCTCAACAGGGGTAGTCACAACAGAGAACAAACAAGCTGGGAAATCAAAAGAAAAGCCGTCAGAAGCAGGAGTCGACGGGATGGTGTATTCAGAAGAAACAACATAACAAAGAGATTGCAAATGTCAAAAGGGTTGGAAGCAGTAAAGTCATTAAATACTAGTGAGTCAGGAAAAGAGGAAGAGGTTTTTAAGGAGCGGACATAGAACCAAAAACTTTTAGGATTATTATGGTTCAACGAATAGTAGAGCAATGCTAACCTTATTTCCTTATCGGCAGTGGATCGTAAGCGAGAGAAGGTTCTATAATCTTCTCCTGGTCAAAGATTCAGAAATTTTAAACGCCCAGAATTTTTATTTTTAAGGGTGCTCGCTACCCTCGCGGTAAACCAAGGAAGATAACGGGGTTTGTGAGAACAGAAAACAGGAGTATGTGCCGAAACTATGCCGGAAAATTAAACCAATTAATGGATTTCATAATAGCATACAAGCGATCAAAATTAGTTTTTAAAAGTTAAACCGACACACAATGGAACATTTAATGCGATTCGAGAAGTTGATACCCATATTTATAGAAAAGGGTGGATGATGGGAGGGTCAGGACGTGTGTAGGGTATTGGAACAGGGAATAGTAAAAAGAAAGAAGACTCAATGTTAGAGCGGATGAGGTAAATGATCTTGTTATTAGCATTAGAGAAACCGAGCAGGAAGCACGATAAGAAGATAAGGCGATAAAAAGGTTGTTGTTAGATACAATACGGAGAAAAGGGGAGTCCCATTGTACAGAAGGTATATTAAAGTCGCCACAGATGATGACAGTCGGCGAGGGAAAGTCGCTGTTAAGATATGTGGAAAGTTCAGATAAGAGAAGATCATAAATCGAGTATTACAATCTATATACAAGGACGTAACAAACATCGAGGATTTAAGAGAGAAAGAGACACAAACAGCAACATATTCAACAGAAATTGAATTGTTCCCGACACTTATTACAGATGTCACTTAATAGAAGTCACAGTTTCATAGTGTGGGATGCCACAGCAATGATGTCGTTTTTTGTCAGTCCAGTTTAATTCAAGAAAGCATTTGGTAGCTGCGAGGTTGAATGATCCTATGTTTTTGGCTACCCTACTGGTCCGTGCTGCTCGCCATCTGTACACCCCAATCTGTATCATGTTGGAACCATTTTGAATAGGAATAGGGGTCTAGCGCATCCGCTTTCTCATTCCCACCAATGAACATACAACCGCGAACCCAGAAGCTTGACCTCTTCTGCTGTTCACTAGCATATGTAGGGCTTAACTGCGCAATTGACAAAATAAAAAAATCTGACAATCATATGTAGGTATATTATTTTTTTGGCATATTTTAGTCATTTTAATTGCAAATTTATCGGCATATTTCAGTGATCTTCTGGGTATATTTGCACGCATATTTTGCTATTTGTTCCTGCATAGCTATTTGAGCTCTAGTTATAATACTTACTCCTTACTTCAACCCATACTAAATAGTCCTCTTGACTTGTAAATTTTCGCCGCCGCAGATAGAAATCATCTTGATTGCCCGTACCGAAACGATAGAGTCATTCAAAGGCAAGATTCTGTAAAGGCTTAATCTGACAGATTTATATGAGCTCAGGAGCTTAATAGCGCCAAATTGGTCGGAGGTGCAATCAATTCAACAACCAAAGTACCCGTCAATTTACCGCCAATAATTGTCGCTTTCATTCCGACGTTGAATTCAATTTTATGGCCACGATAGTCAATACTTTAGACGAGCAATGTAAAAAGTATGTACGAGTAGTAAGCGTTATTGAGAAGTTACGTTCCATTATTGCAAGGTATGTGCTTAATTGTGTAATTTTGTCTGTCTCGTAATAAAATATTTAATTGAAAGATTTAGTGTTGAGATGTAGTTTGCGGAGCGTTTTAAGATATAATTGCAAATCCTTATGTATAACGATAGGGATTAATATACTTTCAATCGCTGAATTTTATCCTCTTTATCTTTCACCTTGTTGAAAGTAGTTATGTTTCCTCAATTTAGTATTAATTTTTTCATGATTTATTTAATTCTACACGTACTTTTAATGATTAAAGAATCTTTATACTCGTCTTAAGAAAAAAGGAGCAACTTTAAATGATCAATGTCTTCCAAATCAAAGGGAGATATTTCAACTAACGAGAACTTATCTGAATGTTGTACAGATGCTTTTGAATACTTCTTAACAATACAAAATACTTTTACAGTCGGATTCACTTTAAAGAAACTGTATCAAAATCTGACTACTGACAGATCTCGAATAATCCAAAAACACCATTGCTACGATCCATCATATTTCCCCCTTATTACAAAATGATTACTTCAGAATCAAACTATCCCATTAATAGCAATAAATACAGCCATTACAACTCTCAATCGCTGTAATATCCTGCATTGATTGAATCATTCATTTCAAGTCCACGAATTGCTAATCAAAAATAATTGCCGATAGTAAAATGACAATCTTTAATAACAGACGACGAATGATGCGGGCGCGGGCGGATTTATTAAAGGGACATATACGACAAACCCATCGACATGGAAATCTGATTTGAAATGATTGGATTTGATTTGGAAATAATTGACCAGCAACTTTTGGACGCTTCAATCAAAAACTTTCCGTCGATACAACTACTGTATTAAAATGTGACAAAGTACGTAATAACATCATTACGTGAAGTGAATATGCCGGTGGCAGTTGAAGGGAATACGAAATCGTTTCGATGACATTGTTATTGAGATGTGGGATGATTAATTTTACAGCAGATATCAGATTTTTTCTTTAATAATGGCTTGGTAAAACTAGGCATGTCCCTAAAAACGTACAGTTCATCTTCAGAACTGAAATAATATAAGAAATTTTGACAATTATTTTAATAATATCATCGAATTCGAATTACATTTTACAAACAATTGCAGCAAACAAATATTTTTATTAAAAGATCAGTTTTTCCTTTTGAAGATAGCCATATTCTTTAAATCAAATAAATTTCATACCTACAAACACTCAAAAAACTTGTTTCCCACAATCTTTCATCAGACTTTAATGTCGTAGCTTTAACTGAAACTTGGCTCTGCGTGAAGATAGTGAATACAGAACTATTTGATTCGCGGTTTTCTGTCTTCCGTAAAACTCGTCATGGAGTTAGTTGACGCTTCGGTAGGTGGGGCGTATTGCTTGCCGTGCGCAGTTCGGATCGTAGAAGTAATCATACTGAACACCGACAGCTTGGAACTTGTCTGTGCTCGTATGGACCGGAGAATGGCACAACCAGTGTTGCCAATTTAGCTATTTTGTAGCTAGATTTAGCTACAAAAAGAACCTGTTTAGCTACGTAATTTTTCATTTAGCTATTGGCTACAAATTTAGCTACAAATTTATAGATTATAGATAATTTAAACTTTTGCTTTGATTGCATTAACTTACACTAGTTTATTAATATTTAAAACACTCAGTGCTTAAAAATAATTTCCTCAAATTCTAAGGTAATCGCCAATGCTTTGGGTAGTACAATAATACTACTACTATGTACTATGTCTTTCTAAGCATAGAACAATAATAATCTTTTACGAACAGTTTTATTTCTTTTGTTCGGTGCGAAGAAAAACCGTGAGTTTTAACTCATTAGGAATAAACTAAAATAGGTAAGACAAACGAAATATGTTTAATATAGAATACGCATTATCTGCCTAAATTTGAAGACAAGAACCAAAAAATTCAGGCGTAGACATAAAATTGAAATAAAACGTAGACAAAGTGTTCGCACAAAACTCTAGAAGACATTAGAAATCGTGCTTAGTAGTAAAATCAAACGTTAGAATTTTGCTAGCTATGTTTTTTTTTTCATTTTGTAGAGTTTTTCAACACAGCGAAAAATAAAGACTATATTTTCTGAGTTGGGGGCAGTTTGTTTCCATACTTCACATCGGATTTGAAGGCAGATTTTGATACCTGTATTTCCAGTATTTTAATTGACGAGCCTACGGACATTTGAGTAATATGTAGCAAAAATATATTACAATTTATTGAAAGAGCTAGAAAGGGGAGCTGTTGAAAGTATTACTACTGCCATAAACACGTGCTTAGAAAACTACATCCTAAATATGACAAATATGACAGACAAAGCAAGTGTTATGGTCGGAGTCAATAACGGTGTATTTAAAAAATTAAGTCGTCAAAATCCTTTTTTAATATTAATAAGATGAGCTTGTCATTCCGTTCAGGTTTCAGTTTCTGCAGCTTGAGGATCGTTTCTTCCCCAAACCTTAAAGTTTTTACCTGCAGAAATTTATAATTGGTTCTCTAAATTCCTATGAAGATGATACGGAGTTCGTAAACGAGGTGGTTGTCAATAACGGGATCAGTATCAAGGATCATTAACCAATAACTATGGCTAAAACTCCACTTCAGCATAGTCCAAACATCAGAAGAATGTTATTTAGCAAAAATGATTTACAAGGAGTATAACAATCAAAAACCTTTTATATCTCCTATTTCTTCAACCCATTTTAAAGGATGCTTCTATCATGAGTAAAAAAATAGAATAGAATTCTGTTGAACTTAATAAGCTCTTCAACGATTTTTATACTGTTAAATTAATAAACTACTCATAATACAATGTACGTCCAATATTTTTCCATATCAATTATGCATATTAGCTTAATAAAACTGTTTTCCAGAACCTTGAGTATTTTATTGTTGAATTTAGCTACACTTTTTAGCTACAAAGTGAACATTTTAGCTATTTTTAGCTATTTGTTCCCTCAAATCTAGCTACAACGGCTGGAAAAAAGTTGGCAACACTGGGCACAACTCTATTAAGCAGTTCTATATATCCCACCTTACTCAACAACGATTTGTTATGAGCAAGTACTTAACGCCACTCATTATTTATGTGACCTATTAGATGGAAATGATGAACTCATCCTCATGGGTGACTTCAACCTACCCAGGATTACTTGGAACTTATCTGACGACAGCTTCATATTAGCCCCAACCTTTTCTCCTGCTAATCGCTCATATGCCAAGAGTTTATAAAAGGCCTAAACCAAGTAAACAGCATTTTGAACAGTCACGGAAGGTTATTAGATCTACTTTTTACTTCAAACGCCTACTCATCCGAGGTCAAGCACTGTCCATCATCTCTTGGCGATTAAACACATCATGAACCAATTCTTATCATCTACCAAATCAATACATCTCTAAGTACCCCTTTACTTAGCTCATCGCGTCAATTTAACTTTAAGAAAGTCGACTTGGATGTACGGAATGGTCTCATTGTGAGGTGTGATTGGTCCCCTGTGATGTCAGAAAAAGACATTAATAAGGCAGTGTACAGTTTTCATTTATTTCTTTTCGGATGCTTTGCTCAGTTTGTACCAGTCTCTTTCTCTAACAACTGCAATAAGGTTCCATGGAATTCGAAGGCAATACGCCACATAAAAAAATTTAAAATCTAAAGCTTGGAAAAGATATTGCTCGTCTCGTTCTGTTTCTGACTTTTTGGTTTTCGTAGAGTTGAGAAATATTTATCAGTCCGAGGTCGAAAATTCGTACCAAATTCACCTTAGAAATCTTAAATCTACTTTTCAACAGCAGCCTCGAAAGTTTTGGAATTTTATTAATTCCAAGAGATACTACGATGGGTAGCGCACCACGTTTAACTCAGATGACATGGCCATTTCCGATTCATTAACTATTAGTAATATTTTCGCTAATCATTTCCGTACCCCATATAATACGGAACCTTCTACTAATAGTAATAATTATAATGACAGCTTGACAATGATCCCAACATCTTCTTTGGGAATGAAAGACTTGTTTATAGACGAAGATTCCAATTTTAGCGTTTTCTAGGAAGCTGGACAATAATTTGACACCAGGACCTGACGGTATTCCTAATACTATCTTAAAATATTGTATCTCCTCCCTGCCTCCTATTTTTGTCTACCTATTTAATCTTTCTCTGTCGCTCGGTATTTTTCCTAGTGGTTGGAAATATGCAATCGTCACACCTATTCATAAAAAAGGCGATAGAAATGTTGTAGGCAACTATTGTCCCATCGCAAAACTTCCATGTGTTGCTAAACTTGCTCGTTACTTATATAAAAGATCAGGTTCACCTGTGGACCTTCTTTTGTATAAGGATCTTCGCTCTAAAGCGAAAGAAGTTGTCAGACAGGCGATGCGCTCCTACATTGCTGGCGTTGAAGCATCAATTAGAACCAATCACCCGAAATCCTTTTGATCTTTCATCCGTTCCTTGAAAAATTGTCCTAGTATCCCCAATGGTATGCACTTGGGTGATACAGCTGCCTCCATTCCACAAGAATTGTGTGAGCTTTTTGCTTCTTACTTTTCCTCTTTTTTCTCACAACAATCCTCTTCTAATTCCTTAAATCTTCCCTCCACATTCTCTCCTGAATTGCACTCATTTCGAACAAACCCTCTTGAAATTGAACTTCTGTTGACCGATATCGATGCCAATAGCAGTAGTGGTTCCGACGGTATTCCAAATATCTTGGCTAAATCTCTTTCATCATCTCTGTGCCTCCCTCTTTCTATCTTGTTAAACTTAAGTATATCTTCTGGCTCTTTTCCTTTTCGCTGGAAAATTGCCAACATCTTTCCTATACATAAAGCCGGTGATCGTACATGCATCTCAAACTACTGCCCTATTTCCTTTCTTCCTTACTTTAGCAAGATCCTTGGAAAAGTGGTTTACAAGCGAGTCTACTCCTTTATCCAGCCTACTCTCGCTCATGAGCAGCATGGCTTTGTCAAAGGTAAATCCACTTTAACCAACCTTCTTTGCTTCACACACACGATCGCATCCGCTCTTGACCATCAAAAGCAGGTTGATGTACTTTATACCGACTTTTCCAAGCATAACCTCCTTCTTCAAAAGCTAAGGTACGATGGCATTACTGGTCCTCTTCTTTCCTGATTTAACTCTTACATCCTCGACCGTACCTGTATTGTAACTGCTAATTCCTCCTCTTCAATTCCTTTTTATCCTGCATCAGGTATTCCGCAAGGGTCTATCTTTGGTCCTCTTCTCTTTCTTTTGTTCATAAACGATCTCCCTCCTTAAATCAATTCTTCTTGTCTTTTGTGTGCCAACGATTTCAAGATGTTACGAGTGATTTAGTCACAAGATGACTGTGTGGTTTTACAAAACGATCTGAACAGCCTACAGACTTGTTGCGCTTCCAACGCTCTCACTTTGAACATCGTGAAATGTCACAAAATGTCTTTCGCTTTGAAAATTTCACCTTTGATGTTCTCCTACTCTATTTGTGGCTATCCTCTTAATGCCGTTGATAGTTTTAGAAATCTTGGCATAATGTTTGATCGTAAGCTCAAATTTGATAAGCATATTTCTTATATTACTGCCAGGGCATCTAAATAATCCGGTTTTAATATTAGATCCTCTAAAGCTTTCGTTAATATTTCCATCTGGGTACACCTTTTCCTCTCCTTTGTACATAGTATCCTTGAATATGACTGTCAAATTTGGTGTCCTCGTTTTGTCTACTTAAATACTGCGTTAGAGTTGGTTCAACGCAGATTTACTCGCACCTTGTTTTATAAATTTTAGCTTCCTTACCGTCCTTATAGTAATCGTCTGTCGTTCCTTCATCTCCTTTCCCTCGAATCACGGAGACTTTTCCTGGATGAGTGCCTACTCTTCAAATTGTTTCATAGGTTGGTAGATTCCGACATCAGCAGCTACGTTCCTCTCCGTGTTGCAGTGCATGGCACCCGCTCTTCGTTTGAGTTTAGTGTGCCACTTGCACGCACTGATATATTTTTTTATTCTCCGCTGTTGCGATTACTGAGGCAACTTAGGCAATCCGCACACGGGTCGTTGAGCTATCGTCGTAGATGCGATATTTCTACGCTTGGTCGTCACAACCTATGTAAATCAATGGGTGACCGCTAACGGAGCGTTAGCCTATCGTGAAGAGCGAGAAGCGTAGTCGGTTCACGTTGAGTGCGTCTCAAGCGTTGTGCATTGCAGGCCTCAAGTCGAATGTCCAGTCGTTTTTGCAAGCGCGATGGATGACGGCAACGTACAATTCGTGGGGGAGGTGGGAGAATGCTCCGAATTGTATGATTTTACGACGCATATTGACGTTTTCTTGACGACCCGTGTGTGGACATGATACGAGGATGACGACACTCGTTTTTTCGCGAGCTTGACAAGTGTCAAACGCAGCTCTCACGTATCGCATGGCTAACGACCCGTGTGCGGAGTGCCTTAATGATCTACAGTTTGGTCCTCTACCGCCGACATTATATGCCTTTAAAACTTTTCTAAAAAATAATGTTTTGCTTACTATTAATTCAATTTAGTCTTTTTCATTTCCTTTTTTCTATTTTTCATATTTTGAATTCGTACTTTTTCACTTTGATTTTGTTTGTTATTGTTCTTTATTTTATATCATTATCATCTCATCATTATTTTGTTCAGTTTTTCATTCTTTCGTTATTGAATTATTTGTATTTTATATTTTCTATATTCAGTAATTGGATTTTATCTGTTGAATAATAGTTAATAAATAAATAAACAAATAAATAAACTATTTGAAGCGATAATCAGTAATATTGTGGCATTTAATAGCAAATCCATATTATCTCCTTTCCAACATGGTTTCATGAAAGGCAAATTCACGACTACCAACCTGTTTGAGGTAGACTGTATTTACACTGACTTCATGACGGCTTTTTATAAGCTGGATCATTCCATTTTATTGTGTGAATTGTCCTCGTTTAACTTTCCTCAGCTATTTATTTCCTGGATAGCATTTTATTTGGAATGTCGTACCCAATGCGTATCCTTCCGTGGCGCCCTTTCATCAATAATTGATGTCATATCTGGTGTTTCTCAAGGTAGTCACTTAGTACTTTTACTTTTTCTTTTATATATAAATGACCTCCCATCTGTCCTGAAACATTCGTCAATTTTACTATACGCAGATGACGCCAAAATTTTTAAAAAGGTATCTAATACTTACGACTGCTTGGAACTTCAAACGGACCTAAATAACCTCACGACTTGGTGTGACAGTAACAAATTAGTCATTAATATTGACAGGTGTACCGTTATTTCGTTCACGCGTAAAATTAATCCGTTGAGCTTTGAATACTCTTTGAATAGTATTTCCTTAAGCTATTCTGACAAAGTACTCGATTTAGGAGTACTTTTAAATAATTAAATTACTTTTGACGATCATATTAACGCCATCGTATTAAAAGTTTCATCTATCTTGGGATTTGTGAGGAGGCGATCCAAAGAGCTTCATGACATACATCTTACTATGATTCTTTTTTGTGCGTTAGTAAGACCGATACTTGAATATGCGTGTATAGTTTGGGCGCCTTATCAGCAGGTGTTTGTGGACCGGATCGAGTCCATTCAGAAAAAATTTCTTCGCATTTGTTTGCCTGAATTTGCTTGGTCAGATCCTCTTCGCTTGCCATCTTACATTGATCGACCTAACTTACTGGCCATGAATACACTTAATAACAGACGTGAAAATTTCAAAACGATCTTTGCTGCTAAGCTCCTCATGGGTAATATTTCATCTGAACACCTTTTACGTTTATTTGACCTCAATACCAAGGGTCATAGAGTGAGACACGTCAACATTTTATCTGTCCCTGCCTATCGGACCAACTACGCCTTCAATGAGCCTGTTTCGTCCATTAAAAGAAATTTTAACAATGATTACCATAAATTTGACTTTAATGTATGCTTACCGTCTTTGAAAAAGAGCTTGGCTAAAAATAATACACTTGAACTGATTTGTTTGTAAGTTTTTAATCTTTAATGTAAATGCTACTAGTCTGTATTAGACGAACTTTTTTTTGGATAAATAAATAAATAAATAAAATTGTCCGCACTTCCATCCACCTATTTTTAGCCAAAATACTATCACCAAAGCTCTCATTCAAAATCCACTAATTAACGTAACTGTTACTAGATTCAATCATTAATATGCAACGTAAACATCATCAAAAATTAGTAAACCATTTTTTTTTCTAAGATCGATATCAGTATGACCAGTTATGCGGATAGTCTTTTGATATCAGAGCGTAAATTCCAATTAGAAAAATTGTTTTAAAAATTTAGATTTGTGCCTACGATAGGCCTAGCTAGAACAAAGCTAGATCTTACGTACTTCCTGGGCTTTTGGTGTATTCGAATTATATATTATATCGAAACTCTACACCGGGCCGACTACCGAAATTCCGAACTGCGTGCGTTTTGGCATGCGTTGGCTTTGAGAATATTCATTTCTTTTTGATTGAAACAAAAGACACAGGTGTACACCGACTTTATCAAAATAGTATTAACATAAAAATAGTGAAGAAGCCGCTGAATTAACAGAAAATATGTTAATGTAAATTATAGAAAAAAAAGGTGAAAAATTTTTGCGCGTTCTCGTTCACTTTGATATGCAAAGTTTTGCCAGACAAATTGAATTGGACACATCATGAAATAAGTAGTGTTATCAGTTTTGAGAGCTTAATTTAAAATCTCTTCGTCATTGTTTTACATCGTTAGTTATGGGAAAAAATCGAATATATTCCAGCGATGAAAGAACTGCGAAACGGGAAAAAGATGAAAATCTTCGATCGTTTTTTTGAGGAAGTCTCAGAATAGATGTGAACCAATTTCTACATAATTGACAAAACTAAACTAAACTACACAATCTAAATTCGAACGGTGAAACTATGGGAATTGGATTTGATTGAAAAGAGTTGTTGTGATTTTTGTCATGATTACCAATAAACTTGTGATTTTTCTTTAGATTCAAGCTTTTGAAAACATTTAGCATTTAATGGGGTACTATTTGAAAGTTTGAGACCAAATTTTTCAATTTGTTTCTACCTAAAATCCAAGCCGTTTTTGTTTTTTGCTGTGGTTTGACTGAAAGTATAGTTTTTTTCATCTCATTCAAAAATTTCGGATTTCACTTGAAAAAATTTGGGCAGTCGTTTCAATCAATGATTAACTGCGGCGAATAAAGCTGCGGAAAGTTTTCTCACGCAGGCTAATTTACTATGAAAATTCGATCGAACATCAAAGTAAAATTGAAGAACTTATTTTGATACAACGATTTAGATACTATAAAAAGATGTGGATGATATTTGAGGAAAAAGTGATGTTAGTAAACGAGAAGTGATTGGAAATTGATTAATAATTATTGAATATAAGCTGCCCATACTGTAATGAAGTATGTATTTATCATAGCAAATATAAATACGTGCGAAATGTGAGGTGTAAGTAAATGGCCAATATGTCCATTTGAAATAACTTCTGTCGCTTTCTCTCATTCCCTTTCGTGGCAGTATTGTTAATCTTGATCGGAGATCGAATAGGGGTTTCCTTGTGATATCAAACCCCCGGGGAAATAAATAGAAATAGAGAGTTCGCTCCTCCTGGCTTGGGGTTTGGGGCGGTTTATTTATTTATTTATTTATTTGGTGCGTATTCAATACAACAGGCAAACTGCTCAATTATAGATGAGATACAATGAAGAAAATAAAGTAGTAAGAAATAAATGAATAAATATAAATATAAGGTAATAAAATAAATAAAGTAGGATATTAAACAAAGAAAAAATAGGTAAAGAAAAAAAAAGTGAAAATAAAAGATCCATTATAAACAAGAATATTCAATTCAACAGGCAAACTACGCACCTTATACGCCGGGTGGTGTTGCGAGTAGTCCGATAAATCTGCCACGCAAGAACGCATGAAAGGGTACCTTATCCGGTACGAACTGGGAAGTAGTGAAGCTGAGCTCACGCTCGAATGCGCAGCCTCCCTCCAGCTTTGGAAATAATGCTAAAGTGCAAAAGTTGGACGACTGGACTCCTAACCAGTCTTTTGAATCCATGGGCCAGCCGTTACTACGGAGAGGTTTCTAGCAGGAGCTGTTCCTGCCGGGACGCAGTTAGTTGGAAATATTTGAAGATGGTTAAGGCTGGTCTAATGTTCTGCCAAAATTGCATGGTTGAGCATATAAATTGCTCTTGAAACTCATGGAATCCTACAGGTGAGTAGGTACGACCGGATCAAAGCAATGAAGTTGATTCTGGCCAGGACCTTCGTGGCCCGCGGGTAGATTTTTTTGCTAATGTTCGAAGAAGAACATTAGTATTAAAATCACTTTGGCCAAAAATTCATGTTTCTATATATATATATATATATATATATATATATATATATATATATATATATATATATATATATATATATATATATATATATATATATATATATATATATATATATATATATATATATATATATATATATATCACAGGGCGTAGCTCAAGCTACTGTGGGGGTCATAGGTGGCGGATCATGGACGGCCTGCAGTAATGTAGGTTAGCTGCGAATAACAAATAAGCAGTCCCCGACCGAGAGCGGTAGAGAAGGAGGGTGGGGCGGAAATGCCTTAGAAACCCAATGAGCTCTCTATGACAGGACGAGTTGGCGCCGTCCTTCAACTATGCGTCTAACCTGGCCGCAGGTATAAAAGGCTATGGGAAGGAACCCAGAATAATAAACCAACGATGGAAGTAAAGGAGCAGAAAATTCGAACGGGGATATACGTTCAAACGTCGGAAGGAACCGTGACTTCCGGCGGGCTATCTTCTAGCATAGCTGGAAGGGAGTCGCCAGCGGACTCTAACGTTAAAGGAGCGGGCAGCTTGGCTCCTTCAACGCTCAATACTACAAGGCAAAACACAAGTGTGCAAATGGAGAATCCGTTTCAACGCATGGAAAACCCTTTCACTCGGAAATCGCTGCTGGCTCGAACACCACCAAGAGTAGCAACTGAACGAGGGGAAATTCCAGATGACTCCAGAAGCACTATGCAGCAAATGATGGTAGCACCAACGGAGCAAAAACTCGATGCCTTTGCCAAACTAGGCGAAATGATTAAAGCCCTAGCAGATTTTACGGAATCGCGAACCAATCTGCACCATGCGATTAAGGATCAGGTTAGGGCCATCCGAGCGGCGTATCATAAAGCTCGAGTAGAAAGGGGACGGCGCAAGTCTGGACGAATGGAAGTGGCAACGCAGGTCACACCAACATTAGTTACACGTGAAAATGCTAACCGGTGTAGACCAAAGGGCAGCGACGCAGGTGGCGAATCTCCAGGACCATCCGAGGTCAAAATGCAGAAGCGATCTAGAGAAGCGGAAACCGAAGTACAAACCTTTGGACAGACCCCCAAAAAGAAGATGGTTAAGACGCCAACAAAAATCCCCGCACAGAACGAGTGCTTGCAAGAAAAGGCCCAGGACCCATGGATTAAGGTGACTAAGAAAGGAAAAAAGATGCCACCTGTAAAGAGAAATCGTCCGGACGTCATGATTATTTCCACGAAAGGTGACGTGACATATGCAGACATCCTACGCCAGATGAAGGCGGACACGAGTCTGAAGGAAGTAGGCGAAAGGGTGACCCGCATCCGCAGAACGCAGAAGGGCGAATTGCTGCTGCAGATGAGATCATCTGTTCCAGACGTAATGCTCAAACTCCAAAAGCAAATGGAGGAGGCATTAAACGGGAAAGCCGAAGTCACATCCAGATGTGATATGACGAAGATTGACATCAGCGATCTGGATGAAATCACAACGAAAGCTGACATCTGCAAAGCTTTCCAGGAACGTTTCAACCTGAATGGCCTGAAGGAAGAGTTGGTGCTTTCGTTAAGGAAGTCGCATGGTGGAACACAGGTGGCTACGATGAGCATTCCAGCAACACAAGCAAAAATGGTGATTGCAGCTGGAAAGATACGAATCGGTTGGGTCGTTTGTCGGCTCAGAGAGCAAATCCAGCTGAAAAGATGCTTCAAGTGCCTGGAATATGGGCACTTCGCTAGGGCATGTAAAGGTGACCAGGATAGGTCGGAAATGTGTCGACGCTGCGGAGAAAAAGGCCACTTTGCAAAGGATTGCGTAAAAGAGCCAAAGTGTCTATTCTGCTCTCAGGCAAAGGGAGCCGACACAAATCATGTTGCTGGCAGCGCTAGATGTCCAGTGTTCAAAAGAGCTCTCAGCAACAGAAAATGAGATTTATCCAGTTGAATCTCAAACACTGTGTGGCAGCGCAAGATCTGCTCTCCCAAAACGTCTACGAGATGAAAATCGATATAGCGATATTGTGCGAGCAATATAGGAGACCGAACAAGGGCTCCTGGGTTGCTGACAAATCCAACAGAGCGGCAATATGGGCTTGCGGAAATATCCCATTTGGAGAAGCCATGAAAGAGAGCGCAGACGGTTTCGTTTGGGCTAAAGTAGGCGGCTGTTATGTGTACAGTTGTTACATATCCCCAAACTCGACGAAGGATGAGTTTTCCCACTTCCTGGATAGGTTGGTTATGGATGCCAAACAGCACACTCCACACATCATAGCCGGCGACTTTAATGCGTGGTCCACGGAATGGGGCAGTAGGGAAACGAATGTACGAGGCCGCAGTCTTATGGAATCATTCTCCCAGCTGGACGTGGATCTGTTAAACTCCGGAAATGTACCTACTTTCCGTAGCAGAGGGATGAGCTCTGTAATCGACCTGACATATGCTAGTACGAAGGTGGCGAGAGACATAACATGGTACGTGTCTGAGCATTACACCCATAGCGATCATCAAGCTATTATGTTTGAGACCCACTACAAGTTGGGCAGTCGATCACAAAAACTAGCCAATGAAAGAGTCGGCAGGGGCTGGTCAGCCCGGAAATTCGATGAAGGAGCCTTCGTAGAAACACTACGACAAGCTGAAATGCCTCGAGGAACCGCGGAGGAAAAGGCTGCACAGGTTGTGGAATTGATATCGCGCGCATGTGATGCCTCGATGCCACGGCGAAAACAGTTACCGTATAGGAAACCAAATTACTGGTGGTCCGATGAACTAGCGAAGCTCCGGGCGCTATGTCTGAAAGCTAGAAGACAGTGCCAACGTGGTGTAAATCAGCCCGATCATGAGGAGCTGCAGCGATCATACCAGGAGGCGCGGAAAAAATTGCAACTGGCTATTCGAAACAGCAAGAAGGCTTGCTTCAAAAAGCTGTGTGAAGAGGCAAGTATCGACCCATGGGGAGGTGCGTACCGAGCAGTCATGTCACGCATAAAGGGCCCATGCTCAACGCAGGCCAGTTGTCCCGTACTACTCAGGAAGATAGTTGAAACGCTGTTTCCTCATCATCAGGATGGTGTCATCGTACCTGAAGCAGGGAATGCGGAGGAGGATGTGCACTCGGTCACCGAAGCAGAACTTTCGGAGGTTTGCAAGGGACTAAAGGACAAAAAGGCGCCTGGGCTGGATGGAATCACAAACAAGTGGCTGAAGATAGCCATCAAATCGAGGCCGGAAATGTTTGTAAGTGTCTTCAACACATGCCTGAATGAACGAACTTTCCCAGCATGTTGGAAGAGGCAGAAGCTAGTGTTGTTGCCAAAACCAAACAAACCGGTTGGAGAACCGGCATCTTATCGCCCCATCTGCTTGCTGGACGTCCTAGGCAAAACACTGGAGCGGATCATCTACAACAGGCTTCTACCGGCGGTGGAAGACAATGGAGGACTATCTGATCGCCAATACGGTTTTCGCAAAGCACGTTCGACGGTTGACGCTATCAGTGTGATAATCGAGCTAGCCAAGCCCGCGCTTGAAGCGCGTAGAGCATCCCGAAACTACTGTGCTCTTATCACGCTCGACATAAAAAACGCGTTCAACTCGGCAAATTGGAACCGAATAGTAACTAAGTTACTCAAGCTGAAAGCTCCTTACTACCTGACGGAGTTAATCGCTGACTATTTTCGGAACCGAGCTTTATGGTATGACTCCGATGACGAGCCGAAACGTCACTGCGTTACAGCAGGTGTCCCACAGGGATCTGTCTTGGGGCCTCTACTCTGGAACGTTATGTACAACGACGTGCTTACCCTAAAATTACCAAGAGGGGTAACAATAATCGGATTCGCGGACGACATAGGTGTGTTGGTATCTGCTGCAAATCTGGAAGGAATTGAACTGCTGGCGGACGAGGCGGTGTACCAGGTCAGGGAATGGCTAGAAAGTGCTGGTCTAGAACTCGCAGGGCACAAGACTGAGGCGGTATTGATAAGCAGCCGGCAAAAAACCGAGTGCTTTGAAGTCACCGTTGGAGACCAGAGAATCAAATCCAAAGATTCAATCAGGTACTTGGGCGTCATGATAGACTCAAGGTTGAGCTTCAAAGCCCACGTTGAGCAGGTGTGCAATAAAGCCGCAAACGTAAGCGTAGCACTATCGAAGATGCTACCGAATATCGGAGGCCCCCGACAAAGTAGCAGAATTTTAATATCCAGAGTCGTGAGCTCTATCCTTCTCTACGCGGCGCCAATATGGACACACAAGCTGACAGCAAAAGCGAATAAGAAGAAAATGTGCTCGACATATCGATTAAGTGCTCTGAGAGTGATTCGCGCCTACAGAACGACACCAGGGGAAGCGGCATATGTGATAGCGGGCATGATTCCGATAGAAATCCTAGCAGATGAGATGCAAAGGCTCTACAAAAACAACAGCACGGATTCAAAGGCAGAGAGGCAAGTCTCTGTAGGGATATGGCAAAGGAGATGGGATCAATGCGCAACCGGTAGATGGACCTATAAGCTTATCCCCGATATTGCTAAATGGACCCAGCGGAAGCACGGAGAAATCACCCACGAACTTACGCAGTTCTTAACTGGGCATGGCGTATACCGTAAATATCTGCATCGGTTTGGCCTGGACGACTCCCCCAACTGCCCGATATGCGGAATAGACGAGGACCCGGAGCACATACTGTTTCAGTGTCCACGATTTGCGCGACACCGAGCTAAGCTGCAAACTTCTACCAACCTGCTCTTATCGGCAGAAAACGTGGTGGAGATGATACTGGCATCAGAGGAAGCTTGGAAAGCACTGACGGGAGCACTAGCGCAAATTCACGCCGTTCTTCGAAAAGAGGATGCCAAGAGAGCGAGCACTAGGCGGCAGCCCGTGAACAGCTAAAGCTGACCCCACCCCACGAAGTAATACCTGACGGCAGTCCCGTGGGGCGGTGGAGGATAAGGAGGTGGTCTTTAGTCGGTTAGCGCCCGACATAACCTTCGATTAGGTATCCATGCGGATTTTCCCCTCCAATAAAAAAAAAAAAAAAAAAAAAAAAAAAAATATATATATATATATATATATATATATATATATATATATATATATATATATATATATATATATATATCAACAAAAATGTCAGTGAAAAAATCTCAGGAAAGCGCCATCCGATTGAACTGAAATTTTCAGGACACATTGGTGTATATGCAGAATAGTGCCAGATCTCAGAAAAAGTTAATAATCTTTAACTCTTTGGTACCGGCGGCCATTTAAGTGATATTTTTAATATACCTATTATTCCGTACACAAATAATTTTCGCAAAAATAAAGGTGCCGAAATAAATTTCGAACGTGTTTTACATGTGAATCGGATAATGTTTTGGAATTTTTTAACCCCATGTGTGCGCTGGTAGCCTAAAAAGAGAACGGGAGAACTTGAACATTTTTAAATTGCGATTACTTTTGACAGAGCTATTCAATCATTACGAAATTTTTAGAACATATTGGTATTAATTAGTTGCAGATTTGTGTAGCTTTTAATGAGCGTGTTGGCAACCCTGTAGCTAGGGCAGGCACTGAAAGTGAAAACCTCTAAATCATCGTCTCTCTTGAAAAAATGCCGCTTCTTCAAAAAAAAGCCACTCATATGTAAATCTTGTGCTTTGTTTACATAGACAAAAAAAAATTGATATGGTATAACGGGCACGCCTGTTAGGCCTTGCCCAATTTACCTATATTTTTAGCATCAAAAACTTCTATTCACGGAAACTCACGATCCGATGAGCAGAATTAATTTAAATTTGCAGAATATATTGGTCTTAAATAGGACCAGGTCTGATAGAAGTGATTTTGAAATGCGGGCGATTCTGTGCCAGTGGTGCCATCTTGAAAAATCACTAAAAGAGATAACTGCTTTTAGCCCTATAAATTCTGATTGAATCGTTCGATTTTAGCGAAATTCACAAAGTAGTTGGAGTTCAAATCACGTTTGGTAGAAATTTGGTCGAAAAATTCAGTAAGAGCTGCCAGCTATGATAATTTTGGTGTCTTAAATTTGAAAAAATAAAAATTTGGAAGTGAAAACATTCAAACCATCGAATATTCTAAAAAATATCCGTTTGTTACAATAAAACCAATCTGTATACAAATCTTATGCTTTATCTACACGTTCAAAGTAAAACGTTGGAAATTTCATGTCGGATAAGAACGGTAACCCTTTCCCAGTTAACCTATATTTTTAGCATTAAAAACTTCTGTTCACGGGAACTCACGAATCAATAATCAGATACAATTGAAATTTACAGAATGCATTGGACTTAAGTAGGACCAGGTCTAATAGAAGCGATTTTGAATTGTGGGCAACTCTGTGCCAGTGGTGCCATCTCGAAAAATCACAAAGAAAAAAAAAACTGCTTTATGCCCTATGAAATGTGAATAAGTTACCAGATTTTCATGAAATTGACACAGTAGCTGAACCTTACACTAAACTCTGTTTGATAGAAGTTTGGTTGAAAAATTCGATTGGAGCTGCCAGCTATGGTAATTTTTGTGTCTTTGGTTTTGAAAATTCGCTCAGGAAAATAACACTTTTTCCCCTATAACTTCCAGTGCAGTCATGAAATCAATATGAGTTTCATACAATTAATGGAACCTATTATAAACATTATTCATATATAAACATTATTCATTGAATTTGGTTGAAAAGCCACGATAGGGCTGCCAGCTATTGTTGGTTTTGTGTTTGTTTACAATATCTTTACTAAGCGGTTCTATCGTAGAATTTTCAATTGGTAATGATATTGTAGTGACAATAAACAGCAAATATTAAGCTTTCGATTATTTAAAAAAACTCGCTGCAGGTAACCCTAAATTTCTTTATACTCCTATAACTTCGAATGTAATATAACAACGTGAAGCAAATGTGATATATTCTTGGCTTTGATGCTGGCGAAAGGTTGCCAGCACGAGTCGGTTGTGCTACTTTTGTATCAATAAATGCTTACATTTAGTATTCATACCGGAAACATTTACAATGAAAATAAATAACCGATGTTTCAATTCCCAAAGTTCTGCAAATTTTTCGGATCGCAGCCCCAAACACCAACTTCAGTTACAGTGCTGCAGGCACTGAGCATTTTCTTCATTGATGTTATATGAGATGCTGCTTTCAAAATTTTGTGAAATAAGCAACTGATAACGAATATAATTAACCCGTGTTTTGCTCTCATAAACGTTGAAATTCATGCCAGTGGTAATATCTGAAACCTTCTACCATATGAGTTATAATCCATTCTTGAGACCAAAGTAAAACGTGGCGTGTGAAATAATTTGGCCGTAATAAGCAGCTCATGTGGTGGAATATGCACTCAAAACCTGCACGATTCTTCTACTGTTCTTCGAACATTAGTGTTTCTAGCGGTTCAGGTGCGCTCGAGTTTTTTTTATGTTATTTATAATATCATTTAATGCTGAATTTAGGGGTCAAGGATATCTGATAAAGATTTTTTTGCATATCTATGCAGAAGAAACAAAAGTGTGCTAGTAAAATGATAGTACTTTGACACTTAGTCCCCTGTATACATATATGTATGAACATTTAGTCGATTTACATCATTGATTATGTAGAGCAAACCTGGATGAAAGTTGGCAAAAAAAAGCCTTAAGATGCTAATTTTATTGCCTACAATATTCGCTAGTACTGAGCTACGGCGGAATCTATCTAAACTTGTCTGATAATGTCAAGAGCTACGTGTAAGTATTTTTTGATTTCTCCTATTTCAATCACGCCCGATCTCAAATACGTCTATCCAATAGTTTTTTTTTTTCAATAAAGCGATGCAACGCACAAAACTGCCCACATTAATCAGCGCCTAGTAGAAATTTAATTCTGGATCACTGATCGTGAATCAGAAATAGAAGATTTTATCGTGGTCGAATTGTTTTTTTGTTGATCGTCTGACAAAAATACGACGTTCGTTGCGGTGTTGAAACTGTGATGTTGATATGGACTATGTTGGCGTGACACTAGTCCTTTTTTCTAAAAGAGTTACCACTATAGAATTATATTAAAGATTTTTTATGACTAGTAACCGACAAGGATGCGTATTACGAGAGGAAAGTCAAGCATATTTGTCAATCACTATTTGCTACTAGATTTTTTCTTCCACCTTCTTCAAAATTGTCATGAGCGAACTTTCGTTGCTCAATCATGAACCACATCACACATGTTGGCAATACTAGACTCGATCATCCTAGACACCCCAAAAGACATAATGACGCAGTGCGAGTCTGCTCCTCCATAAACTGCACTGTTCGTCACTGATCTCAAATACAATTTATGTTTGTTTTCGTTCGGACAGATGGAAATTGAAAGTATGGTATCGTTTATCTCTCAAGTTCCATCCAGCCTCCTTGGCACTGATTTCTCGATGACATTGCTCCACGCTGCAGTTTGGCGGCTGCTTTTCGTCTTCGCCAATTGTACAACTGTCGCTCGATCACATTATCGCTTTATCGCAATCTGCTGACAGATGCACGAGAAATACCAAAAAATTGCAAGTTGGAACGCAACGTTTTTTTTTGTCGTATGTATTCATTTGATTTTTTACACGGACGGAGAACAAGCGCATTAACATGTGATGGGACTAGAATGTTCCCGACAAAAGATTCACAGAAAACAAAGATTTATTGCATTCATTTAGGAGTTGTTTTGATCGTTTGGTTAATATCGCTGTTCAACAAATGGGAAAATGCATCAGAAAGTTTTTAAGCATTTTCTTTCATTTTTTCCAAAAAAATATCTCTTACTTTTTACTGCTTAGATTCTAATAGTTGAGCGAAAATTCTATTTCTTTATGTCTTTGGAATTTTCGATTTTATTTTTTCAATCAATTTTTGCCTGAAAATCAGGCAAATTTCTCTTGCTTAATCCAATTGCTGAATTATCGACTAAACAAAAATTTACCCCCAAGCTTGATCTAATCTGATTATCTTGACATCTACATTTACTCTGCAATCATCTACAGCCATTTGCTTGGAATGTTAATAGCAGACTTTCACACATCCAAGATTTATTCTCGCATTCGACAGCAGAGTGACGTGGAACGCGACCAGCCATATGAATTGTGTAATTGTTTTAATTTCAGGAAATAAGGAATTAAATGGCTACTAATTTCAATGGTGGAATTTCACTTTGTAGAAATATTAACGGAAATTATTGCTTATTTTCACAATATTTTTATCAATAATAAAATGACTGTACAGTGTGTGGCATTGGGTTTTGGACACATTTAGTTTTAACACAACGTATGTATGCAGCACAGTCATTGGTTATTTTGTAAGATTTAAGAATTTTGGGTTGTAAATCACATCGATCTCTTTCAACAATCAATCACGGAAACAGAGCTTAAGAAAATTCAAAGAAATACATTGCAGATATCTGCGTGATGTTACTGTTTTCATGCAGCTCCGGGTTAAGTAAGTCCAGCAGCTAGCGGCCATGAAAATGCTGAACGGATGCCACTTGCTCTTCGTAATCGTCATCAGTGCAGATAGAATTGCGTAATTAAATTCTAGCGTAAACATTGGTTCTTTGACAAAATGATTGATGACTACTCCATCTCTGATTCTATATTGCATTCCCGATACCGAACGGTGGTTACTGCAATTTTTCACGCACCGGCCACAATGCATATCACTGCTGGTGCAAATCGTAAAAGTACAGAATGTATTTAACCTTGTTTGCAGCCGGCAGCGAGTCTATGTTCAGCGTGTGCCTTCCTCACTTAGCTGTATCTCATAATTGCCACCTTCGATGCGGCTATCAGTGCAAAGATGCACTTTTGATTGATTTCCTTCTTGCTATGTCTTTGGAAGAAGCAGAGTTCCAATCGTAAGGTACCTACTTGCATGTTGGACGCCAAAAGGAATGTTCTTGAAGTGCAAAGGCCTCTGAAAGTGATATTACCACTCGCCGGCAAAATGAAAGTTAAATATTCCTGTATTCAAATAATTGCCTTTGTACAACTGGAGAATGGATCGGTGGATTGCTAAGCGAATTTCATTTGCTTCGATAAATTCTATTGCATTATTTCAATTAGACGGCACAAAAGATAATGAAAGTATCAATTTGAAATTAAATTCGCAATATAAATTGACAAATCATTCAAACGGCTATCGAGCTTTCTCCGCATTGATAATTAATCTTGCGATTTGAAAGTCATTAAAATAAGTTGAATCTATAACACTCGATATTTCTGAATTGAAATTATAGTTTTAATGACATAAAAGTCTGATAAACAATATTGCAGAAAAACACTATATTTTTGGATTAAATTTTTGTAGCTAACGGGGTTGATAATTCATTGATATATCGCTTTATGGCTTTTGAAGGATAACCGTAAATCAAAGATAGCGCACATCGATCCATGGTAGCTTTAGCACTATATAATAATGCTTGCTGGTAATACATTTAAGCGTTAACGTTCGTTTAGATGAATAAATACATGTGCTCTACACTAATTTAAATAAACTGTAGCGCGTTTTGACACTTCAGACACTTCAACTGAACCGAAGACCAGGCAAGATCCTATCAAGCAAATGGTAATGGCGAAACATCAAAGAGGCAAGTCAAAAAAAGAACTACCGGCGGAGCAGGGTACCCTAGAAATTGTCGTGAAGTGAAGGCCCCTCGCGTGAAGTAAAGCACCCTTTAATCCGACCCCGACAGATGCTGGTGTATCGCTTTGCTAGCGCTACGTGGCTGTGGTGGGTTTTTAAATAATGGGGTGGATTTGGAGGACGCTACTGATAATTCATCCGTTAATGAAATTATACTAGCTGCAATATAACAATGGAAAAAAAGGGAGGGGCTTTTGTCCGTAAAGGACTAGAAGTAGTTCTCAGATATAAGCTGACAAGTCAGACCCAGGCGAGATGTGACATAGCAGGTATGCTAGCATCTGAAGGAGGCTGTAAATAATACGAAAAACGAAACTGAACCTGGAAATGAGCTTCCATTTAGCAGGCCTGAGAAGAGACAGACAGCCTCAGGCCCCTGGTGTTTTTGGGTCTATGACATCAGATGCTGGTGGGGTTACTCCGCTCATGGACTTTGGCCTAAAAAAAAAAGAAAAAGTGGCCGAAGTCTCTCCATAAAATCGTAAGCCCCATCATCCAACGATACTAGCCATATTATCATGATGGAATTGATACTAGCCATATTATCATGATAGTTTCACCTCGGAGGGTGCGAGGATGGTAAAGCCTTTGGACAGAGACGAAGGATGGAGCCCTCGCATATAATTTTGGAGATGTCATCGACTTCGGCTGTTGCGGACGACTCAGGTGAGCCATCCAATCCAGGATTTAACTCATGCTGCTCTGGATGCAGTCTATCTGGTGGTGCAATCCTCCTTGAACTCAGAAGCGAACTTCCTCGACATTTGAAGTGCTATTTGATTCTGGAGACATTTTTGATAAGGGATTGGCTGACTGACCCAGTCACTTTGCTCTAGCTTGATCAATCATGACCAGTTCTTTTCTTTCTATCCCCCGGATCCTTACATCTAACCAGGTGGTCTTAGTACTGACTCCTCGTGCTTCGGCCTCAATAGCCGAGGAGATTCGACCAGCGCCCAGAGGAAAGTGCAGTGTTCCACGGTACAGCGGACAATCTGAATTATTTTGCAGCCACTATTCAAGACAACTTTTGTGGAGCTAATGTTCACAGTTGGTGGTACAAGTTGGTTGGAAGCGGGTGAGAGCCTGTTGATATAAAGAAGAATAGATACTAATGGAAGTGCACGTTAATTTTCTCACGTGTCTAACTCTCTTACGACCTAGGTTGAGAGTCTTATTACCTATGCCTGTTAGTAGACAGAAATTGGAAAAATAGTTACACTTATCCAAAATTATTGAATATAATTAATCAATCTGAGATAAATGAATCTGAGATAAATTTCCAAATAAAAAAAATAAGCGCGTTGAGTTCGCGAAAATTGACTATCAATATTGAAAATTTACTATCAATATTTTAATTTCCCAAAAACAGAAGAATAATCAAATTTTCAAAACTGGTACTTTTATTGGGGTCAGTCCCG
The DNA here is from genome assembly GCA_947369275.1 of Nemotelus nigrinus. Lineage (NCBI taxonomy): Eukaryota > Metazoa > Arthropoda > Insecta > Diptera > Stratiomyidae > Nemotelus > Nemotelus nigrinus. The sequence goes on along the minus strand of OX376373.1, from coordinate 34,728,265 downwards.
TTCGGACTTCCCCAAATCAGGTCCGCTGGCTGGCTGGCTGGCTGATTGATTATTATTACCAGTTCGATTGAACTACAAAGGCGAAACTAAACTGTGTGAACTGGCGCCGTTGAATCCTCCGATGGTATGAATATGAAGAAAAGATAGATAAATAAGAAGAAAAAATAATAAGAAAATAATTTTTGAATGGAATAAAATAGAAAAGAAAAACATGCTATTTACAATTATAGTATTTGATATTTGCAATGGATCATGCAAAAGAAAATAAAACAAATGATGAATAAATATTTAAAGAAACTGAACCAAATAGAAAGTTAACTAAAAGAAATCAAAATACAAAAAGAAATTAAAAAGGAAATAAAAAACCTACTAGAAAATGGAGGCAAGGGAGGAAAAGAACAAAGCTGTTAATTGTTCCGGATTCAAAAATTCCCCTGGAAGTTTAGTCAAGCTGAAGGGATGTGGTGGTAGTACTGCGCTAACCCAACAACAGCTTGAACCAAACGCCGGGAAAATTATCTGACCCTGAACAAAAGCAGATAATACAATGGCGTATCTGCCACACAAAGAGGGGCCTTCGGATGACTTGGACTAGCAATGGCGGTAAGCACCAAACCCATTAATCCAGAGCCAAAAAGCTCAAAGAGGACAACATAACGGAAGCTACTCAGTGGCAAACTACAAGGAATTGAATTTAAAAGGACGTGAGGTGATAAGTTTGTGACTAGAAGGAGATAGAGCTATAACGAACCTGTCCAAACGAGAGCTAAACTGTTCTATTGAACAGCAAAAATAAGAACCGCAAGGGAAGCGATTCAGGGTCATGTTAGTGCAAATGGAATGGGACTCGGACCTTAAGTCGTAGAAGTCATGAGCTAATGCTCATAAATTCTGTTCTCACTTGAGTGGTGTGGGGTCATCCAAAACAAGTTTTAGTGCCCCACGTTAGGTGCCATTTGTAGCGGTTTAATATTTAGGAGAAGCGTGTCATGTCAGTCTTGTCCGGATTTCGGTCTGGTTGATGGCTGGCACGCTTCTCCTAAATATTAATCCGCTACAAAATTCGGGAATTTTCTTCGTTGTTCCATTCAGAAAATTACGTAAAAAGTGGCCGTAAAACGATATTTTGTGGTACTTGTGAACATGATGTTTTAACCAGCTAGAATTGTTAAAAATAAATAATTTAACAGAGGAATCTCTTACTTAAAATTCAAGTGTTTCATTTTACTGAAAAGAAAATATAACATTTTCAAGATTTATTAAATAGGAGGATCGCTATGTGTCTGCTTTACAACTTGAATGGTGTAATGAATGCGCTTAATATGAAACATGTACCTTGCGAGTGGCGTATTTTCATAGAGTCGTCGAAACACAGCTTGTTAGGTGCTTAGATCGATCTTTTGATCTTTGTACACCAAACACAAAATATGTCTCCATGTTGACCGAAAGGAGGGACTTCTTCCGAACTAATGAATTTTCTTTTGAAAACCATGGATAGAGAAGGCGATGGTTTCAAGTATTTCAAGTATGGTTTCAAATCATGCAATACGAAATAAAAGCATAATTTGTGGACCTGAAATAAGAAGCTTTCAGGTGCCTTCGTCTTCGAAAAAAAGATAGCTGAATGTGAATCAGCAGCTTGGAAGCGTTTTGTAAGTGTGATGAAAAGATCTCTAGTCAACAAGAAAGATGAGGAGTATAAAAAACTCACAAATGGAGTCTATTAAGCCTAGGAATGCATTTCACATATTTTAGAATCTTCGAAAATATTGTGGAAATTTTCGAGGTTTTTCTTTCAATTTTAAAAATAAAAATACTATGAATAATAAAATTTAAAATAGCAAGAAGCTTTAGATATCTTTCTCAGCTCCTAATGCCCTTAGACCTATAATCTCATCAGTGATGAAAATGTTTCTTTTGCTACGCTTTTTGCGTTTCTGTTTCAATTTGTGGTCTGTTGTTATAAGTCTGAGTAAGTAAGCATCTTTCATAACTCTATTCTTGGTCTAAGCCCCCCTCCCTTTACCCCCTCTCTGCGTATGCCACTAAAGCACGTTGGGGAATCTGGAGCTAATAGCTACCGGGGCAAACTGTTACCCAATTTAAACACATTGATTCATTTTTGTGAAGGCTGAGCGGTAAGAGCAGAAATATACCACACGTGGTAATACTTTTCATTCATAGTTTTTGGTAATTTTTGTGTTCCGCCTGAGTTTTAAAAATTTGGGTCTTGGATAAAAGTGATAGCTCATGTGAATAATCCGTTAATGTAAGTTACCGAATATTTTAGCAAATAATAATAGGTAGTAATTTAATAGAAGTTTAGCTTACGTAAGTATAATAGTGCTTCATTTGAAATCATTTTCATTCTGCGTTAACCCAGTTTTATCTTATTTTGAGCTAAATATATCTTTTAGATAAATAAATGAAAAATGTATTAAATACTTAAAGAAGCGGTTAGAATTTATTAAAAATAATTAAGAAATAACAACAATAACAAATAATTAATTTATTGATCACAATTTAAAATTTGATGTTATTCTCGCTAGATCGTTACATTTTGGAAAAAATACAACAAAATTATTTATTCATTGTCAAACTTCTTCATTGCATAATCTCTGTGACGCAAAAAACGTCAAAATTCACTTTAATTTGTCTGCCACTACATATTGTGTGGTAGAATTTTCACGATGTATCACATTAATAGTAATGACGGATTACAATTGGATTTCGTTTCGCGAATCTCGTTAAGCATTTCTTCTAGTGTATCAAGCAATGGAAGCTTAAAACCTCATTGAAGATCTGTATAAGTATAAGTCGATAAGCATACGTGTCATTTTTGGTGTGCCAATAGCTTTAAGTATTCTACACGGCCCAAATGACTTTAAAAAGCGAGCCACTCAGCAAATTAATTTTGCACCATGACAATTCCAGGCCACATAGCGCTTGGCTAGTTAAAAACTAGTACGAAGAGCAAGAATGGAAAGTGTTACGCCAGCCGCCATGTTCACTAGACGTTGCGATTCATTTTTTTCGAATGTGCCAAAATTCGGTTGAATAATTTGAATGCATCGAAACAATCAAACTTCTGCAGAGAAGAAATTCGTAAGAAGTCCGAAAGATGAATGGACTAGGAGGCTGTAGCTTCAGGTAAAGTATACTTTAAATAAATTTACATTGTTGCAGTCAAAAAGTTCTTAATGTTGTACAAAACTAAACCTGCAAAAGAGTTTGCATAGCAGAAGATACCTTAGGTTTCCTTGTGATGGCTTTATTGGAGTTCTTACAGTGTCTATTATATGTGCAAGGCATAGAAACAATTTAAAATTATTTGCTGGCATAGAAATTATTTACTAAGTCAATTAAAAATTTGAAAGCAGACAGTAATTAAAGAAGAAGGCAGATTACCATTGAAATATCGATATCTGTCAAGAATTTTAAATATAAGTAGTTGTTAAAAGAAAGGTGGATTTGTTTATTTGAAATATTTGTTTTCGAAAAAAATTGAAGCGGATTAAATTAACAGATAATTTCTCCTGCCAGACGACTTATTAGGTTTTACATTCTGATAAATCAATTTGTTTTGTCTGAAAGCTTTGCTTCAAGGCCTACATTTCGATTTTCTTTCATTTTGAATTTTAGGCCAACAAGCTGTTTGGGTTAAATCAACTTATTTTATTTACTCGTCACACTTGACCCGTAATTTATTCCAAATTTATTTCGAAGAACTGTAACTCAACTACACCTACTTCACTTACATAAGTGGCATGCATTCAAAATTTAACGATATTTTTGCCTTTTAGTACAGAATGATATTAAATTTAATTGTAAAATTATATAAATATAAAATTCAATGGTAAAATTACCTCAAAAAAGGCGGGGACTTGTGGAATGACGTGATACCTTGTAATTATTTGTGTACGTGATCTGTATTAGCAGAATATTACCAAAAGAAATAAATAAAATTTCACATATTTTCTGAACGAAATCTACACCATCTTAAATATTTTTTTTTTGTATTCTGGTACACAAGAATTCTGTACTTCTGTAAATTATCACTAAAATCCTGCACTAGATGACAGTATCAATTCGTGTTCTATCAAGTATTCGGCACCAACACATTTGCAATTTGATATTATTCGTTATTCTGAAGTCCTCAGCTACAAAAACTAAATAAACTATCCATGGAATTTTAACTTTGTTTTGCAGAGCCAAATGTAATTAGTTGTAACATTCCCGAGCCACTTGGTCTCCATTTTTTAAACGTTGAATTAATAATTGTGATTCGAAATCAGAAGTTTAAAATTAATCAAAATTGTTTGAAGTCTATTGCGCTGTTACACTACTAATGTTTACACGCTCACTTCATATACATATATATATATATATATATATTTCGCATATCACATTGCGCGAGTTGTGTCTTTCACCAGCTTTATTTATGCTTGGGAATCAATGTCTTTGATGTGATTAATTCGCATCGTGACGAAACCGATTGTCTCCGCTCAATCTTGAGCGCAAATGCAAATTGAATTTTCTCTTGACGCCTGCTCCTTCTCCTACCACAATGAACGCGGAATGCAATGCAAGTCATTTTGCATGTCAAATCAGCACTCGGATTAATTTAATTGCGCTTGTTATAAATAACTCAGTAAATTGGCAGTGATTAATACTAGGGTGCATGTAAAGTGTCTGTCTTTTGTTTTCTGACAATTCACCCAAATATCCATGGAATAATACTCTCTTCGTTTTCTTTCGTTTCAGTTGTCTCCTGTTTGCTGGTTTGGTGGTCTTGGAATCGATGAATGATCTGATATTAGATAGGGTTTTGCGTAAGAATCGTAAATCGATACTTGTGTAAATCTAAGACCTTGTAAAAAAAAACGCATCGTTTGATGAATAGTTTGAAGGATCTAGCATTGCGTTGATTGATTCATATTATTTTGTTTGATCCATTTAATACGTATGCTGTAGGTCTTATAGCATCTTTCACTCTTGCTTCAGGCTTATTCTATAGGAATATAGACTTGCAAATCATTTTTACCCATTCCTGTATGATTTTCTACTAGCTTTTCCTTGCATGTATTTAGAACTACATCATTCTTCAAATTTCCCGGTCAACATACCCTGTCTAATAATTCGCTTCCTGAAACAATACCCAGACTAGCTGAAAAGCTACGACACCGCTTCGCAAAAGATTGCGGACTTCGATTGTACCAGCCCTTCTGTTGTTATCTAATTAGCAGCTAAACCGCAGAGTAATTAGAAAGATGCGGATCGCTTAAATGTCACCATGTCACACTACAATAAATCATAATTCATTTGTTTCGCGGCGACGTGTCACACCGCAAAGACGTCTGCACTCATTCTTAAGGTTGGGCGTTGTTAGGCGAGCTGGTATGCATAGCTGAACGCCTTACCAAAACAAATGAAGAAGGCAAGTCTGGCAGGCAAATGACGTAGACTTAACGCGACAGGTGAGAGACAAATAAATGCGGATTCATTGTGCGAGCAGTTAATTTTGCAGAAATGAAATAGTTTTCAGAAGATAGTCAATATGAAAAATATTAAAACAAGTCAGAAGATGAGATAATTCGAGTGAAACAGATCTTACGTGAAAGCTGCTTTTCATTTATTTTCTACGACAATGGATACATATGATTTGTTATGTAGCCAAGTTTAAGATTAATGCCATAAAATGATAGTTTTTAAAATAACAACCTTATTTGAACATAATTTTTACAGTAATATTTGAGAGGTGGGAATAATTGTTTTATTATCTACATATGTACATCAGCACAAGATAAAAATTTTATTTAAAAAATCTTTAACATTTGTTTGCAGATAGAATTGTGAAATATATTACGAACTCAGAGCAGATTTCGACGCAATAAAGTTGTATGAAGATACGCATTTTCTGCAAACTGTATCACTCTATGACTTTGATTTAGATAAATATTTTTTTCTAAATATAATTTATTTCTTTTAAATTTATTCTTATAAAGGGATGCATGCTGTTTCGATTTTGACGCCTGCTTTTTAATCTACACTTCATCTCCACGTTCGTCATCGGTTTTTTCTATTCACGCTGCTAAAAACGTGCAAAAAATCATGGTAAAAATAAATTTCATTTTTTCATTCCATATTTATCTGACGATTTTTGAATGTTCAATCTAAAATTAATAAAAAAAACTTCAATCATTTTTCTGAAGCAGACAAATACAAATACATTCGACGGATTTGAAATGTAGCAAATTTTCAATCTCTTAAGAAGATCACTTTGGTTGAATTTGAACCTGATTGCTCATTAATTGAAGAAAATTGGAAATTTTGAGAAAATTATTTTGAATCTTCGAATTTTTGATTCCGCAGTTTACGATTCTTGAATAGTGGTTTCCTTATATTGTTTACAAACTTTTTATTTGGCTTTTTGATTGCTTTGGAGCCATTGCTTAAAGTAATTAAACATAAACCAATTGGCGCCCAATGTGGGGAGGAAAATAATTGAAATTGAAGAATCTCATTCTCTGAAAAGCTAGCTAGCTACGCTAAATTTATTACCGTCAGCTGTAGTGAAACGCACATTTCAACCCTTAAGGAAAAGCTTAAAAAATAGGGCAGTTTCGATTAACGCCGCTCAGGAGAAAATAGAAGATACGGCCGCCACTTACTTTGAAACCTACTGAAAACTGCTATTGCTGCTATTGCATTGTTCTGTAGTAAGAAGTAAGCGACGGGAACTTATTCTCCAATTCTGTTGGCTTTTTTTAGTTGCACGAATATCTCTTCAAATGTATTAAATTAAAATCCATCACATGAAACCGTAAATAAGGTTGTAAGCTGTTTTTTGAATGTAGATCATATTATTTATTATAATTCTCGGTCTAGTTAAGATTATACTATCTTCTCCCGTTTACGTTCCTCTGCCAAGAAAGAAATTAAATTAGCACTACTCAGATATTCCTCGTCTGTTGAAACTTCTTTGAACTCGAGTAACCCTAAAAGTTTCTGGTATTTTGTCCACTCCTTAAAAGCTCCCTCCTCTCTTCCTGACTCCCTAGTGTTTAATGCCTTTACTGTTTCCAACCCTCTTGACATTTGCTATCTCTTTGGTATGTTTTTTTCTTCTGTTTATACTATCCCATCGATACCTGCTACTGACTGTTTTTCCTTTGATTTCCCTGCTAGCCTCTCCTCAGTCGTAACTAACCCCGTAGAGGTTGAATTACTTTTGTCCTCACTTGAAAGTAACTATTCCCCGGGCCCGGATGGTATTCCCAATTTTTTCGTAAAAAATATTGTGTCTTCGCTTTGTGTCCGTTTAGCCATCTTATTCAATGCCAGTCTCTGTGCTGCTAAATTTCCGTTCTCTTAGAAGCTATCTAACATTCTTCCCATTTTGAAATCGGGTGATAGGAACCTTGTTTCTAACTATCGCCCCATCTCCATTCTTCCTTGCCTTTCCAAAATTTTGGAACGCCTCATTTTCAATCGTTTCTGTGATACCCTCTACGGTGTCTTTGCAGCGCAACAACATGGCTTTGTAAAAGACCGGAGCAACTCTACGAATCTTGCAGAGTTTACCCGTGTAATCGCTTTTGCAATTGACAGCAACAATCAAGTTGATGTCATTTATACTGATTTTGCCAAAGCTTTTGACACTGTTAATCATATGCTGCTTCTTATCAAACTAAAGCATTATGGCATTCATGCGCCTCAGCTTTCCTGGATCTGATCGCACTTGTGTCGTCTCCCTCTTTGGCTTATCTTTCTCACCTTTCTTCCCTTCTTCTGATGTTTCTCAAGGTTCCATCTTAGGACCTCTTTTGTTCTATTTATCAATGACCTTCCCACGGTTTTTAAGTCTTCATGTCTTCTATATGCAGATGGTTTAAAAAGCTTCCGAGTAATCAAAAATACTGGTGACTCTCTGCTTCTTCAGGATGGTTTTTATGCTCTCTCTAGTTGGTGTAACTTGAATTGTTTGTCCCTTAATGTTTCCAAGTATTTTTCTATGTCCTTTTCCCTTAAGCTTCACACTCTTTTCTTTCCTTGTGCTATTGATGGCACTATCCTCTCTTGTGTCGATCATTTCTCAGATCTTGGGGTCACCTTTGATTGCAAACTGAAATTCGACGTTCATGTCCTTACTATCACTAGAAAAGCTTCTCGGTTTGCTGGCTTCGCGATTCGTTCCTGCCACAATTCATTTAGTATTTCTACTTGTGTCCACCTGTTTATTACCCTAGTCCGTTCTGTACTTAAAAACTGCAAGTCTGGTGTCCTCGTTTCAAATACCTCTCTGACGCTGTTGAATCAGTTCAGCTCAGGTTTACACGTACTTTACTTTTAAAATATAGTCTGTCGTATTGGCCCTATAGTGAACGTCTATCTCTCCTTAACATTTCTCTCCTTGAGCTTGAGCTTCTCTCCAGAGATGAGAGTTTCCTTTTCAAAAACTGTTGCGGCTACATATCTTCCTCATTAGGATTTTTGTTCATTGAGCGGGACTCCGTAAGGCCAATCAGGTCCTCCATTCTATTTGAAGAGTCGTATGCTCGTACTGACACTTTCTTCTACTCTCCCGTTTTACGACTCGTACGCACTTACAATAGTCTTCAGCTTGGTCAATTTCCACAATCTATTGCCATTTTCAGAAATATGGTTCGAAGCAAAATGTTTGATTCTAATTAATTAATTGTATTTTATATTCTTTTTTATAATGGATTCTTTCTTTTCTGTTTTGCTCTGTTTAATTTTACTTTATTATTTCATACTTTAAATTTTTTTTGTATATTTGTTTAATGTTATATATACATACCTATATGTTTGCTCTTCAGATCCTAATTTGGTTTTGGTTTTTTTTTGGTTTTTTTTTGTTTTTGTTCCTAATTAATTTTATTTGCTATTCTTTTGAATGGATTCTTTTTTCTTTTTGTTCGACTTATTTCTACTTCATTTAATTTACCACTTTAATTATTTTTTATATATTTATATTTATAGGTACTCATTTACTTCTTACTATTTTTATTTTTTTCATTGTATGTAATCTGTTTTTGGGCTCATTTCTTGTTGAATTGATTATTCATGTTTGTAATGGATTTTTTTTTCTCTTTTGCTTTAGTTAATTTTACTTTATTCTATCTATAATTATTTTATATATTTATATTTATATATTCTTATTTAGTTCTTGTTATTTTATTTTTTCATTGTATCCAATCTGTAATTGGGCAGTTTTGCCTGTTGTATTGAATAAGCACCAAATAACTAAATAAATAAATAAATAAATAAAACAATTACTTATATGGGACTTTAAATCAAGAAATTTCAAGCAACTTATCGGGCCAAAATCTCTGTATGATTTTCCAATAATTTCATAATTATTTTCTCACCATTAGCGGTATATTTTTCACATACACTTTCAGCAGGAATTTTTTCGCTTTTCAAAGCTGTAAAATACAAGCATATTTTGAAAGTATGACAAATGATAACATCGCACTTTCCAATTACCTTTGCTAGTTTATTCCAAATAAAAGCATAAAAACATGAGATACATTGTTAAATGGTACATGGAATTTGTGTTGGGTGCCTTCAAATTAACCATGAGTATGAAGAATAGTGCGATCATAAATGAAAAAATTTTCCAAGCAATAATTTGAACGGTGCAAATATTATGGGGAAGACAATGTTTTATATTAGGATTTATTTTTCCCAATTGAGCAACAATCATTTCAAAACCAATGCAAAGTTTAATCCAGATCACTAACGGGTTAAATATCTAGCATAAAAATACCTAACGTCACCTTGCACTACTCCTCAAACATTCACAAATGGCAAAGTATCGCGTCGGTGCAGAGCCACGACTATTCCTTTTATAGCACTTTAAATTGCCTGACATTTGTACATTGTCGATAAAATAATTACTTCTTAATCGTCATCTTTCTTGCCAAGCCAGTGCGCTCAGTTACATCTGAGCTCGGTCTCCTAGACAAGCATCTAACTCACTACACATGTTCGAAGACATTCTCCTTCAGGTCGTTACTAAGATAAATGGTTTTCAATGACGGATTGTGTGAAAGCTGTGACTGAAAAAGAAAATCCGAAGATGTCCTATGCGTAAACGTATGAGAAAATTGCAAGTTGTACCGAAAGATTTGATATCAGATGAATGATCTGTCAATTCAGGCATGTATCGGACTTCTTCGGATGAGTTCCTACGCAAAAACTCAAAGAAAAGCGAAATATGACGTGTCATTATTGTGGAATTTGCGAAGTCATTCGAAAATTTACGCTTTCCAATAGCAAGATTGTACTTAAATTCATGTTGCTTCGATGGACTGAGTAAGATCGCGATATAATCATTTGCTCTTATCAAAGTACTAGCAATTCTTCCAGGATTAATATTTACATTTAGGTACAATTACAATCAACATGAAAATGCCGGTCATTCGCAATTCATAAAAACTTTGCAAAGTAACAAACGAAGGCAACGAAGTGGATGAATGATAATATGAAAAAAGCCAACTGTTAGATTTGGAGCCCCATCAAATTCGTCACATTAATTTTTCGGAACTAGTTTTTTTTTTCTTCCTGACATCAAACGTAAGAGAAAAATATTTTTCCGGGAGATTTCAATCGACCGACTCAATGATTTATTCTGGACAAAAATGATAGCTTCCTTCAGCAAAGCTTTTGGACTCTAAAGATGTATTATGAATTTTATTTACGGCGATAAATTACTGCAAGTACACCCAACTTTCAACTAAAATTATGTTTTTTAGAATTGCCTCGCTAGTGAAACTATTAATTCTTAATTTATTTTCTTGAAAATAGTGATTAATAATATAATATCTATTTATAATACATATTTGTAATATCAAAACTCCAAGGCTGGAATCTGTGAAAAGCCAGTCGTTTTTTTCTGAAAAAAAAGCTGATGTGGCTTCTTAAGGGGGTAGTACCGGTAATAATAAAGCGCGTTTGGCCAAAAAAAACTGCCCAACTGCAAGAGTATCTGGCTTATGTGGACTCAAGAATACTTATGTATGGTTCAATAATTGTAGACTGAGCAATAGTAGGTGATAAAAGCTTATTTTTTAAATAATATTCAATAAATATATGGAAAAAAAAATTTAGACGCGTTTTTCTCGAGATGACATTTTTTCAAACTGCGGACACTTATCTCCGGATTGACCGAGTCGAATTATCTTGTGTGGTAATCTACGTATCTTGTGTATCTTGTGTGGTAATCTACCACAATATAGGCCAAAAGCTAACCCAAAAAAATTTGGCAAGCGAAACAAAGTGACAAAAAAAACGATTTTTCGAAAAATATTTTCAAATAACCGCCATTTTTTTTATAATTTTTTTAAAAATATTGTGGTAGAGTACCACGTAAAACACATTCCTCTTTATAATGCGGTTTAGTTTTTTTTTGTTTCAACTTTGGCGCCCTCTATAAATAAGTAGAAAAATGCAAAAAATAAAGAAATATTTTTTTTTGTAATCTTCAAATTGCATATTTTACCCATGCAAATTTTAAAATTTATACAAAATAAAGGAGGTGAAAAAAAATATGTTGTAAATTATGCTGTTTTTTAGCATTCTAACCGGTACTACCCCCTTAACACAAAGTTGCTCTACTGCTATTGATTAAGGAACTATATTTTTAAACGCTCATTGCAAAATTAAAAAAAAAAGATAGAAGAAATTAATACAATGAACACATATTTTAGTAAAGCATGCAACAGTTCCAACGACTCAACTCTAATCTCTAGACTCAACTCTAAGTTATAAAAATAGGGTTATAGAAATGCGGGACTGTAGGGTTTTCTCTCTTCTTTTAACTTTGTCAAGAAAAAATCCTTTTGCTTTTGGAATCTTTAGGTTTTTTTCTTACGCTGGCGGCCTTCAAAACACAATATAATCGTATCTCAACAGTGATAATAATAGGCGTGTTTTTTTGCTCCGATACAGAGCAGAATAGAACTATGCCGCAAAAACAACGATCTAGTATAAAACAGCAGTGCTTTCGCTAAGACTGACATAGGTTGCTGTATTCGCTGTGGGAGCAGAAAACAGCTGAAAATAAAGGGAGAAAATAACGAGTATAAACTACCACAATCGATAGAAAATAGAAAAATAACTAACAGAAAATTACTTCTTTTGACTTTCTACACATCATGAGGGCTTTTTCTAATTTCCTAACTACCAAAACTTTCAACATAACCATGAAAAACCCAAAGCACCTCACAGGAAAAAAATACAACTTCTCATGAGCTTTTCTTTTTTCTATCAGCACATTCTATAGCTCAGCACGTGAACTGCAAATGAGGAATAGAATTCGTGTACTAGGTAATTCACTGGTACAGGAGTGTTGTTGTTTTCAATGCATGTACTCTATTCTCTGCTGGATAGAGGAGCAAAAAAACACGCCTAATATTTAATAGTTTTTCAGACTGATATGTCTTTCAAAGAAGATGATAAATTCTGCTGTAATTTTTTATGACATTGTCAAAGCTTCAAGGAAGACCTCTTCAAGCTGATCGCTTAGTTATTAGCAGCATATATAATCAAACTAATTAAGTGATATTTAAATTGTAGAGCATTGATCTTATATCCAGTTGCCGTTTATTAACACAACACAAAAAAAAACAAACAGCGTACTTTGGGACTCGAACTATAGCTAGCAGATTGTGTCTGTTATTATGTATTAAGTCTTATAGTTTGTGCCCAAAGCTCATAAATAGAAATACTAGAAAAAATAAAGGAATCCTGAATCTCTTAGTATTTTTCTTCTATTACATGCGTGGCTTTGAGTATGGCAGATAAATCAGCTTGATAAATAGTGATCTCTTTACAGAAGAGGAAGTGCACTTTGTACCTCGGTCCGACAATCTCTGCTCCTACTCCACAATCCATCCTTGAGTCATTCGTTACCACATTTACGCCTGTCTACATCCGTCTTCTGTCATTTGTTATTTGATGAAACTATGACCTTGAATTCCTAGATGGTAATATTTGTTGTTTATTTTCACTTCGAGATCATTATGATTTGAAAATTTTCTGATAAAATCGCTTACTAAAGATATGTAAAAAAAAACACAAAAGCAGCCATATCTGGCAACCCTATCATTGTTTTTCCTACTAAATTTCTGCTGAGTATTGTCTACAATAAATTTAATTTGTCATATCAATTTCGTTATGATTCCAAGACTACATTGGAATCTATAGGGCAAAGAGCTTTATTTTCCTCCGCGAATTTCCAAAATTTAAGACACCAAAATTAGCATAACTGGCAGCTCCAACCGAATTTTTCAACCAAATTACTAACAAAAGTGGCTTAGAGTAAGAGTCAGCTACTTTGTGAATTTTGTCAAAATCTGGTGATGGAATCAGAATTTATTGGACCAAAAGCAGCTATTATTCAAGATGGCACCACTTGCACAGAACTGCCCAAATTTCAAAATCGCTTCTATCAGGCTTGGTCCTACCTAAAACCAATACATTCTGTAAATTTCAACTGTATCTGATTATCGGGTCGTGAGTTCCTGTGAACAGAAGTTTTTGATGCTAAAAACATAGCCAAATTGGAGAAGAGTTGCCGTTCTTGTACGACAAGGAATTTCCAAAGTCCTTACTTTGACTGTGTAAACAAAGCATGAAAATTGTATATGAATTGCTCTTTTTTTCAAAAGCGAAAATATTTCAGGAGAGTCGATGGTTTGAAGGCTTTCACTTTAAATGCTTGCCGTAGGTATAGAGTTGCCAGTATGTTCTATAATATGTTCTGTAAGTTTCGTAATGATTCAATAGTTCTGTCAAAAGTTATCGCAATTAAACAATTTTCAAATTTTCTCGATCTCCTTGTAGGCGCTCAGCGCACACGCAGGATTAAGAATTTCTAAAGCCTTATCAAATCTTTTTTAAGAACACTTTAAAAATTCACTTCGCAAACTTAGTTTTTTTGAAAACTATCTTTTGTTGGAAAAATAGGTATATCTTAAATATCACTAAAATGGCCGCTGGCGCTAAAGGGTTAAAGATAATTAAAATTTAGTGAAACCTGGACCTATGCTGCATACGAGTATACACAAATGTATCCTGAAAGTTTCAGCTTAATCGGATGGCGCGTTCCATAGAAATAGTCACTGAATTTTTTTGATTATATATATATATATATATATATATATATATATATATATATATATATATATATATATATATATATATATATATATATATATATATATATATATATATATATATATATATATATATATATATATACATATGTACATATGGAAATATGAATCTTTGGCCGAAAATGGATCATGTTAGAGAATCTTGGCAGAAAATAAATGCCTATCAATGAAAAACAGACATCAGACATGATGGACCGAAAGTTTTCGCTTATTCACAACCAGATGCTTTACAATCCCACTGGACGTCACGAGCATATTGATAAAATTTAATAAAACGAAAAAAAAATGTTGGTACACCAACAGTATTCAGAATCGTTTCCATGGCCGCGAGTCGAAGGCTGATTATTTGTGTACCGATATCCAAAAAGGAGATGAGCAACGAGATTAGTCCATTGGATCCTAAGAAGGTTCCTAGTATTGACAGTATACACTAAAAAAATCCACATGGAGCAATATTTATGGAACCATTCGCTATGTACATAGTACTCTGAGCTATGCAATATGGCTCCCAGTGCCATAATGTCAGAATCTATATAGCGCGTGGTTCTATGTAAGATACCGCAGTCCTATGTACTTTTCGCCACGTACTATGGCGTGCGGCGCTATGTTTTATCACAATCCCGAAATCGACTATGTACATGGCGCCAAAAGTATATAAATTATGGCTTCTGGCGCTATGTGTTTTTTCAGTGTAACAACCCAAGGCTTAAAACAGATAAAAGATATTGTTCCACCAGCTCATAAATTCAACACACACACCAATTCAGATGAATAGATACTTGTTAAAGTATACGTAATGCCCTTGAGAATATTGCATGAAAAATCGCACGCAACATTGCAGTAAAAAATTTCCGGAAAATTGTATGAAAATTGGACGGATATTTGTTGGAAAAAAGACGAAAAATCGCATGAAAAGTTTTAAAGGGAATAGCGTGAATAGCTGCATATTTTTGCACGAAAAATTGCATGAAATTTTCCACGGAAAACAATATTGAAAATCATATTACTTGACGAAACGCAAAGAAATTTTCATGACAAATTGCAGGCAACCTCACACGAAAAATTCAGCATATATTGCATATAAACTTGCCAAGAAATTATGGTGAAAATGGCATGACAAATTGCACGAAAAGCTGCACAGCAAATTATCACTGAAATTTTTATGCCAAAATTTTGCATGTAAATTCAGGACAGTTTGCATGAAAAGTTATGTGATAAATTACAAAAATCAGTTACCCGAAAAGTTCCTCGGGAAATGACAAACATAGTTGCGCGGAAAACTACGTGAATAGTTTAATTGCATCAAAATATGTACGAAACCCGTGCGGAAAATCGTAATAAAATTTGCCTCTAAAATCGCACGATTAGAGTTAGAGAATATAGGATACAAATCTGCAAAAGAAAACTGCATTAAAATTTGCACGGGGAATCGCTCAATAATTTGCATGGGAAATCGCACTAAAAGTCTCATGCAACATTTGTGAAAAATTCCACAGAAAATTTCATGAAAAGTTGCACAGAACAATGCGTGAAAAGTTGCACAGCAAAGTTTTATGGAAGTTTCACAGAAGAATCTATGGGAAATTGTACGGAAAATCGCATGAAATATCGAACGGAAAATCAGATGAAAAGTCGCACGGAATATTGCATGGAAAGCTGCATGAAAAAGGAACTGAAAATCGCCATGGTAAATTATTTTTGAAGATGGCACGGAAAATTCTACGAAAACATTGAAAAGCTGCACGAAAATTCGGACAGCAAATTGCATGTTAAGTTGCACAGAAAATCACATGAAAGAATACATAGAAAATTGGATAAAAAGTTGCAAATCGTATGGGGGAAATTAAATGAATAGCTGCGTGGTAAATCGAAGGAAAACTTGAACCGAATGTAGCATAAAAAATGCACAGAATATTGCACGGTAAATTGCATCACAATTGCCATGGGAAATCGCAAACGATATTTTATAGAAAAAGAGAAAAACCGCAAACATCACATGAAAAGTTTCAAAGAAAAATGCACGAATTATTACGCAAATAAATTTGCGGGGACGTTGCACGCACAAACAATTGCAAATGCAAAACAATTGCAAAGAAAATATCATGAAAAGATGCATAGAAAATTGCCCAAAACATTTGACGGAATATGGAGTGAAACGTTGCACAGTAAATTGCATGAAAAGTTGCGCGCAAATTTGCATGGGAAATTGCACGAGTTATTACTACATTTTTTTATTTCTTATAATTTGTTTGTGCGAGTTTTACCGTGGTTTTTGTCAGTTTTATTTGAAAAAATATCAGTTTTTTCATAATTTTTTTTACACAATTTTCATAAGATGACCAAATTGATTCAGAAATTGATTAAAACTTAGCAAAGCATATTTTCCACAGGTATATTCCCTAAAACAAAGTGTCGGCGCGAATCAAAATTTATTTTCTCCGAACTTCATCTTCCCACAAAAGTATTCGAAATATATTTAAATGCATAAACAACACCATACTAACAGCCGTTTCATCGAAATCGATCATAAATTTCCCCCGGACGTGCATAGCTAATTGTTCTGAATGACGTTAATTAGGCGCCTGTCGTTTCACATTTCCATTCGTATGCATCCGATTAGGTACAACACAAATGTAAATTTTCATGTAAATCACATTAAAACAAAAAATTCAAAACCTTCCTCGTTTAAGAAAACTTATAAATATTGGTGTTACTCTTGTTGCGATGATAGCACAGATGCATGTTTGATTAGAGAGTGACTCTTGCTCGGGTCTGAAACTGGACTGTGAGAAATTGTTGGAGATCACGAAGAATGTTAGCAATGACCCGTTCCCGAGATAGGTACTCATTACCGAAGACGAAAACTAATTAAAACGACAAAAATTCTCACAGATTTGGGAACAGCTCGTAAAGGTGGACACCTAGATCACCTTGTCCATTGGCTAGTCGGACAACAAAAAAACAACCGCTTTATGTTGAGAAATTTTTTTTCAGTGTTGACTTTTTTGGATGATGTCGCACTTGATATGAATTATTACTGGAGCGGTTCATATTTCAGTGCTTAGATTGTGAGGATGCAAAAATAGATACCAGCTGGCAGAATTCAACACTAAAAGACTAACATTTTTTTTTGCAAATGATTGAATAAAAATATCACTTAGGTTTGAATCGCATATTCTTGGACTTTTGAAGAAAATTTTCATACGAATTCAAAGCGATTTCTATCGGTCTACTGGACCGGTAACTCCTATTACTACACACACAAAATAAAGCTAACCGAATTTCCGAGTGAGCCAAAACGAACCGACATTGGTAGGTCAAAAGTGAGGGCGACACATAAAAGACACTGAACGGTTAATAAAGCGCTCATAAAGCTGAGTCACAAAGGGAGAAGATGCCGCTGTGCTAGGCGTGGAAACGTTTAATTTTCCCATCGTAGCGGATAATCCGCCCGACAAGCCATCATACATGGCCCACGAAAACTGGGTGTTCTGGTCCGCGAGCAACCTTTGAACTGTGTCGTAATTACGGAATGATTGCAGCAACAATATGTGAATTCAAGAGAATACGAGTGCAATCACTATTTTGGAATAGAATTTTCACCGTGTCTCGCCTTTTTCGAGGTCTTTTCAGTTCGCCTGTAGATTGAGTAGTAGTTAAGATGTCTTGGAACGAGTGCTTATTTGAATACAACAAATTAATTTTATAGTCAATCAATCACATTCTATTAATCGAAACAGTTTCTTCGGGGTTTGCAAGAAGCAATGAAAGTTGTTAAATGTACCTACATACAGCGGTATCCAGCAGCAGATTTTGCCTGCAGTACTGAAGCATTCATTGCGTGCTGCCGTTGTACACTCAGGCGGATAGGTAATTGTAGGCACATTGGCATACACAAGTAATTTTTTCAAGCACACAATTCGCCAGAACTTTAATTTCGATCAACTTCAATTTGGTATTTCTAGTCGACTTTGTCAATTGCTATTACCATGTCGATCAATTGAAAACTTGCTCTACTGTAATTTCGCTGCCGTCCAATCGACCAGTATCATGTCTTGGACCATTATCCGATAATCATATTATCTTGAACTACTTCACTATTTTTACTATTTCATGGTAGTACTACTCGAAAATGGCAGCCACGGTGTTTGTCGGCTGCTTGCCTACCTTGTCGTTGATGCGGTACAACTTTTGAAACTCTGCTGTTGACAGTGCCACACATTTCACCGCACGAGTGGAGTGACAGGTAAATTGGACATCAATCGACCAATTATCTTGCGGCAAATAAACATCACGGCTACAGTCAGTTGAGCTGATGTACTTCGGGTTCACCGAGTAACTGCCATTTATTTGGTCTTAATATCAGTGCATAGACTCCAGTCGATGATTAGAGGGTGGTACAACACAAAGACTCAAATTGCCGACAAATGAACTAGATCAAGTTTTCTTTGAACGTTAAGATGAAATTATTTGTTATACTTCGTAATCGTTGAGAAGATTGCCAGAATGAAATGTATTGTTGCTAGTAGTACCAAGTGCAATAGAAGTTTGATGGATACGCTGGTAAGTCTGTAACTGTACTGCCATCTTCAAATAACTCCCATCGAAAAATAAACTTTATGCCTTATAGGGTAAGTGCACTAGTAGTCGGCCACTTAAGCATTTTTTTCACTTTCGCTAAATATAACTACCCAGAGAAAACAGTCACGGGATAATTTTTTTAGCTAACACTAAACCTGGGAATTTATATTTAACATTCTTTGTAACGAATCAACTTTTTTCTTAATAATTAATTCCATAAAAACTACGCTTTTGCATCAGTAGTCGCCCCTGAAATTTAGTTATCGGCCTCTTTTGCATCAGTGCCCGGCCAAGTTGCATATTTGATTATTTTACAAAGAAATATCCATGAAACATAAATAAAACATATTATGCTTGAGACATTTAGTATTTATTCTTCAATCAAATTATATATTATAGAAAATTGTAAATAAAAACAATTGATTTAACATAAATCAAGCATCTTTCTTTCAAAGTATTTTTAATTCTAATATTGACTTGGATGATTCTACTTTTCGACTTTTCATAAGTTGTTGCATACAACCTTCACTTCTTTTCCTGTTGGGTCTCACATATTTTGCAAAAAAATTTCTCATTAGATGCTTTCTCATAACTTAGAGGATATAGAGAACAACATTTTAGATGATACCATCTAGGGCAGTTGTCGCACTCAATATTTTTTAGGTCATCCACTTCTGTGTCGCTTATCAGAACGTTGTCACATTCGTGAAACTTAATCGCTTTCTTCTGTTTTTCCACGTTCTTTTTTTTTTCCTTTCAGGTATCTGTGCGTCTTTCGAGTTTCTTTTTTTGATACGATCCTCTTTTCTTTTTTCTAATTGTCTGATCTTTTCTATTTTTTCCTCTTCTTTTATCTTTTATATATTTCTCCAACCTTCAGACGATGTCTGCTCGTAGATAGAGAGTATCTTCTGGATGTAGATTCGAACCAATTTGAAGTACCTAAAAGAAGTAACAACAAAAATTTCAACTAAATTGATAGTGATGTGAGAAACTACTTGGTGTGATTAGTCCTGAAGAAGTGCTGGGAATCTCTAAATTAACAGACGCTGTTTCTGCAATTAAATTTCCCTTATTAACTTCTGCAACATAAGTTTTTTCTATGGCTGCACCATAATTAATTCGGAATTCAAAGTTCAGGTTTTTATCATCTTTGCAACTTGACTTTGAAGCTGAGCTTAAGCAGGTCATGTTTTCGGTGAGAGGTTTGAACATATTGTTAGATGAATCAGGACTGTTACACGCTTCAGCATTATTAAAATTCACACTCGCAGGTGAATTTGTTATACAATTGATAGGGTCTATATCATCTTCGTTTTGTAAATTATTCGCCATTCGCAACGTTCAGTCGTCGTTAATACCGAATAAAACTCCGCAAGGAAGTGACGAAACATTCATACTGACTGTTGGCTTATTAGTGTCCTTTCCGCTCTGAGATTTTGATGACTCCTCTAAAACCTTCAAAACTATATCAACATTGATTCCTTGTTTGGCAAGATCTTCTGACACCTCTTTGATTACAGATGAAGCAATCACAAATCTTTCATTCGAAAAATTTGAAGGATATATGTTGTCAGTTGCCTCTTCATTTGCATCCTCCAATGCATTTTGCATACATTTTGAATAGTCCACTCCCTCAGAGTTAAACGGAAAAATTCCGCATTTTCTAAAACCATTTTTTATAGTTTCAGGAAGATTAATATATTTTGTCAATACGCTCTCTAATAATGGACAAAATTCTTTTCTGGTAAGTGTTGTCCCCAGATTACTCATGTTCCATCCGCGAACTGTCTTCTTCCAATCCTGCTTGAGAGGCTTGAATATGCTGACATTGGCAGTCTACAGAATATGTGTTGTATTTGGTGGCAGCGCTTATAGCAAAATGCCTGCTTTATCACAATACTTACTTAATTGCATAAGCAAATAGGATTTATGGCCATCAACCAGCAGCACAACAGGCTTTGGTACTTGTTGTTCAACCAGCCAGCTACTGACACAGTTTGCCACATATTCATAGAATGTTTCGCTCCGCATTCACCTAGAGTCCGTATTGCTAAGGATTCAACCATTTGATACGCTGTCCACAATATCTTTAGGAAAGCGTTTGTATAGAAAAACTACTAAGGGTGGTAGTATTTTGCCATCAGCCGAAAAGGCTAACAATGTTGTGATTGTATCCTTATCTTTACCTGCTTCCACTTGATAAACGTTTTTGTAGCCCCTAGGAGCAATAACTTTGCCAGTTTTGAGACAAATGCAGAAGCTAATTTCGTCGCCATTAATGATTCGCCTGGGATCGAGCAGCAAATCTTCTTGGTTGACTGATCGAAGAAATTCTTTGACCTCATTGAACCCGTTCTTAATATACTGCGAAGTAACAGCTGCTCTGCCTTTATGTAGTGTTTCTGCTTCTCTTAAACTTAAAGAAGGATTTATTCTAAAGAATGATTTTAACCAGGTTCTTCCAGGACGATTATTTCTAAACGGATTCACCCTGGCATCATCCTTCAAAAATTTTTTAACGGTGTTCAATAAATTATCATGCTTTAGAGGAAAGCCACATTTCGATAGCTTAATGCACCATTCAGTAATGGCTGTTTCCTCCTCAGTAGATAATATGGAACTTGGACCTTTTTTGTCGATTCATCAGGTATTCTTCCATGCAAACGATCTTGCAATGTTGCTCTTGCGTTGCTCTTGTTGCTCTTATTTAGCTGCAGCTTTACGTATGCTATCATTAAGTGCCATTATAATTCTATCTTTTCTGTAAGATTCTAGAGTTGGTAATATACGGCCAGTCCCGTCTTTTTCCGTTTTTGTTATTCATTTCCTTGGAAATAAAGAACAACTATAGAAAAACGTTAGATGAGGTCGATTACTAAAATGATTGTGATTAGACAGATTTTCATGATATATATGTTGCCGAATACTGAATATTTTTGATCTACACTGTATTTTTTAATAATTCTCCCCTATAGTCAACATATGACGTCATTTCGATGGAAATATTACCAAAAGAACATTTCTAGTGAAGTTTCAATACTCGGCCACCGTGGCCGGCAACTGAACATATTGTAAATTATATGATTCAGTATCCAGCCTCCTCATATTTTTCAATTTAGCAGTATTAAATAAATTAATTTCAATAAAGTTAAGATTCTAGCGTGAACAACTTATGCACCAGTTGATTTTCAACACCGATCACACACAAAAACAGTTAATATTTAAGGATAATTTGTATATCACTTCTTAAGAAAATATGACATTCACATGAAATTTTTGAGTGCAGTGACGATTCCACAAACTGAATGAATAATTGCGTTCATCGGACTTGACACACAGCGCTAGATTTTACGCCACTTAGAGACTATGTTTCTACCGATCCCTTAGAGTATTTTTTTTTTTCTTATTTTCAAAGTGTATAGATAAAGTGGCCGAGCTATTTTATGAAAATAGCTTTTTCTATTAAATCGTAACTCAAAAAAGATTAAAATAAGCCACAAAAATATCAATACTTTCGGCAGATCCACCATATATAATTCACGACCCACGCAAACTCAAGCGCCACATTACACCTGTTCAAGCCGACAATGTGGGTGTTTGAAATATTCTGGATATGAAAATTCGTCGCGACACATTCGAGTGATTAATTGCGTTCCATTAAATTAAGTTGGCAGTCGACACAGACTAGATGAAAAGACCAGCTGCTGACTGGTAGTAGAAGAACACAACAGATGAATGCATTCTTGAATCAAGAAATAATTCACCCACACTTGTCGTCTGCATTCGACTAAATCGTTTCGTCTACTCGTTGTCTACGTGCGCATTTGTTGAAATGGAAATGAGTTTCAAGGCTATCTAAAATTAATTTTCATAGCAAAATGAAAATGCTAGACGGTCTGGCTAATATAATTTAGCTGGAGAAAATGACAAGATGATTTTATGCATATCTCTTACATTGGTTTATTTATAATCGTGGACAAGTACTAAAGTAAATAAATAAACGAATGTCTGCCAATCTTTCAAATTATTGTGAATAGAATTTTCTCGATAAATTTCGATTATTGGCCTTTGGAGATGGACTCTTTGTTCTTGGGATTGATTTTTTTGTTCAAGTAGCATCCAAATGATTTATGAATTTTAAACAAAATGTGAATCTACCTTTTCAAGAAAGTAATTTTCAGTTATTGAGCAATATCATATAAACAAAATCAAAAACAAATGAACCGCTCAAACACAACTTTCGTGCTACAATTACTTAATTACAAGATTACTGTTATCATATCTAGAAATCCTCAACTCACCCAATTCAAACGCAATCAAGTAATGAGAAGGATTGAAGGCTGGATGGAAAACTATGGTCTCCAGATAGTTGTTACAAAAACTGAGAATGTCATGCTGGCGAAGAGTAGGATATCAATCGTTATGCCGGGTTTATACATAGGGACGAGCGTCTCGTAGACAAGACTGAGCAAGACATTGGACAAGACTCAGCAAGGCATAGGGTGAATTGTTTACTTAGGATATTGCACCATGCAACACGGACCATGCACCATGCACCTTTCATAGGGTGAATTGTTTACTTAGGATATTGCACCATGCATCTTTCGACAGTTGTGAGCTGTTTTGTTCAGTTCAGTGAACGATGGCTGAGGTACAGGTTGTGGCTATTGCAACTGCCTGGTGTGCGTTGAGTGGTTTCAATCTGGGACACGCAAAGACATATTTTAAGTCCCAGCGAAAAATTCGAAAATGTGAATGAGCACATGCTACCCTCTCGAATCCCTTTGACTCGATGCATAAAACCGACTTCGCTTCCAGCGGCTTCGAGCTAGGACGAGACGGTCATAAACACTCAGGCACAGCAATAAAAGGATCATTATCCCTTCATAAAACAAACAAGAGCCGACGAGCAAACCATTTACACACGCGTGCTTGCCATGAAAAAAACAGCCGAGAATATACAAGGAGACCATTTACACACAGACCTCGTCTACATTTGCCATTCCTCGGCGAGAATGTAAACCCGGCATTATATACAAGACGATTGAATCCGAAGTACTTGCGACCAGAAAATCGGCTTAGTATATTTAAGTGATGTTGGACTCAAGGCAGGCTTATGACGAGCACACCCAAAAAAAAACATGCGATAGGGCACTAGGGACGACTTGTGAGACTCATGTCATGACAAATGTCTGCGGTCTTAGTGCGAGTAAACGTATACTCCTTATGATGATGATTCACTCGATGCTGCTATATAGTGCGAAAAAATAGCGTATAGTAGCGCTGCTTATTGTAAGCACCTGGAGAACAGTTTCAGGAAACGCCGTGATGGCATGAACGATGAAACTTATTCGCGCCTTAAAACGATGGCTTAATCGCGACCGCGTTGAAATTAATTAACCATTGAAGTAGTTCCTATCGGCCATGACTACTTCAGGAAATACCTTCACCTTCATCGGAGTTTTATAAGTATTCTGTTAAGAAAAGTGACATTATTTTGCAAAGGATGGAATCGCATCTGTTTCAGAAAGAAGCGACACACGCTTTTCTCTGCAATTAGCTCTGCGATACCGGAGACAATCGTGAAGATGATGCTATGGTCAAGCAATTCTTAATCAACTGTGTCAGCATATGTGGAACTGCTACTGCGCTTGCAAAAAGAGGAAGGATGTCTCATACGTGCTAGTAGCACAACCGAGCTGAAATAACGTAAAAAACTGCATTGTTGCCAGGATACATTTTGAAGGTTTTCGATATCAATGAAAAAACACCCGATGCAGTAACAATTTTTACAGTTGGGTACAAAAGATAAAGCATTTCTCTAACTTGCTGGTTGAACTACTACATCATACTCACAATGCTTCATATGTGTACAGTCAATCTAGGTTAGGTTAGATTGTAAAGAGGGTTGCCTGGTACGCGGGTAGCATTAGGCTGCCAGTTTCGGCATATTGCCACCGTCCGCTGGCTTGTTAGAGCTGCCAAGTGACCTCTTCGCCAAACTGAATGAGTTGACTCAGCGTGACAGTACTAGCCAGCTCTGCTAACTCTTGAAAGTGGTAAGAACCAATAAATTTTGGCGCGTTTATTATTTAGGGCCAGACAATCGCAAAGAGTGCACTTGATGGTACCCACTTCCATCTCGCATCTCTTGCGTAAATTGCTGGATGAGTCCCATTTTGTTCGCATGAGATGCGGTAAAGCAGTGCCCTGTGAGTAAGCCGACCTCAAGCAATTTCTGCTGAGCTTGAGCAGTTTCCTGCTTTTTATTAGATCAGGTAATGGCCATAATGTCCTGGCTCCTGTTTTGCCTCGATCCTGTTTTTCCACGATTTTGTTTTTCCATTCGGACTTTGCCCCATATGACAGCATCAAGTTTGCTTGTGGTGTCAAAAATTGACCATGGTACAGTGATTCAGGGGCTATTACTAGTTTCTGAAAGTTTCCTCGCCAGTTTATCGGCTTTTTCGTTACATATTACCCCACTATGCCCTGGCACCTACATAATCTGAATAGGAATATGCCTTGCCTTTTCATTGAGAGTCACTCTGCAAGCGTTAAAAGTGGTTGAAGAACATCTGTACGGCGCAAAAGCGAGAATGGCTGCCCTGCTGTCGACGTTGGTTTGGTTGATGTTCCGCTAAAGGACTCAACTGCCATGCGTATAGCATATACTTCAGACTGAAAGACAGTAGCATGGTCTGGCAGTCTACACAATAGGTGAAGTTTTAAGGCAACATAGCACCTCCAAATTTTTGAAAAATCGATTTTTGTTTTTTGATTGAATATGTTAGAATGAAGCTTTAAACACATGATTTTAATAATAAAAAATTGAAATTCTAAAAAAAAAATTTTGTGAGTATATATGAAGCACCCGCGGCCAAAACGGGGTAACCCTCATTTCAACTTTTTTACAATACGTCAGAAAAACATTCGTATTTTGTATCATTTTAACTTATCAGCCCGAAATATCGCAAGCTCCTAAATGACCTTTACATACGTCATGTACTAAAGTTTCGAACCATTTCATCAATTGCATTTTTGTTAATGAGCGCTTCCGTAGCTCGGGGGGGTAACCCCAGAGGTAACCTGCGTCCAAAAGGGGATAACCCACAGTACGCGTTTCGTGTTTTTTTTATGTATAACATTTTTCGATGCAT
Organism: Nemotelus nigrinus; assembly: GCA_947369275.1. Lineage (NCBI taxonomy): Eukaryota > Metazoa > Arthropoda > Insecta > Diptera > Stratiomyidae > Nemotelus > Nemotelus nigrinus. Next base: position 34,702,317 of record OX376373.1, on the reverse strand, counting down.
AAATACAATTGTAAATAATATTTTTACCATTCACAAACATAAGTAATATTTACTTTAAAGAGATCACCTAAAAAACGTCTCTCCTCTACGACGCTGCTCACGGCGCTTCTCTTTCGCTCGCATATCTCGGCCAATTTTTGCGCTAGAACGACAGAACTTGAATGAAAAGTCGTCAAAAACTCATGCCGACAACGTGCATTTGAGCAAAAACCTGAAAATGGCACTTAAATCTTTCTTAAAATAAAAATATGGAAAACTGCTTACATGCCAACTGGATTGTTTACACTCGACTAGTCACACAGACACTACCGCAGTCAAACCCGAGCAGATGTAGGCACTCACAACAACGAGCCATCAGCTAATACCGCTAGATGGTGACTCAGGTCTTCTTTTTTTCTCAGAACTTAGAAAAAGTAACGGCGCGCATCGAATTCCCATAAGACTCAATGAGGGGTTACCCCCTTTTGGACGCGAGCTAGTACTGCGGTTACCCCCATCGTCAGCTTTCATAATTAATTAAAAATAAAAATAAAAATATTTTTCACATTCTCCAAACGCTCCTTGACGTAGTTTTTATTGGAGAATGTGAATATGTTAAAAAATCGATTTCGAAAAAAATGAGGGTTACCCCCTTTTGGCCGCGGGTGCTTCATATAGCGAAGCGCTCCAAGGTCATTTTTTCTATGATTTTCATTGACTTCGCTATATCGCTACATCGACTTAATCCAAAGTGTAGAGAAAGATAAGTGAGTCATTACCTTTAAAAGAAGCAAAAAAAACAGTTAACCTTGGTAAAAAAAAAAAAAAAAATAGCTGTAAAAAAAAGTGTAGAGTCTCCAAAAAAGGTCCGAAAAAAGTCCTACTGACACTAAAATTAATGAAAAATTTTGCCACATATTATGGCCTAGCTATACGACGAAATCCTGATTCAGTTGAAAATATGCCCAAGTAAATTTGGGCAGCATATCACCACAAAATTTCAACTGATGAGAACCCTCAACATTCTTATTGTCCTGTTGGAGAAACGACTTGGTGTAACTGGCGCAAGGCGGAGGCAGCTGGTGATAATGCATTAAAAAATTTCAAGCATCCTCCACCTTTAGATGATGAGGTACAAGAAATTTTAAAGCCTATTTATGATGACTTATCATCAAAAGATTTATTAAAGCGCTGCTTGGGCAATTTTCCGCAGAATAATAACGAAAGCTATAATTCTTGTGTTTGGAATTTGGCCCCCAAACATACTTTTTGTTGGAAAAACGTACTAAATATGGCTGCAAATATTTCTGCATGTACATTTAATGAAGGATTTATGGCTATCTTGAAAATAATGCAAGTAATGGGAGTTACGATTGCCGAACGTGCGCTGGAACATGCAGAACATAGAGATGCTGCAAGAATCGACCAGGCGGAAAAACACTCGACTGAGGCATCTAAAGAGGCCAGAACTGCTCGAAGGGAGCAAAAATCTTTGGAAGATGAGGAGTATGAGCAAGAAGAAGGTACATTGTATGGTCCAGGCATCGCAGATTAATTTTCGGTAAGATTTATTGCAAAAAATATTGAATTTTAACTTTAAGCACGATTTTCTCGAAACAACGTTTTGCAAGTTGGCGTGCATGATTAAGAAAAACAATATTATCCAATCGTTCTGAAATTTTAACACGTTAATCTGCACAAGTTGATGCTCAGAATGAACTACGGATGAAAAAATCGGCACTAAATTTTTTTAGTTATAATCGATTTCTGGGGAAAAAATACCTCGATTTTCGAAAAAACGCCGCCATTTTGTTATTTTTCAGCCAAATTTTGTTTTTTTAGTTCATTCCAAGGCCGCTTTGATGTTGATCAAAACCACGTTTTTGTTTGTTTTTTCAAACTTTCCTGAGGACAGTTATCATGCACGCCAGGTTTTTTTGGTGTATTTTCCAAAAAATTGTAGCAGACGACAGGGGGCCACAAAAAACTTTTAACAATTTTTTTAATGTAGTATAAAAGGTGTTAAGTATGTGTAAAAAGTTTCATTAAGATATGTTATTTTATTCAATTAAAAACAAGCCTTTGAAAAAAACATTTTTTTTTTTAATTTGAATGTGCTACGTCCCCTTAAATCCGCAAAAAAGATACCCGAACCAGCTCCTGTATCTGTCTTTGACCCGTCCGTGTAAATACTAATGCTACCACTGGCGGTAGCTCGCTTTTTCCAGTCTTTTCTTGTGGGTAACGTGACCTGAAAATATCCGTCAAGATTATTTTTTCAATATTATTTTGCACATGTGGCCCGCGTTTTCAGCAATACCACTGTGGCTCCACTGATTTGAATCGTTCCACATGCCGGAACTTTTAGCGCGTAAATTTGCGCTTTTAAAGATTAATCGACCCAGGGTCATCAGTCCTGGAACCTTTCTCAAACCGGCCGTTGGGGCGGTTCTTAAAGCGTCCGTAATACACATGCAAACTAATCTTCGCAGTTTTGTTAGCACCGTGATGTTGATTTTACTCGCCATTGCCTCGCCATATATCAAAATCGGCGTCGCTGCATATGTGAATATGTAGTAGGCCGCTCTAGGTTTAAGACCCCAGGTATTGGAGTAGGCAGATCGGCACGCGAGAAGTGCTGCACGAGCCTTACCTATACGGTGCCTCACATTAGCCTCCAGTTCAGATTCATGTCTAGTATAAGGCCCAAATATTTAGCACTGTCAACAAGTTCAAATGTTATTCCATTGAAGCTAGGTGTGAAAATAGCCGGCACCCAGGATTTCCTTGGTAAAGTGCAAGTTCGGTTTTTATCGGGTTTGTAATAAGATTTGGATACAGTCCAGTTTGTCAGAACACACCCTTTACAAGTACCACAATGTCATCGGCATACGTCACCACCTCAAAGCAACTGGCCCTTAAATTCTCCAGTATTTCGTTGACTGTCAGGATCCAGAAAAGGCGCGATATAATGCCCCCCATTGTGGTATTCCAATTCCGACTATTCTCTCCGCTATGGCCTCCAAAAAGATGGCTTTAATTTGCCAGTTTTTGAGCAAGTCCCAGGTCGCCAGAGTTTTATCCACATCATATCGAACCAAAGCATTGATGATACTTGTGACATTGACATTTTTTAAGGCCCCCCTCAATGTCTAAGAAGGCTGCCAATGTAACTACCTATAACTTTCTGCAATGCCGTATCGACTGATCTGCCCGCTAGATACACGTGTTGATCAACACGAGTCTCGTGACGTCAATCGAGCTCTTGATGACAGTCAATCTAACTAGCCATCAATGTTCAAAAATGACGATAGAAGATCAATCCAAAATTATAGAGACATTGCCATTTTGTTCGATATCCCCAAACTTTTTAAGAACATTATATGTGAAAAACTATCTCCCCTAGTCAATGATTGACTAAACGAACCGCTACATACATTTAAGAAAGGTCGTTCTCGCACTACCAACCTGATAGTACTTGTTTCCTAAGTTTTATGCAAAATGAAAAAACGTAATCAAATTTTACAGTTCTACACTGACTTTACCCAAGCATTTGACCGTGTTGATAACTCTACTTGGATTTCCTAGCAGCAGCAATTCGGAATTGCAGTATTTCTATTAAGATGGCTTAGTTCTTTCCTTCATAACTACTCACAATATGTGAAATTTCAAGGGCTTATCTCTAAAAACGAATCATATTATGTCAGGTGCACCTCAATGTAGTCATTTTGGACCTTTTCTTTTTAACATTTTTGTATCAGACTTGTCCTAAGTTTTTCAAATATACCTCGTTTGCTCTATGCAGGCGACCTGAAAATTCATTCTACCATCGATTCATCATTACATACCAACTTTTTTCAGTTCAAACCAACTCGCTAGAGCATTGATGCTGTGTGATTAGCTTTGATCGAAAAATTACACTCGAAGATTGTGCGTACCTTCTAAGCAATACTGCACTTAGAAGGGTTAGTAAATAACAACTTGTTGTGGTTCTGAATTCACTCCGCTTTAATTTACGTTATGAAAAAATGATTTCCAAACCAATGAATTGGTTTGGGAATCATTTTGTCATAACGTAAATTAATCCCTTGGGTTACAAAATCCTATACGCAGCATTTGCTTGCCCTCTTCTTGAGTATGCTTGCATTATCTGCACCCCAGGTTTTGCAATTCGTAGCCTGTGATTTGAGTTTGTTCAAAAGCAATTCTTACTATTCGCTCTTAGAGACTTTTATCATCCTTGTGATTTCAAAAATTCACCGCCATACGAACTTCGCCTTAGACTTTTACACTTGCCACCACTTTAGTCGAAACTACATAGTACTGTTTTATGCATACAGGGAAATTCGGCTCCCATGGAAAAATTCCTTATCCAGGAAACTACTATTTTTGATGGAATGCCTGCGAAGAGAGAATGTATATATATTCTCGAGTCTAAGAGAAGGTTCAGTACTTTTATACCGGGCAACGAATACATAAGACCGCTTTCAATACCAAACATTTTATTTTTCTACAATGAAAAAGTCTACATAACACTTTCTCCTATGTGACGTAGGGCAGTATTTATGGCCGCATACACTACCTAATGATAATGTGAGCTGTAAAATATAGCTGAAAGGTGTAAAATATACCTTATGATATAGCTGAAAGATGTAAAATATACCTGAGATGTAAAATATAGCTGAAAGATGTAAAATATACCTTATGTGTATTTCTACTATATACACAGTCTCAACTCCTATGTAATATAGCCCCAATTACTATGAACATAATCTCAGCTCATATTATTAAAGAAGGCTAAATAACTCATGCTCATATAGCCTAGTGCATCTTGAAGAATAATATCACGGGTTCAAACCCAGATTCGAACAGGATTTATTTTTGCACCATGCATTTTGGTGTCAAGTTCTATATTTTATTACAATCCCAAAGCCAAAAATGTGTATAACACCAGAAATATATAAACTGTGACCTTTGGCGCTATGCTTTTTCTAAGGGTGGATGAAAAATTTCCACTTCGATCAAGGATGACGTGGTCAATGAAGAATCAAACTGATGATCATACAACTCATCGTTTTTGGTACCAGCTGGATTGGGATCCAGCTGTACTTAGAAAATCATATACGATTCAATACAGTTCAATAAAATGGCTTTTGATTACCTTCAAAAATGTTCAACACAACATTCAACGGACAACAAAACAAAGATATAAATTGATATATGTAGAGTATATAAAATGGCTACAAAATCCTCCAAGCCGTATTGCTTACAACAAAAGCCCAAAACTTGAAAAAGTAGGATACCTATGTCAAAAAATATTTATGGAGGATGAAGAGCCGGAAATTTCACGAAGTTTACTGTACAACTCCTTTGACATGGTAGCAACAAAGCCATTGATATTGGCTGCTTCAATTTCATAAATTTTAAATGTTTCCCAATACATTGTTTTCTTATTTTATTTGTTTATTCAATGCTGAGGGTATTTTTAACACTTCCGCACTGAATTAATAATTTTTATTCCATGTTGACAATGTTCGAAAGTCAAATATCTAAAGAAAAGTATCGAATTTAACATAACCTCGAAATTGATAGGCTCCTTAAATAAAACCGACATTACATTATAACACCGCATGTCAAATAATGTTATTCGTTGGTGCTAATTAACCATCGTTACGTATGGTATGGTGTTTGATGCTCAAGCAATGATCATTCTGTTAATGATTTCGATGTATCAATTCATCGTATGTTGAGTCGTTAAATTGAGACATAAAGTTTATTACACCGCTTGATTGGCTTTGATTTAGATCGTATACTAGGCTGTATGGGAATCAATACATCGATTATAAATCGTAAATTCAACCGAAGAAAAGCAACGCACAATCTCTTCTGAAGTATACTTAGATGGGATACGGGCATATCGTTTTGATTTAGACAGACAGAACATCACAAGGGAAAAGACGGCTTAATAAAAATACTTTGTAGATAATAAAGTAGATAGTTTGGGTCGTTCGTGGATCGATATGAGCGAAATCAGTGTTAATTATTTAATTCAACACTGACATGAGAGAATCATCCAGATTTGATTTCGTGGAAACTGAAATCGGAGCTTACGGGTATAATCAAGGTATCGAATGCTTGCGGGCAAATCAGATTTGATTAAAATTTCCACGAAATTATCTGTATTTTAATAAAAAAAAAAACTAGTGTACTAATTTCTCATAAACCTAAAATCACCAAATTATTTTCTGATGAAAACGAAAATTTATTGAGAAGAAAAATTTTAAATTAGACCTCGTTTGTAGTAAACAAAAAACTTGTTATTTTGAAATAAAATCTTTTGAATTCGAAATTTTTTTCGTCTGAAAATGCAATACTACTTATCAAATTCTAGTTAGATGCAGCATGTGCATTTCAGAATAAATTTACACATTTCATGTTCTTTTCACAGGGTGCAATTAAAACGATTTTCCTCTGTTTGAGTTCTGTTAAGCGTAAAGTGATGAGAGTACTATACCCAAACCTTTAATTAAGACCACTTGTCTACTGGGCTTAAATTAAATCATCTACGCAACTGTATGTGCTCTAAACTCACCAAACCTAGGCGATCTATCACTTGCATGCCTTATAATTTCTAAGTGCACTTGGTTTTCTTTCTCCTTAAAACGTCCAGTTCATCGCTTCTTTCCTTCATGCAAATGTATAAATCAACAAGATCTTCTCTTCAAACTGTGTTTGTAAAACACATGTAGCAATTATTTTGGTCACACCGGAATGAGCGCAGATTTCAGTCAAAGTTTTTGCATCGTAGGTATATGAGAGTGGTCAGTGGACACATACGAGAATGAATGCTCATTCAATTTACTACTTAATTATGCAAACAAGTGTCTGCTTATCATTAACTATTTAGATGCACGCAAGCGTACAAGATGACTCAAGATGAATTGAGTATGGAAAATGATTTAATTAAGAAACACCTACAAATATAGAAGATAGTCTTATAGTGCTCGATATCAGGAACGGATCTTCCTCTGGAGCGAATGGAGCAGCTGCGCCGGGCGCACGTGAGGAGGGGCGCAAAGTTCAAAATAACAAAAACCTCATAACATCTTTAGTTGTTCAAAATTCATAACATCTTTCGCTCATAATAACAAAAATATCGAAATACACAAATTTTCAAAGTTAATTCTATTCAATTGGAAGTTTGCATTCTTATTTATTTTATTTTTTCTTCAATTAGCTTTTTTCTTCAATTAGCTTTTTTAAGGGAGTAATCTCTATAGTGGCCGATCCGATTGAGCTGAAGTTTTCGGAGAACGTAGATATACATATATAGTAGGTAGGTCCATGACTTTCTTAAATTCAGATATCCTAAACCTTTTGGCGGCGGCGAGCGTTTTAGTGAATTTTGAGGTACTCCTATATTTCCAAGCAGTGTAAATTTTTGTTAAAATAAATGTCTGAGAATGAAAACTTACTGTGTTTGAAGCTTGTCTATGATAAAGCCGTGTGTGGGTGCAAAATGCCTAAAAGTAGGCAAGGAATTTTTTTCAAATTTTGATTTGTCATTACTTCTGACAAAAACATTGGATCATAGTGAAATTCGCAGAGCGTATTGACGTTGGCTAAGATTTAACACACATGGATTTTCAAGATAGTGCACATAACCCTGTAGCTACGGCAGGCTCCTGAAAAAAAATCCTTCAAATCATTGACCATCCTGAAAATTTTTTGATTTATGACAAAAAATTCAAATCATTGACAAATTTTACCCTGTGTGCATCATGTAAAATTAAAATTTTTAAAATTCCGATTTGCACAAGAACGGCAATCCATCACCAAATTACCTCTATTTTCAGCACTCGAAAGTTATGTTCGTGAGAACTGACGACCGGATTATTCGATCATAATGAAATTTACAGGATATGTTGGTATTAGCTAGAACCAAGTCTGATAGAAGTGATTTTGAAATGCGGGCAACCCTGTGGCAGTGGTACCATCTTGAAAAATCACTGAAAAAAAAAACATCTTTTTGGCCTATAACTTCCGATTCAGCCATCAGATTTTAGCAAAGTTCATACAGTACATTTGGTGAAAATTTGGTTGAAAAATTAGAATAGAGTTGCCAACTATGGTGATTTTTGTCTCATATATCTTGCAAATTTGCTCAGCAAAATAAAACTTTTTTCCCTATAACTTCCGGTCCAGTGTAGAAATCAAAACGAAGTTCATGCAGTAAATGGACCTTAATGCGAACTAAATGTCATAGGAATTTCGTACAAAAATCATGAAAGGGCTGCCAGCTATGACCATTTTTATAATTTTGGGGAATTTCTTTACTGAGCGATTATGTCATTAGATTTGCAAATGGGAATGATCCTGCAATGAAAATCAGCAACAAATATTAACGTTTTAAAAATTTGAAAAGTGTTGAGGATGGTAGCCCTAAAAAAATTTTCACCCGTATAACTTCCAGCGCAGTGATTCAATCGAAACGAAATTTACTAGTTGGGTTTAACTTAACGTGAAGCAGATTTGGTACATATTTTGCTTTGCTGCTGACACAGAGTAACCAGGATTAGCCATTTTCGTAAATATTGCACTGACTGATGCTTCAAATTACGTACTCATATGCAAAGCATTTGCCATAAAAATAAGAAACCAATTTTGAAATTATCCGAGTTTTGAACATTTTTCGGATGGCAGCCTCAAACAACGTTTAACCGCTGAAACTTTCGATGAAATCGAAATTTAAAGGATAAGTTCATTTTAGTATGAGCTTGTTATGGAAAACTTATTACTGCTTTGTTTCATCATTTGTGTTATAGTTGAGTTTTTTTGCTTTGGATAAGGAATGGTTGATATGATTTTAAAAAAAGTGTATAACGTCTTTCCACATTTTTTTGTCACTCAAAGACAATTTCTTCGAAATTCAGTTTTCTAGCGGTTCTGATGCGCTAGACTTTTAAGTTTCTAAGCTGCCCTATTCGCATATAAAATTCACCTGCCTTTTAAGAGCAAAATTTACAAACACAATCGCTGTTTGGGGCTCACTACGCACTTCACAACACTAATGTTTCTGAATGAATTTAGATTACCTCATTCTACTCATTTCTTTACTTCCTTGTATGCTGCTTTCTTCTCCATTTGTATTTTTCCACATCTTCAAACAATTCAACACAAAAATCCACAAGAGCAATGGCCCTGGTGCGGAAATCTATATTGCTCCATTCACGACTTCATTTCGTATGAAATGAAAAATACTTGCAGGTAAAAATACTTGCAAGTATTTTGGAACTATACGAGTATATACTCGTATCGCGTATTTTGGAACTTGCAAGTATTTTCGTATCGCGTATTTTTGCATAGAGTATTTTCGTGCTAGCGAGTATTTTGGGACTTTAGGTTTACGTTTTCAGGGCAAAAGTAGCTGTAATCGGACAAAATCGGCCAAGTTTTGGTTAGAGTTATTTGCGACATAACGAGCCAACAAGACCTATTGCTGTGATACAAAAATTTCGGTTTTGTAGGGGAGTAAGGGGTTTTTTGACTATAGTTTGGTAAAAGCTGCCTTTACAGCGCTTTCGATGATTGAAAGTGTCGGGGAGTATATTAGTGATATTGTAAGGGCGACCATTATTTTCAAAAAAAATTTTTTTGGTCTAGCATTAATTGGGGACTTTTTTGAGTTGTTTCGGGCGAAATTTCCATACAAATCTGGGAAAAGCGGCCTAGTTTCTAAGATACGGCAAAATGAAATCCACCGGAAAAACTGATAGTAGCATTAACAATGTTGAGATCCTTTTTGGTTCGCCAGTTGGCTTCTCCGGCTGTGCTGAAGCGCTCCTCGTGACTGCAATCCAACCCTACCGGGGTTGTGACTCATGTCCTGCCTTACCGAAGAGGTTCGTTCGAACAGTTGTAATTCGAACAGTTCGTTTTCGTTTTTTGAAAATAACAGAAACGCCAATCATTAGTAAATATGCATTGAGAAATGATGCATATAGGTCAAAGCCAATGGGCTAATTGCCAATTTTGCGCAAAGTGTATACAAATGATTTAATTGATGTATAATAATTCAGTTGATTAAAGTTCTTTGTGAGCTACGTTTTGAAAATATCGGCACAGTTGGAAACAATATTTGTATTGTGTTATTAACTCCGCACTATATATAAATGCTTTATCAACATAGAAATACAAATATTGTTTCCAACTGTTCCGATATTTTCAAAACGCAGCTCACGAAGAACCGCAATTAACAGAATTACTATATATCAATCACATCATAGTTTCCCAGTGCATATTTGTATCTATTAGCTGGATGAATCTGCAACCCAAAATCGCACGTACATACAACTAGCATTGTACCCATGAGAACACTCTAAATTATTGGTTGTCGTGAGTGGATTTGATATCTTCTCCGGAAATATAAGCTATTGAGTTTTTCATCATTGTGCTTTGTACAACAGCTTTTTTCTTGAGATTTTCTAGGACATTTAAAAGCACAGACTAACCACTCAAGCCCCATCATCAAAATCGAAATATCGCTCCATTAACACCCCAAACGCCCACACAGTTGTCACCAGCGCGAGAATGGGGTAGTGGCAATGGATTACCTTGTTTTCATTGTATCATGACTTCATCAATAGTAGCGACATTTTTATTGCCATACTTCCAGGGCCTAGATTTTTCAAGTCTTATTCAAAAGTCCATTAAGTCCACTTAAGTTGACTTTTCCTTTGAATTCAAAGTTTTTTTTTCTTCAAAAGGCTTTAAATTTGCACTTATCCACAAATGTTTTTTTTTATTATTATTATTTCACTACACTTTTTTGTTGCTCCGTATAAATTTCGCAATGAAATGCGCACTGGAGTGCGAAAATTTCGCAATCGAATGCTAAAATTTCGCACTGGAATGCGAAAATTTCGCAATGAAATGCGAAAATTTCGCACTGGAATGCAAAGATTTCGCAATTGGATGCGAAAATTTCGCACTGGAATGTGAAAATTTCGCACTGGAATGCCAACATTTCACACTGGAAAGCAAAAATTTCGCAATGGAATGCGAAAATTTCGCAATGGAATGCGAAAATCTCGCAATCGAATGCAATAATTTCGCACTGGAATGCGATTCGATTGCGAAGGTTTCGCATTCGATTGCGAAATTTTCGGATTCGATTGCAAAATTTTCGCATTCCAGTGACCAATATGTATTTTCCACATCAGATGCACTGCAAAAACACATAGCGCCAGACGCCATAATTTATAGACTTCTGGTGCCATGTACATGGTCGATTTGTGATAAAATATAGCGCCATACGCCATAGTACATAGGAGCAGACGCTATGCTTATAGCCGTCCACGCCATATGCTATAGTCAATGCCTCCCAGAAGTACAGGCCGTCAGGCTACGTAATCGTTCTCACTGTGACGTCATGGCGATAGGGAATTTTGACATTTCCACGAGGCAGTGCCGACACGAACCGAGATTTCACATGCGGTTTTTAAGCTAAAATATGAATAAAACGTTAGTTTTTTGTGCGTGGATGCGTTGTAATAAAAATATTTAGTAATAATTTTCATTTTGTATCGACCAATTGTATCGCGATAGTAAATCGACACAGAACCTCACATACCCTAACAACAACTGATAAAAATTTCGTAGCGAATTTTTCCAATTATGCCGCACGCACCGCATTAATTTGTGTTTTAACTGTTCACTAGCACTGTTCCGCGGATCTCACTTTGTTTTCATTTCACTCACTTTAACACTACCCGTGCAGTTATCATTTTCCCGCGGACGTCCCATAAGACTACGTGTGTTTTTCGCGACATTTTGTCCTATTGCTGTGACGTCATCATTCTGCATTACGGCCCGTACTTCTAGGCATTGCTATAGTCATCCACGCCATGTACTATAGCCCTCCATGTCATGTACTATAGCCCTCCACCCCATTTGCATGGCGTGGAGGACTATAGTGCATGGCGTGGAGGACTATAGTACATGACGTGGAGGGCTATAAGCATAGCGCCTGCTCCTTTGTACTTTTCGCCATACATTATGGCGTGTGGCGCTATATTTTATCACAATCCCCAAATCGACTAAGTGCATGGCGCCAGAAGTCTATAAACTATGGCGTCTGGCGCTATGTGTTTTTCTAGTGTACATTTCTATGGAGAGAATAAGATAGTAAAAAGCAAGAATTGGAAATGAAAGCTGATAATATTTTAGCTTGGTTACGATAGTGGCTTGGAATTGTTTAACCTTATGTAGGCGCTGACTGCCTAAAAGAAGGCAAGGATTTTTTTCGAATTACGATTGGTGATAACTTCCGACGGAACTGTTGGATCATCACGAAATTTGCAGGGAATATTTATATCTATCAAAAATAGATATTTGTGAATGCTTTATGAATACACTAGTAGTCCTGTAGCTGCAGCAGGCACGTGAACACATAATCCCTAAAATTATCGAGCCTGCTGAAACAAATTGCTGCTTAGTAAAAAATTAAAACGATTTATAAATCTTATCTTAAAACGAACTCATTTTAATAGTTCGTGCTGAGTAGCAAAGGCTCGAAAACTAGATACTACGAGCTCAGAAGCATATTCTTTTCCGATTTCAACTCTTAAAATCTTTGTTTCCAACGGTTTAGCTAAATTTCAAATCTTTGACATTGTCAACGGATCACAACACCACATTACATTCCGCTTCCAGTCAGCTACATACATAACAATCTCGATCGAGGGTATTCATTGGAAATCACATTTTATGGCCCTCCTCAGAAACAATCGAAACCGATCTTGTCCAGTGATTTAATAGTAAAATGTTAAATTCAACCGGCTGATAAGAACCCGAAGATATCTGAAAGGTAGAAACCTACGAGACAACGAAAGAAATCCATTCGATCTGCACCCGCACTTTATATAGCCAAGCGGTCTCTTTGTTGTCTCCTGTTGCAAGTTTTTATCTTTTCTTCGGTATGTCAGGCCGATGACAGAATGATCGTTGATTGTAACAGGCAAAGACAAAGGGATCATTGGCAGTTCGAAGTGATTCAACCGATACTGAGAAATCGAAATTTTGTATGGGAAATTATGTGACGATCGTGAATAAAATTGTTGTTTCTAGATGCATGATTGTCCTGCGAAATCGTTAAAAGCTACCAAAAAAATGGCAAAATGTTGAGTTTAGCTATGTTCACTTTGAAATATGTGCACAACTCTCGATTAGTAGCCACTACATTTCCAATAATGCGTTTATTCGACTTATTACACATATTTCTAAGCATAATCATATCTTGTGAAACCGCTTTTTTCGCCACTCCGCAGAATATATTACAGCGCATATCGATCGTTTGTGGTACCTCATATAAAGTCAATTATAAAATTACATTTAACAAACTCCATAGACACATTTCCGAATGATTTATGATAAACTCAGCTGAGAGCAAAATTGAGATGGACTTATCTGTCCGATTCGCATTTCGCCGATACGTATCTGTCATCGTTTTCCCCAATGCTTCGTACAAATCGGGCTACGACTATCAGACAACATTATTATTCTCATCATTCTCACCGGCAGAATTCTGAACAAGTCGTTTCATTGTTGCACCGAGAAAAAGTAGTTGAGTGGGTCTTAGTTCGCATTAGGATCTCACATGTCATCTTTCATAAAAGTCATCTTGTCTTTGACAAATTCTACAAGTAAAAAACTTTTACAAACATCGTAGATAGCCATACACGTTGTACGCCAGTTGATTTAATTGGTTTTCTTGTAAAAATCTTTGTATGGCGTATGCGGGAAGAGAGGTGATTGTTCGGGTTGTTTTGAAAGGATCGTTGTGTGATATTATCGCAGGAACAATGTGGGTTCCAAAATATGCGGTTATATATGCCATAACATTTCTTAATGGTAAAATGCAGCTCCACAACAAAAAAGCTACAGAATATTAGTTTTATTAGTAAATAAGTTTGGTCTAAATTTACTTTCGTTTACCCACTACTAAGCACATTCAATTCGGTTTGAAAAAATGTTTCTTGAACCAAATGGATAAGAACCAGACGGATAAGTTGAAATAATCATGATTCATGGCAAAACAAATGTTTGAAACGTATCAATTTGTTTCGTGCGATGAACCACGAAACATCTCACATCTTATTTGAAAATGTAGCATACATACATTTACAGCATGGGGTTCTAAGAACTAAATACGAAGAAATGGTCGTTGCCCCAGGACTTCTAAACCTAGGAACGAAGAAGCTTGTAATGTACGCTCTTTTTGTATACATATAATATAACTGTTTCTAAATATCAACTGCTAAAATAACAGTTTTACCAAATGTACGGAAAAAAATAACAGATATATTAGAGAAAAGTTACAGTAACATTTGATATGCAGTCTCTGATCATTGAATCATGACCGTCTGCATTAGAGATGGGGAAATAACGATAAACATAAGTAACACGTTCCAGCGTTACATTTTCTGACGAGTAACATGTTCCAGTAACATGTTATTTTTGGAACGGTGTTCTTCCTGTGAGTTATATTGGAACGCGCAACGTATGTTAGCATACTCGTTGCGTGTTCCAATATAACGCACTGTAACTAATACGTCACAGAGCGTTTCAAACTGTCTATTGAGTTTACTCAACGTCGTGTATTTGTGCGTTCCTGTTCAAATCATCGCCAGTGAAGCTAAAAGCTAATAGAACTACAATAATAATATAATATTATAAATAATTCAATTGTATATGACTTTCTTAACGCTGACTACGAAAGTATTCACCATGTACTTGACTCTATAGATTGGACGAATAATCTTTCAGCGCTAGATCTTGAGGAAGCCATTTCCACTTTTTACGATAAAATATTTGACGCCGTTGAAAGATATGTACCTAAGATTAAAAAAAAGAAAAAATTGTCTGAACCATGGCTTGATAGGCATTTGCGGCAAATCATAGAAACAAACTATATAAACGATTAAAGGAAAATATTGATGTTAATCCTACTATTCAGGAAGCTCATAATGAAGTAGTTAAGGAATTATCGACAAAGTCTCGCGATGCTTATGCCAATTATATTAAGAAAACCGGTGAAAGTATAATCCACGACCCAAAAAAATTCTTTGATTTTGTAAATATGAAGCGGAAAGTCACCGGTTATCCATTGTCAATGTCCTATAATAATATCACCTCTGCTTCTCCTAAAGATATCTGCGATTTATTCGCAGATAATTTCCAGAGAATTTTTAATGTATCAGACCCATCTAACTCAAATGTTTCTCCTTCAAATTCAGCACCAACCACTTTTCTCAGCCAAATTAAAATATCACGCGAAGAAATACGTAAAGCTATATTGGAGCTCGATTGCAACAAAGGCCCTGGTCCTGATCTCCTTCCACCGACCTTCCTGCGGAGGTGTGTAGAGCAGCTAATAACACCCCTGCATATATTCTTTGACAGATCACTTTCATGCGGTGTTTTCCCATCCTGTTGGAAACTTTCATATGTGACAATAATTTTCAAAAATGGCGATAGACGCTGCGTCGAAAATGACAGGGGCATTACCATTTTATCTTCCATTCCAAAACTTTTTGAAAAAATTGTTTACATTAAACTTTCCCCACTAGTTGACTCCCGTCTGAATGAGCAACAGCATGGCTTTAGAAAAGGTCGCTCAACTATCACAAACTTGACAATCCTAGTTTCGGACGTTTTGTGTAAAATGGAAAAAGGCTATCAAATTGACGCAGTCTACACTGACTTTAGCAAAGCTTTTGACAGAGTTGACCATTCTATATTGATCCTTAAGCTGCACAAATTCGGACTTGCCGGATCTTTACTAAGCTGGCTCAGTTCCTACCTCCACAACCGAATACAACTCGTTAAATTTCCAGGAATTTTATCAAAAAATATATTTGCTACCTCTGGTGTTCCACAAAGTAGTCATCTTGGCCCAATTCACTTTAACATATTCATTTCGGATCTATGTGACGTCCTGTCAAACATTCCTCACCTACTTTATGCAGACGACCTTAAACTCTTTACACCATTGAATCTAAATCTGATGCACTTTTCCTTCAATCCAAGCTTAATTCTCTTGTTCAGTGGTGCAATATAAACAAGCTCTCGTTGAATATTGATAAGTGCCAAATCATAAGTTTTAGCCGTAAATGCATGGTTACGCAGAATACCTACTTTCTCGGCAACAACTTATTAACTCGCGTTGATAGCATTGTTGATCTCGGTGTTGTGATGGATGTGAAACTTCGTTTCACCTTGCACTACGACAAAATTCTTTTCCGTGCGAACAAGCAGCTCGGCTTTATTAAACGACGTGCCAAGGAGTTTAAAAACTTGTGGGCCACAAGATCATTATACACTGCACTTGTACGCCCTATTCTCGAATACGCCTGTATTATTTGGAACCCAGCCTTTGAAATTCACAATAACAGACTCGAGTCCATTCATAAACAATTTTTACTTTTCGCCCTAAGAGATCTGTACAGCCCTTACGATTTCGAAAATTTACCGCCATATGAGTTTAGACTGGGTCATTTAAACTTAACTTCACTTGCATCTAGAAGAATGATGATATCGGCCTGCTTCACATTTGACGTAATTAGAGGCGTTATTAGAGTTGAGTTCCTTAATAGTAAATTTGTGATAAATATCCCCTTAAGGAACACCAGGTCCAATCGTTTGCTAAAGGAATATCCACATTCCACCATATATGCAGCTAATGAGCCGGTGAATAGATGCTGCAGGGTCTTCAATGGCTTTAGCAACCTTTATTCCCAACGATTTCCAAACTATCCTACAAATCTTCCCTTATCCAAGCCATTTGTACACCATAACTTTTAAGCTCTTGTTTAATTATCGTTTTTAATTGTTATTCTTTTATTTCCTTGTTATTTTACTTATTGTATATTTTAAACTTATTTGTTTACTCCATTAGTTATTTATTTATTAATGTGTTATTTATTTGTACCTTACACTTTTTTTTGTTTTTAAATACTTTGATATTTCATATTTTTTATGTATGTATATGTATTTATGCCTTGTTTGGCTAGTAAATAAAATAAAATATGAATTTTCCTCTTCCTTCGCCGCTGTGAACTGGCTAGCAAGTACAATAAAGAAGAGGCCAATTACCGAAACGATTGTAGCATGCTCTTGAGGCCGCTTATGATTTTTCAAGCGTTTCGTTGGGCGTTTCTCGTTTTTGATTGAGTAAAGTGTTCCAAAAATAACATGTAGTTTTCAGTAACATGTTTCATTGGGAACAATTTACAGATTTAGAACTACGTTATTTAACGTGTTACATTAAATAACGCCCATTTCTAGTTTACATTTTTTCTCATATTTTAAAAATTTATATTTGTAGCGTCAAAGGAAATCGATTTTCCCCAAATAGAGGTTTTGACTTTTATGTCTGTGGGGATTGTGAAAATAACGTGCAATACTTTTAAAATCCTATCCCTGTGCCCGTCTTCAGTAAAATTTTGTTTATCTGTCCCTTCCTTTAGCTGTCTATGATGATAAGCAGATTGGTAGATAAAATGAATTAAATTACCCGAAATTATCATTCTTTTGCGATTGTTTGGACAGAGTTTGTTTGAAAAGTTATAAAAAATGAGTCTTCTAAATACGACAAACTATTCTTATCGAGAAATAGCCAATAAAGTTAAAATGTGTTATCAGTGCTTAGAATTAGCAGAGTAATCGGCAAAATACAAGACCAATCCAGCAACAAACAGCAGAATTGTGGCAGAGAGCAGGAAACAGCGTCTCGAACGGATCGTAGAACTATCAAAAAGGCCTGTGAAAACCATTTGCAATTCACAGGAAGCTTATATCAAAACTTACTGGATGAATGGATGGATATATCCGTAATGATTTTGAAAAGATATTTGAATGAAGCCAACCTTAAATCGAGGAAACCACCAAAAAAGCCTTAATTGACAGTCAAATGGGAGAAGCCAGGCTGCAATTTGCAAAAGCTCATAATCACTATATAATATTTACCTTAAAAAATCTAGGTAGCTCAAATTTAATCTGCATGAAAAAATATTGCAATACTACATATTGGCCCGGATCTTAATATTAAAAAACTACATTTTTTAGGAGGTGACCAGCGAAATACAATTTTGATTGCTTGAATACGTTTATGTAAGATGATGCGCGCTCCCATCGTGCCCTATGCATAATAAACTGTTATTTCTCTGCAATATTGCTGTTATATTAGTCAGCAAATTCCCTCAACCTTAGCCCTATAAATAACTTCTGGAGTCTATTAAAATACCTAGTATATTCCAGTCCTAACTCTACCCTAGATGGACTAAAATATATTGCAGATATATGAGAAAACAGGGAAGAGATTAAAGAAAAGATTAAACGACGTATTGAAAATATGGCACAGAGAATCAAGGCACTATTTAATGCTAAGGAGGGTATAAAAAAAATAGTAGCCCAAAATAAAAATTATATTGATTTATCAATAATTGAAAGGGTACTCTATTACACCGAATACGCTTAGGGAGCCTCTATAGATATTGAAGGCGCCTTCAAAAATGTGCACACAACAGCTATTTTGGAGAGTCTCCACGCACACAACACCCATCCCGCTATTTGTAGCTTTATAAGCAACATGCTTAAGCACAGGCTCATATCATCGGAATGGTCGGTTGCACAAATCACAAGGAAGATCAACAGAGGTACACCGCAGGGAGGGGTTCTATCCTCTCTCTTGTGGAATTTCGTTACAAACCCAATTCTGGAAAAGCTGGAAAGCAAGGGACTCACGGTTGTGGCCTATGCTGACGAAATTGCTATTTTAGTCTCGGGTACGTTTCCACATACCCTTGGCCAGTTCATCGAGTACTCTCTAGGGCTGGTTGAGCTGTGGGTAAATACCATGGGCCTTGGTATCAACTCCAATAAGACAGATCTTATGCTCTTCACAAGGAAGTACAAAACTCCAAATTTACACCCAATCATGCTGGGCGGCTCCAGGTTAGGTCTCAAGTTACAAATTAAACACTTGAGAGTCTTATTCTGGCCAGAAAGCTCACATGGAATATATTTAGAGGAAACAGTTAAGCGTGCAAGCAACGCGTTCTATGCCAGCAAGAGAGTGCTGGGTAAAACGTGGGGTCTAAGCCCTGCTCTAACGCACTGGATCTACTTGGAGGTAGCAAGGCTGATCCTTGTTTAAGGATGCTTAGTCTGGCGGCCAGTAGTGAATAAAACGACCTTTCCCAGCATGGTGAATAGAGTTCAGCGTTTGGCGGCCTTCTGCACTACAGGTGCTTTAGCCTCGATCCCTTCGTCTGCTCTGAACGTCTTGCTTCATATCCCTCCGCTTGATCTCTTTGTTAGAGGCACTGCCGCAAAGGCCGCTGTAAGGCTGAGGGAATTAGTACACTTCGAGTCAGGATTCTTCGGCCACAGCAGCATTGAACGGGGATACGCAGGATGCACTGACTAGCTGGTTCGCACTCTGTGCTTCGAGCGGGGATATCGAGCGACTGTGAGAGATGGACAGGAATAGAATCAGTAAATGTGCTCAGCAGCTCTTAGAATCTACACTGACGGCTTGAAAACAGCGGCAGGAGTGGGTGCTGCAGCATATTCTGCAGATGCAGCTATTGAAGCAGCTTGTTGCGGAACAGCTGTGAACAGCCGCCATCACAACAGAAAATGTAGCTTGACCTGCTACCCTCGCGTGACTAATGTTGCCGGCTAGTCACCGGTGTCGTGGGTATGAAGGACAGGCCAAGTCCTAGCTGTGTCACGCATAAAAAAAATAAAACGAAAACACAACATAAGGAAAAACCTATCGGGAAAAGGAAAAAAGGAGCCCACACATGGCTCCACTGAACCTATAAGCTTGGAATTAGCAAGCCATTGGAGTTCCAAAATCCATTTCAATTAATAAAAAGAACAACACAAAAATTTATCGCCGTAAAACAAATGTATTCAAAACAAAAAATAAAATAAACTAAATATGAATTACATTCACCAAGAAAGAAAAAAAAATAAACCAAACAATAATCAAGAATTAGATATTAAGAAATTACAAAATGAAAATTATAATAAATATAAATATAAGTAGCTAGATAAAACTTAACCATCCATCAAATCATACAATAAATGAAATATAAAAAAATTCAATAAAAAAATTATAAAAACAAAATAAACGATCACTTACCAGGGAGTCCAGACGACGGTCGACCGTGGTACGGGATCCACTGAAACTGATTTTAATTTCGAATTTTAAATTATAAATTTCAATTTTTATTTAACATTAAATTCCCAAGTTCAGAAAACATGTCTCCGGCATTTTTTTTTTTAACAAAACTCAACATCATCTGTTTAAAGAATCCTAACATCACGTTCGATCGTAAACGATTATGACCCCATGCGTTCCACGATAATATGTACTGATTATTGTCTGGAATCGTTCCTGTCCAGCAGCGTCTCATATTTGTAGTTTCGTATGTGCCCGTCTATACCACTCTTCGCTCTTCTTATACAATTCTTTTGATAATAAAAAAAAATTCCTGAGATAAACCAGTTCAATAACTTTTCTTCAATTAACCTTCGTAATTCACGAATTGTTGGCTTCAATTATATGCAGTATTTCACAGTTTTAGGAATTCAGACACTTGACTAAAATTCATTAAACACTCGATTATGCCTCATTTATATCTGTTTTTTTAATGTGGTAAATGTTCACTGTGCACGCAATTTACTAAGTTTTTCCTCCAACATGAAATCATTTGCGTTCAAAACACTCTTTTTTTTATTGATATTATAGTCTGTGTCTAGCACAACGTTTGGTGTCGACTTGACGACCCCGCCGGTCGAAATCTTCAAAATACGAAACATTTCCAAAGAGATCCACATTTCAAATGCGAGCCCGCTTATCACAAAGTGAAACAATTGAGACTTAATACTGCGCCAGCATAAGGCTCCCTATCCAAGCTTTTTAAACGTTTTTTTTTTATTATTAGTTAACAATTTCACGAAATTATTCCGAATTAAATGCATGTGTTCACTTATTGTTCATTGAGTCCCGTGTTTAATTTCGATTACCAAACGTTATTTTGATTCCCTTTCACTAACACCACCTCGACTTCTTTTAGTCTTCCGTTTTGGACTTTTTCGATGAGATGATTATTTTTCAAGATTATAGATTGCAGCTTTTTGTCCAAAAATGGTGTCCCAAAATAAAATTTCACACGACCGTGGCTACCGCTGGCTGCTGCTCCAAAAAAAAAACCGTCTCCCCCGGTTCAGAGTTAAAATCCCACTTCCAGCTGAAATTCCCACGGCGGCAGCCAGCGCTGCCGCCGCGAATCAAAGCTCAAACTTAACTGCCGAGCAGTCAGCCTTTCCATCTCAGCGATCCGCCACGTACCGTTCCAACCAGCCGTTATCCGTTATGCACTTGTTGCACAGCACACGCAGCCAGCACCCAACATTACAAGTTTCATTGGCCTGATAACGCAGCTGATTCAAGTTTTGTTGCAAATCAGCTGCGCTCAGGCCAGTGAACCTAATGTAATGCAATGCAACATTCGAAAATCAAACGCATATACATAGCCTGTTTTTGCAAGCCATGCAATGCACTTGACTATCGAATGCAGCATTGCATTCGCAATATTTGTATAGGTGTGTGCGTGTGGTGGCGGCAAGGCTGTTCCGTAACAAGCTTTTAGGCTTCCTTATCACTGTAGTACTTTTCAGGTGGAGATTTTTGTCATATGTAAAGTGGCAGATCTAGTATATGCCAAAGATACTACAAGTGAGGAAATCAATATCTTTACAGACAGTCAAGCGGCGGTAAAAGCACTGATGTCTCACATATACAAATCGAAGTGTGTACTCGATTGGATTCAGGCCCTGAACAGACTGGGTAAATACAGAAGAGTCAGAATCTTTTGTGTTCCTGGTCATAAGGGATGGAAATGAGAGGGCGGATGCGTTAACCAAGTATGGGACTAGTCTTCCCCGTTTGGGGCCGGTAGACATCCATACTCGTATCCAAACGATTAAGTACTCAATCGACTCCAAACTGATGCCGGGTGCGACGTGCAGATGGGGTGCAACTCAGACCTGCAGGGTAACCAAAATCATGTGGGGGTCATACAATCTCGCATCGACTAAATACCTCCGCGAGTTAACGCGAACTGACTGCAAACGTCTGGTTGGCATTATTACTGGCCATTGTGTTATAGCAGCACATGTTATGAAATTGGGACTCCTGACGAGTGACACCTGTAGGATGTGTCAAGAGCTAGGGGTCTCAAAAACAATCCAGCATCTCCTGTGTCACTGTCCGGCACTGGGAAAACCAGACTGTGATACTTCGGGGAGCCCTGGCTGGTGCATCTCTCGCACGTGGCAGAGCAAAAGCTGATAGACATCCCTCAGTTTGTGGAAAAGTCCGAGGCTTTTGATGGCCGCTTGGACTGAACTTTCTTTCTCGAGGTCCATTTATCTGGTGTCACTATGGACCAGTAGGTCTATGTGTAGCCTTGTGCCAGTCAGTACAACCTAACCTAATCTATCAATAATAAATGTTTCCCTACTTCAAAGAGATTGACTGTAAAAAAAGGAAAATTTAAAAAAAACCTTGATTCAATGAATAACTATTTAAATCAGCACATCGCACCAGTTTTCCAGTCAGTTAGAACATGAACTTTGTGACCATCGTCTTGAGAGCAGTAAATAAAATGCTATACACTCTGATATCATATAATATTATATATAATATAGATGATATTATATAATATTACTTGCACCCCTCTTAATGCCTCACGGAAGACCCTACCGCTGACAAAAGCATAATATTTTTTGAAGAATTCAAACTAACCTTTAATAGCTGTTCACAATAAAATGTGGAAAACATACTACAGGTTTTCAGAAATAAGAAAAGAACCCACAAACATATGTGTTGGTCGCAACATATAGGCAAGTATATAGATTTCGTAACACCTATCGAGCAATAGACCTAAAAATGCTTTATAAAGAAAAATAGTCAAGAAGTCAGTTGGGTATCTATTTATAGGACCATGCTCAACCATCTCAAAGAGGCTAAGACCATAATTCGCAGTAATGGCTATTCCGAATCCGTAATAAAATTTTCGAGGAAAACATAATCCGCCCTAAAAAAAAAACAAAACACCGGATTCGAAAACTACATACTTTATTACGTCATTTTACAAAATTTGAAATACCGGTCCTTTGTGGAAGTATTTTAAAATCAATATTGAAAAATGCACTCTCCATATATCTCTAGTACAAATCAAAGAACAAATCGTTGAATATCTCGAAAGTATTAAAATGTAGATAGAACGTTTATGCTTAGCAGGGCAGTATAGGCACATAGGTTTAACGAACGATTGAGGAGGATAAGGTAGTACTTTTAAGGCAGTGGCCTATCATTGGCCTAAAACTGGCTTTGACACTGCGTTAATACTACCACCAAACTGCCTATGATTAATTTAAAAAAGCTAGATCAAGACAACCAAATCCTTGTCGAGGGCAAGTGCCTTGAGAAGCATTCTTTGAAAATGGTGATGGAGGGAAAAAGCATGCATATTTTCAAAAATTTGCTTTTCAAAAAATGCGATCTAGAATGCTTAATTTAGCATAACTTTGATAAATCCATGATTTAAAACATTGTTTCATAATTTGCGAGAGCTTTCATGATGAATATTTTTCAACATTTTCCTTAGAATAAACTTATTTAGATATGACAGATTTAGGAAATTTTTCAAAAATTGAAGACATTTCAAGCTCTATAGGCAATTTTTGAACAATGTTGGAGAGCTCTTGCCTACTCCAGATTTGTTTCAAAAATACTTTGATTTAATTCTCGCTTAATTTTCATGAGCAGAGTCACCGAAAGAATTCCTCGTGAATTCCTTTATAGTTGACTTTTACAAAGCGCATTCTGACCCACACAAATCTGAATTATATAATTTCCAAAAATTACTCAACATTATGTTAATTTAGCTTAAATTAATTTTGCATTATCCGTTCAGATTTCTGACCAAAACTAATCCGTGCAATAGGCGACGACGGATTTTCATTAAAAACTAACTACCTACGAGATCCACAGCAGATGTCAGCAGCTCGAATTTGAATTCTAAATCGCTGGCGATGAGCTGGGAATTCCAATAGTCAGTATTTTATCATTGAGGGGCAAGCAAAAAATCAATTAGGATTTATCTCGGTACTACTAATTCTACTTCCCAATACTCATTAGTGTTACGGCGAAACGACCCGCCCCGGCACTCAATCATCCCGGACCAGTGGCCAACAAACTGTATATTGGCAACAAGTTACTGTCGTCCCTCTCAATTGGCTATCCGTCGCATCGTACTAGGCATCCTCTAGTCAAGCGACCGCGTTCAAGCAGTTTAGCATAATGTTAAATTAGAAAACAATTCATTAAGATGGAAGGCAGATAGCCACCGAAAAGTATCTTCTGCTGCCTTTAAACTGCCCGAAAGCGATTAATCATCTAAAGTTATGCAACGCTGAACCCACACACAGGTCGGCGACAAAAAATATGAGTTATGTTAATTGACTGACCGTCGTCGACGACGACGACGGAACGGCCAGGGCCAGCAGCTTGTTAAGTTCTTGAAGACGAGATGCCGCGAGATGATGTCGAGGAAGAAGATGCGCTGCACCGGCCATCGCGATCTGGTCCACCCGCATTCCTGTCAATGAACGCGCCCGCACCTGCAATTCCTCAGAACCTGCTCGCTCGCGGATAAATCGAACAAAACGCTGCGTGCATTCGTTGTCCAGCATCGTCAACAGACCTAGCCTTGTCTCTCAGAAGAAGACACTGACTCGAGTCATCGTCGAAAGATTAGTCAACGGAAAATGCAGAGCGAGATAGAAATGCGCTTGAACGGCTTGGTGCAATGGCTAGATCTTCATGAAATTAAAATAAATCACAACTGAAGGGCAAAATAGTTTTGTGGAAACTATTTTACTTTATTGCACTCTAGGAACAATAGGTTTAAGTTGAGATATTTTCGAAAATCGACTAGTGTGCAATTTTGATCATTAAATTGTCTATTAGTGGACATTATTCAACATCTTTATCGCACCATCGAGGCTTGCGAGCATAAAGCTATCAGAAAAAAAACCCCTAGCGCATCAGAATCGCTAGAAACACTAATGTTCGAAGAACAGTAGAGGATTTACGTGTGTATTCTACCACTAGCTACTTTTCCTACTTAAAACTAATACACCCTAAGTAATAATAGAATCTAAGCTTATTTTAATATCGGTGACTTCATCGAAAGTTATAGCGATAGAAAGGAGTTTGGGGCTGCCATCCGAAAAATGTGCAGATCTTAGAAAATTTAACAATTGTTTACTTATATTCATTGCAAATGTTCGCGATGGAAATACTTAATGCAAGCAGTTATTAGTACGAAAATAACAAAAACGACTCGTGCTGGCAGCCTTTTGCTAGCACCGAAGCAAAAAATATGTCGCATTTGCCTCACGTTGAAGTTAACTTGCTCTGCGAATTTCGTATTGATCCGATCACTGCATTGGAGGTTACAGACATACAAAAAAAAACTTTGGGCTACCATTCGCAAAAGTCTTCAAATTTTCTAGATCTTAATATTTGGTGTTAATTTTCACTACAAGATAACTACGATTTGCAAATTCTATGATAAAATCCCTTACTAAAGATTTGCAAAAAAAAATACAAAAATAACCATAGCTGGCAACCCTATCATTGTTTTCCAACTAAATTTCTACTGAATATTGCCTACAATAATTTAAATTTGCCATATGAATTTCATTATGATACCATGACTGTACTGGAAGCTATAGGGCAAAGAGCTTTATTTTCCTCAGCGAATTTTCAAAATTTAAGACACCAAAATTACCAAAGCTGTCAGCTCGAACCAAATTTTTACCAAACGTGGTTTAGTGTAAGACTGAGCTACTGTGTGAATTTCGCCAATCTCGAATGACTGAATCAGAATTTCAAGGACTAAAAGCAGTTATTTTTCTTAGTGATTTTTTAAGATGGCACCACTGGCACCGAATTGCCCGTATTTCAAAATCACTTCTATCAGATTTGATCCTACTTAAGACCAATACATTTTGTAAATTTCAAGTGTATCTGATTATTGGGTTATGAGTTCCCGTGAACAGAAGTTTATGATGCTAAAAATATAGGGTTACCATTCTTGCCGGTTGTAAAATTTCACATGTTTTACTTTGGCTATATAGGCAAAGCATAAAATTTATATATGAGTGGCTTTTTTCCAAAAAAAAAAAAGAAAATTTTTCGGGAGAGTCGATGAATTGAAAACTTCCACTTTCAGCGATTGCACTAGCTACAGGGTTGCCAACATGCTCATTAAGAGCAACAAAAATTTACAACTTAATAATACCAATATGTCCTGAAAGTTTCATAATGATTTGATAGCTTATTCAAAAGTTATCACAATTTAAAATTTTTCAAATTTTCCCGATCTCTTTTTAGGCACCTAGCGCACACATGGGGTTAAAAATTTCCAAAACATCCGATTCACATTTGAAACACGCTAAAAACTTGTTAAGGTAACTTACTTTTTGCAAAAATTGTTTGTGGACGGAATAATAGGTATATTAATAATATCACTAAAATGGCCGCCGGCGCCAACGGGTTAAAGATAATTGACCAATTCTGCATTTACACAAATGTATCGTGAAAGTTTCAGGTCAATCGGATGGCGCGTTCCCGAGAAATAGTCACTGAATTTTTTTGATGATATATATATATATATATATATATATATATATATATATATATATATATATATATATATATATATATATATATATATATATGTATATATGGAAATATGCATTTTTGGCCAAATCGATAACTAATAGATAAGACTGAATTTTAAAATAGAAACAATTTCCCAAGTCATGAAAGAATAATTAGCGCCAATGTGGATTATGATTTCAAAATTAATTTATGAGTTCCAAAACCACTGCAAATCTTATTGAAGCTATTGCAATAAGAGTTTTAGCTTAATTGATTTTTATGATTCTACAAAACCTAAAAATGATACAATGCACTGAATAAGAGTGTGGTTGATGGCAACTGTTTATGATATCTTCAATTCGCTGGTAAATTCTAATGTCAAAGGGATATTAAAGAAGTGGATGCATGTGGAAAACCATTGAAAGTTATGTTAATTATTTAATTTCAGTGCCAGAGGCTCTCCTCTTTTTTTATAACATATCCTCATCATGTTGCAATTGACTTCTACAAGCTATACGAAAACACACAGTATTTTCCAATGGTAAATGTATGATCCAGCTCAATACCCAAGATTGATACTCATCCGCGTATACCTCCTTACAACTTTTGTAAGTTTATGATGTCTTCGTCTTGTCTTGTCTCCGTAATCTTCCCCAGTATTATTCGTTAAACATTTGTAATGTCGGTTGGCGGCGGCACGATACGGTGGGAAAATCCATTTCAAATCACGAATAGATATTTTATTGATCGTCGATAATTTATTGATCGCGCTGATTAATAGACGAGCATTCAGAGATTAGAAGTTGATTATTGTCAGGTTTACTATCAATGGATTTTCTTGCAGGTTTTACGTCTATCCTTAATCAGTCATGCAGCAGTTCATTTCTTGCGGATTCATCGTTCGGCGTCTGGTACCGATGCTGTACCGCACTTTTGTCGAGATTCATTTTATTCACGAGAGTGAAAAAGAAGAGCCCTAAGCCGTTTTCCTTAGATCTATTCGTAGTTTACGATGGGAGCTGAATTCTAAGTCATATATTAACGGTTATAAGATGGCGTTAAGCTTAATAGAATAGTATTGACTTGTGCCGCATTATCGATTGGAATTTCATTATTTATTATTATTTGTTACTATGAGTATGAAGAGTAAGTAGTCAGGTTTCAATGGAACAATCAAAAAAAGGTTTTTTATGGATTGGAATGAAGGTTTGAATACTAGCTCTGCGAAAATGAACCTGTTCAAATTGATTTTGGCAATTCATTAAAAATACGATAAAATAGTTATTGACAAATAGGAGCACGTTCGATTTTGTGTCTGTGCAGAGGAGAAAAAACTATTAAGTTTGGAATATTAATAATAGATGTACTTATGGACTAGCACTTGCGAATACAGGTGAAGGTAAAACACCTAATAACGTTAGCGCCGCTACTGAGGGTCACGATTTTTTCTTCACTTCACTTTTCCTCTTCAAGAATTTAAAATTGAAGTCATTTAAAATGCACTATTTGTTGCATCTAAACGAATAATTTGAAGTTTATGAGGATTAACGACATATGTTTGTATCTAAGACCTCATTTTCCTACTCCAACTTTATGAATGTTCAAGCAATCAGTAACTTGTTTACAGATTAGGTCAAAATGGACTTCGAGAATCCGGGTTTTTATCCGAATGAGCTTTTCTATCTGAAAAGCAGAAGAGAATAATCCAAACTTATCAAAGTGTTCCGTTTGAGAGATGAAAAAAAAATCATTTACAAAACATGCAGGCCATCTGCCATCTAGTTTGCCAGGTTGAGGCACAAAAACCTAGAGCCAACCAGGGGCACTGCCAGAATTTCCAGGAATTCGGCCACTCTTTTAATGACTGTCATGCACAGTCCAGGTTTTTCAAATATAACGGCCTTCCCAATCATAAATCTGGCACCGAAATTCTCGAACAAAAGCCAAAGTGCGTTAACTGTGGAGGTAAGCATCTCGTAAGCTACGGAGAGTGCATGAAAAATCCCAAAAACATTAAAAAGTCCTTTGTTCAGGTAGCCCGACCCAACTCAAATCATTCATCTCAAATACAAATAATACACCCAAACTCACAAGCTCTTCCAACACGATCACCTCAGCTCTTGCTGATCAAATGGAATGGTGTTTTTGCTATCACACAGGAGCACCTTTATTCAATGATGAAGGATATGATGGCGAAAATGGTCCAGGGCTTATTTTCTACCCAAGTCCCCAAAGGAATCCTTTTCTTCAAATGACTAAGTGGTTCAGATTCCGATCTTCACATGAAATGTCGATTCCATTCTATCCGAAAAAAGGAAGCTAATGCTATTTCTGAGCAACAACAGAATTAGTACTAAGCTCATTGAAGAAATGTTTTGGAAACCAGGTAATCAGCTCTGTATCCGTAACTACCATATTGATAGAAATGATAGGTTGAACGGCAAGTGCAAAGACACAGCTATTTTCATAGTGAGATACTAAACATTATCCTATTCCAATCTTTGACCTCAAGGGAATGGAACTAAGAGCCATTTAAGTTCAAACGAATTTTCTCCACTTCATGGTTATTTCCGCTTACATACCTTCAAATGCGCAAGACTTCGCAAAAGACCTACACAAAATCTTCAGGCTTTATGGCCCAATGCTTCTTGCGGGAGATCTTATTGCTTACAATCACTGCTGGGGTTCGACGAGAAATAATCAAGCAGGTGAAGGTTTGTTCAGATTCTCCATAGAAACTTCTTCTTATACTTATTTGGTTTGATCCCTACTTTGTATGGCATCAAACTACACACTTTGGTTCAATACGAAGTCATGCAATAGACATGTAAGTCAGAATATATCTATAAACGTTCCGGACGAACTTCTCTCAGACCATAAGCCAGTCAGATTTCAGATAGACGACGTCTTTTCAAATGCTTCTATAATAGAAAAAATCCAGAACCGATTGACAAGTATTCCATATATCTTTGTACAGCGTAAATATTCTCCAAATACCGGTTATAGGCTATAATTTGAGGAATTTAGAGAGCTTCTCACTTATAAAATCTCCGAGATCAAAGAGAACTGCACGTTCAAAATTCCGTTGAAGACTAATCAAGACCCCTACGAGCTTCTACATTCAATCAAAATCCTAATAAGTAGAAGAAACCAAATCCGCAGATGAGCGAGGCCAGCCGGAGATCCCAGATCGAAACAGGAAATTAATGGATTAACTTATGTAATTCGTGCCCAGATCTCTCATTTCAAATATGAACAAAATTGCGCATTTCACAAGCCGCGAACCATGAGCTGGTACATTGCCGTAGTGGATCAGTCAGTCACCACTCTCTAACTGCATCTTTTAGCCGCCGAAACATATCAGGGTTGTACTCTTTGTTTACTGTCTGTTCTGTAGGAGCGTATTCATGTTGAACGACACCTTGATCATGGAAAAAACTGTCAACATTGTCTTAACGTTGCTTCGATTTTGGTGTGCTTTCTGTGCACGCGGAGATGCAAGTGTCTTCCAGTGACTCGATTGACTTTGGTTTCAGAGTCGTAACCATGAGCTCATGATTCATCACCAGTTATGATTGATGTCACACGTTTCAAGACAGTCCTCGGCAATCTGATCACGAAAATCCTTTTATCGTTGCGTCAGAGTCCGAGAGATGAACTTTGCTGCCACTCGCTTTATTTAAAGGTCTCCCGTTAAAATTTCAGATACAATAGTTTTTGGTATTCCGAGGTCATCTTCTAACTCCCTTACAGTCAATCGACGAGCTTGATTAATAGCTGATCTCAGAAGTTCGATGTTTTGATCGCTTCTGCTCGATGAAGGTCGGCCAGGCGTTGGGTTACTTTCAACTGAATCCCGACTTTCTTTGAAACGTTTGTACCACATTTTTATTTGAGTTTCACCCATGGCCTCTTCACTGAATGCGCTTTGAATCATACGAACAGTTTTTGCTAAAGAATGGCCACGTTTGCAACAAAATTTGATGCAAACTCACTAGTCTTCCCCTTCTGTCATAGCAAAAAATAAAAAAAAATCGCCGACTGCACAGAGCACAATCTAACTATTCACTGTCTCGAGACCGACCAAAGAGATTAAACAATGCAAGATAGGACTGGGTATGTTATGTTGATAACATTTCTCCTCCCCCCATACCTACCTACTATATCAGTTGTTCAAAACCATTATTAAAAGCACCACGACTAGTGGTCGGATACTTCCCGGGCAGGACTCGTACTTTGTTCGACAGAGCACAGAGTGGAGGAAGTAAAGCTCCTGGTAAAAATATCTCAACCAAAGGAAATTTTCAGACCCAGATAAAATCTCCAATTTCTCTTAAAAAATATCCCAGTTGCTAGAAACTCGCCACTATTGTCGATATCCTAAGACCGGCAAAGATTTAACTTTTCCGCATAATTGACGAGTCATCAGCCTGGCTATGGATTCATAGAGACTGTCGGTTCATAGAGACTGTCATTAAAAAAACTGATAGCACCTGAAATAATGTGGTTTTAAATAGCAGCACTCTAATGAGCTCCAATCATATCAAGTAGTGCAGCCCTTAAGAACTGACCTAAGCAAAAGAAAACCTACAGAACCAGCCATTTCTGATGTTGCGAAGGCATTTGAAAAATTTTAGCATGCTAGACTCATTGGCAAACTAATTGACCCCAACGATCTCCATTGCCACCTATTTTATACAGCTTGTAAAGAGATGTTGACGATATGTGTATATTTCTCACGTCCAGGCAAGCAACATATATAACCTCTAATCTACATCGATCCATCGAAACTATTAAGGAATATTTCGGAAGATGACTGATAGCGCTTACGTGGAAAAAACCTAAGAGGTTTTCATTACCCACAAAACACGACCGAAATACGACAACCAATTATCGACGACCAGACCTTAGAGTCGCAACGGGCTACAAATATTTCTAACGTTTGAAAACAAACTACAATGGACTGCACATATAGCCAACAAATGAGCAGCCTTGAATAATACTAGGCGCGTTTTTTTTGTTCCCCCTATCCATAACAGAACAATGCTAACCAGTGCAGACGCATTGGAAACAACAACTCCTATTATGGATAGGGGGAGTTGTTGTTGTTTCCAATGCGTTTGCAGTGGATAGCATGGTTCTGTTATAAATTGGGGGAGCAAAAAAGCGCACTCTACTCTCTTTTAAAATCATCCTGCCTGAGTACCACAAATAGAGCGCTACTCTTCAAGCAAGTCTTAAATTACGGCTGTGCAGTTTTTAAACTAATAATAAAAAGCACATCACTGAATTGGGAAAGTTTCTTGAGTTGGCAGATTTGAATTTGTAAACAATTAACTGTCAAATATAGATATAAGTAGAAAAACGTAAATTCATATCATAAATTTATCCTAGACTTGTCAGGAAGTCATTAAAAACAAAATTAACATAAAATAGGTTGCTTGGTAGAAAATAATAATTAAGTATAGAAGTTAAACCCAACTTTATGGGTGGTGTCGAACCCGATGGCTGATGCGAATCGTTATAAGCCAACCCTTTCCTCGTAAAACAGGAATTAGTACTAAAAAAAAAAAAAATATCATCTAAATCTCACCTATCCAAGCCTAAAGCAACTCGTAGGGTAATGCGGAAGCGCCCAATTCTATCAAAATACAAAATAAAACATAGTATCGCCAGTTTTAGAGTGTAGGCGCAAACTGCTCCCAACCAAAAGTGGAGTAAGAGCATAGGCATGCACATAACTTGAATCAGAGGGGGCAATCACCATATTTTGGCACATACTTTCCTTAATAAATACTATTATATAAAATTGCAACTTTTTTCAAAGGCAGCTATACAGTTGATGCCCCCTCCTTTTGCCCGTCTGTACACGCCGCTGAGTACAACATCCGCACCAGCTCTAGGAAAAAACACGGTTCAAAGAGAAAGCGATTACTACCTTTTATTCATTTTGAAATCAAAAGAGATTGGGATTTCTCCAATATTACAATCTGCACATTACCATTTGCTGCATAATTCCATTATGTAATACCTGCACCGGAATTTCCCCAAATGTTGATAAATTTGGAGAAAAAAATGTATTGTAGTATATTGCAGTTTTCATGTAATTTTAAGGTTTTTTTTTTTGAGAGAATAATCAAATTTTAAAACATATTATGTGTATATTTCATAGCCGATTATGTGTATATTTCAAAATTAATTAAATTAGTAATATGACCGAAAGAAAACGAAGCCAGATCCTCCTTCCATTCAAACAGAAATAGCACCCCAAGCTATGATTTAAATTCGTTGTCATGTTCACTGATTCTATTTACGATGTTAGCGGCAATCTCTTCATAATCTGCTCGCTTGAATTTCACTGGCAGACTTTTCAATTTCGTCGCATATTCTGCAATATCGGTAAGAAATTCGCGCAACAAGTTAAATTTTCCCGATAACGAATCCATCTTTGACTCGATTGCTTCAGTACACATCCTGGTCTTTTCGATTTGCCTCTCGATCTGCTCATCCAGATTGCTAACAGGTGCTTTTTGAACAACAAAGCTGACATTTGGAACTGCCTTTTGAATCTCTAAGTCGCGAACTTTTTTCAAATCAAATCGAATGCCGTAAAGTTTTTCAATGTGCCGGTTTAGACGGTCAGACTCGAAACCAACTTCTTCGGTTGGCCTTGTATCAGCATAACTTGGTACCGCTTGTTTATGTGCCATCCAAAGTTTGAATTCTTGGTCTGCTTTACGGTTCAGCAACAGATTTTGCCGAATTATATTTTGAGTTCTAGAGCTCATCATTTTTTCGAAACATTCTCTAGCTGTACTTAAAAATGAACTAAATTTCTTATCCGCCTCTATTTTCAGCTGGCTGACTTGAATTATGCCTTCGTTCTCGACATTCTGCACCGAATACACACTTTTCTGCTCAGTATCACTTCGGGTTTTTTCAGTCTTCAGGCAAGCCTCCATGTGTTCGCGATGCATCAGTCTAAAGACATTAGTGAACCCGAACTTTGAAATCAGGTTTTCTTTGGCGATAATCAATTCATGTTTCATCCTGGCATAGTCCTCCTCGATTATCGCTGTCTCTGTTTCAATCGTCTTTTCCAAGTTTTTGACATCCTTCAACTTCGTTTTTATTTCGTTGCCGACACGTTGGATGTCTACATCGTACTGGCCAATATTTCTCTGTAGAAAAAATTTCGATGCAGTTACGTTTTCCTTAATCTGCTCTGCCTGCTTGTGAAACTCTTCGTATTGTTCGGCATTCCGGTAATGAATTGTCATGGCGTTCGAAAGCTCTTGGATAAGGCCAGCTCTAATATTTTCCAGGGAATTTTTTCGCTGAAGTAACATTTCTTCGTTTCGGCGTTTTTTGCCTTTTTTCTTGGAGTGCCCTTTTTTCGGCATTGCTAAAATCTAAGTAAGATGGGAAGTACAAAAAAAGAAACCGGTAAAAGTAAAAAAGTACGAAATTAGAAACGATACAAAAGCAAAAAAGATGTTTGTCGTAAAACCGTCTTTCGCTTTCTGACATTTCAATTAATGTACTCACTTGTCTACAGAAAATATTGATTTGGATTATTTGTGTTTGGAATATCATGCTGAACGGATTCGATTCAGGGTTTTATTTATTTTTTACATTTTATTCGGTTTTCAAAAATATTCAAAAAAAAATGGAGCAATGTACTTATTAACACTCATTAATATAATTTTCGTATTCATGTTAATGTAGGTTATTATACGCTTATTCAAGAAGAAAAAGAACTGGCGATGAAAAATAAAAAAAAAAACATGAAAAGATAGAAAGAGTTATTAACTCCTTCAAACCATTTAAATCACCAGTATCAGATGAGTGAAGCAAAACTAAGCGCGAACACTAGATCCGCAAAGAGGGTTGCTATTCACCCTTTTACGATTTCTACTGATTGACGATCTTCTTTTGACCCTCAACAGTAAGGGTTTAACTGCTCTCAGATACGTGGATTATATCACGGTAATAATAAAATGCTCACATTCAGATACTTTGCAATATAGAATGTAAAAGGCCCTTAATGAAACAGAAAAAATGGTGCGAGGAAGAGGGTGTATCCATAAACCCTCAAAAGACCAACTTAGCTCCATTCACCAGGAAAAAGACAGTCGAAATAGGGGCGCTAGAAATTCAGGACATAGAAGAGAGGTAAAATATCGACGTAGAGAAATGTAAAATATCTACGAATCCATCCGGATACTAAACTCACTTGGGGCAGTCATCTAAACAAAATGACACAGGAGGCCATTATGGTACTTTGGACCACAAAAGAAATTCTCGGACGCCATTGGGAATTCCATGGTAATACAGACAAATGGTGAGACCTATCATCCTAATGTGGTGGAAGGAAACAACACAAAAAACGGCTGTTTATAGGCTCAACAAGCTTTCCTGTTGATTGTAGGAGTAAAAACTGCATTCCAACAGCAGAAATTGAGGCCCATCTAAACCTTGAACTGCTATGCTTAAAAATTCGAAAGGATCCACAACATGCCCGCAGATACAAATTAGGACACATAAAAGGCCACCTTAGTATCCCGTAGAACATCGGGCCCATAATGGAAACACTGATCAAACAGCAATCAAATAAAGACTGGGGTAGCTTTCGAGAAAAGGTTCAAAGACACAACACCATCAAGAAACAAATGAGAGAATAGACACTCAAAAAAAAGAGGTGTAATTTTTTTAAACGGACTGGATTGTAGAGTGGGAGCAAGGATCGTAGGACCAAAGTGTAAAAAGCACTTTCCACTAAATCTGAATGAATGAATGAATGAAAAAGTACTTTCCACTGAATGTATTAAGAATTATATACTATTTAAGGCCACGCATTGAAAATAGATAAGGAGTACTAAAAGAGTCCGGATTAAGATCCTATTAGAGAGCCAGGTGGTTCTCAATGCTGTCCATCGCGATAAAATATACCCAGCACTACTTTCAATGAAATAAGCGCAGAGAATAGCCTAGAGCTGATCCCATGAAGGATACCAAAGAAAGAAGAAAGCTGGTACCAGGCCAAAAAATGCCTTGCCTCCTTTCACTATCCCTCCCTTCCTGCTCAAGTAAACTGCTTGAAAGAGTAGATCACAAAATTACCAGGGAGTTTGCAGTCCTCGTTGTAAAAGGCCCAATAAAATGACGGGAAGATGGTATGTTTGACCTACTCGTAAACAAATCGTTTGTTTGGTACATTTGCCGACATGGGATTTTGCCGAAAGCATTTTTATTTCTTATAATGTGAGGAGCATATAGTTGAATTGGTGTATCAGAACTTAGCTGCATCCCCTCTTGTGACAAATTAAACATAAGTGATTGTTAATTTGATTTTTATCCCTCCTGTGTAAGCAGGAAGTAAGCTCTGGTAAAGATTCATATAATGTATCCTACAGTTTTTTCATTTGTAGACAAGGAAATTCACCGGACTGTCAAGTTCAATAAATGACCGTAACCTACATATCGTCGGGTGTATGCCAAAACCATGAATGTGCTTTTTAGTTGATTTTCAGTTTTTCATGTCACTGTGCGCGGAATTCTTATACAAACAATTTGCCAAAAGCGGAAATGTAAAATTCCATTTTATGCCTACACAAAGTCAAAATTTCAATTTTATGAATCACCTAAAAACTAAGTATTTGCCAAATGCGTTACACCAAAATCGTGAATGTGCAGATTCATTGTTTTAGTGTAACGGAATAGTATTAGAATATTATCTTCCTTAATTCAAAAAAAATGTTTCTTATATTATAAAACTGATTTATAATATTACGTCAAATTTTCAAATTGATTTTACTCGAAATAGCATTTTAGCACATTCATGGTTTTGGCGTACACCCGACGATATTTGACATCATCTTGTATACATCTTATTCAACATTATCTAGGCTAACTAAATCGAAAGTTTCCATGTATTTTTATTGTAATGATGTAGAAAATGAATGAAATTTGTACAATCAATTTCAAATATTGTCATTTTTCTATTCCCAATAACAATTTCCATCATCCCATGATTAGTAATCCACGTTCGTTTGAGATAGTTATGCTCAATATCCATTCTCACTGCAGTTAATAGTAGTAGAATTATATCTGTTTTCCTTTCTCGAAAGTTACTCCCCATATTTTCAGTAATTTAAAAATGTTTCCTTCCAAATAGCTTAGTGAACTCATATTTCAAACATATTTTAATAGCTGATAGGATGATTACTCTATTTTAGCTATCAGTAATTTATATTCAAAACACATTTAGCCCTATAACATTATCAGTCTTTTTATCTATGAGCTAGTCTTCCAACTCAAATATTATGGCTAATAATAATAAACTGGAATAGTTCTAGTTAATGGTAATTGAATAATTAATTGTTGCTGATCATTAAGCAAATCGTAAGCTGCTCTTCGTTTCGAACATCGCAGCTGGACCGTCCGGCCAGCAGTTCATGAGATTCTATTTTTAATGGCCATGCACACCAATTTCATACGCGCTCACATATATCATGACTGACGTTAGTGACGTTAAAGTGAATTTTTTAGTTGCTTAGCTTGAAGATTTCTTCAAATTAAGTACCTTTGGCCGTGCAAAGATTTTCTAAATGACCATTTGCTATGGGTAACAATGTTAACCAGCCATTAATAAATGCGTACATAAACTTAAGTACATGCACAAGTGCTTAGATTTGCGGCGTGTGTTCAATTCGTTACGATTGATGTGGAAACGACGACCAATGAGCTTCCGTATAGTCAAGTATGGATTGAAATTTGAGTTTTAAATACATTGATAGCATGCCCTGAATAGCAAAAAATATGAAAAATTTATAGATTTTTCTTTTATAAAACTATTCAAAATTTGCTCATCAACTGACATTTTTCTGCCATTGGCTTCTTACCATCATTGGCTTGCATAAAATTATACACTGAATTATACATTGAATACTGTACAATACTGTCACCACAATCGGCCAAAAAAATTATTAATTTGGTTCGGTTGCTCAGATTTTTTTTGTGACATCCATAATTGCTTTTATTGGCTCTTGCTTCCTTGAACTAACCATAACAGCTCTCAAATAGATTAAGTAAAGTAAATCAAGAGATGACGCATTGTGACATACCTTACATCAAAGATACAGAATAAATACAAGTACGGCGATTTTTTTTGTCACTAGATGTACATCTGTATGTACATTTCATCTTTTTTACCTTCAACAAAATTACATTTAATAAAGCTAGCATCGTCATGACACCAGTATTTTAAAAACTTCAGTTACAGAGCTGCTATATGAAGCAATGTTTTAACAAAAAGCTCAAAATTATCAGTATTAGATACGAACTTTCTTGAAGAAAGTGTCGTAGTCCTTGATCAAATTCAATTCAAGTTTTTTGCTCGGAGCATCCGAAACTTTCCAAATATTGGTCACCGCTGTAGGCTGCTAGGCGACAAGGTAATTGAGCTCAGTATTATTCATTTGATGACTAATTGTCGCCTGGAAGCCTTGCCGTGGAAACGTAAAGCTAACAGTTCTGATTGTGACACATTTTGCCATGTACCTACATATGTAACAAGCCACGCATGCACACATACATATGTCTTGAACCTTTGCTTTCGAATATGATATCGAAAGGAAAAACTAGGAATAAATACAAATGAAACTTACATCTTATAAATCCCACAAACTTGGAAGACGCTAATCCAAAGTATAAATTCATAAAATACCTGCAAAAATAAAATCTATAACAAATGCTCTGAAAAATTTACTAAAAAAAAGTCAATTTATGAATGTATCGAAATACCTGTGTCTCCGATGGCTTTCTCCAATTTCGTAATCCTGTATCGGAATGTCTTTGCACATTGTACACTTTCACTTTAAATGAAACCTACTCACAAAACGAAAAACCTCCGAAAATTGCAGATTCTTCCTGCATGTCTTTCACTTGCACACAATTGACCTGTCAAACTTTTCACCTGCATCCCGCCAATATAAGCTTTGTCGCTTTTCTTTTGGACACAATTCTTCACTGAACCGAAATTGCACTAATGACTTTCGATCAATAGTGCACTGCACGTGGCTTTTCGCCCTCCTTCCGAACTCGCCTCGCTGTCTGCTTCCAATAGTGGGTGCAATGTCGCTCGGGTAGCTCAGCGCAGGTGGCTAGATGCGACCATCGTCTACCAAAGGCTCCTCAGCTGGAAGAGCTAGAACACTGTTCGAAGGGGACAGGGTATATTGCGTTTATTTTCGCTGCTGTTTTTTATAATGTGGCTTTGGTGCGTGTCTACGATTTTGTTGCTGGGTTGACGATTTGGCTGCTGCTGGCTCCTGCATAGTTGTGCTAGTAGTTCTTGACAGTTCTTAATCAGTGATCATAACATTTTAATAACTATCTATACTTATTCTTTTTAATGAATCCGCGAGAGTAAATTTCATTCTATCAAATGTTTTATGCGCTAAACAAGCTAATGCGTGTCACCTTTACGTTGCATAGTGAATCCAAATAGATTAATTAGGTTGTGATTTTGTGTTAATTACTGAATTGTGGAGAAAATTGCAGATTGCGCAACCCGATCAATGATGGAGGCGGATCAATGATTAAGATGGCGGTGAGTTAAAGTAATTCACTAATGAAAGTTAAAGTAATTCACAAACGTAAATTTTCGTGCACAGTGAATTAAATGTGATTGTCGAAAAGTAGTTCAACCATTTTTCTCTCAGAGACATATATTTAAAGATGATGGAAGAAATATGATGAAAATGCAAAGATTGCCTCTTGGATGTTG
This sequence comes from Nemotelus nigrinus, assembly GCA_947369275.1. Taxonomy (NCBI): domain Eukaryota; kingdom Metazoa; phylum Arthropoda; class Insecta; order Diptera; family Stratiomyidae; genus Nemotelus; species Nemotelus nigrinus. The sequence goes on along the minus strand of OX376373.1, from coordinate 34,662,736 downwards.
ATTATTGCTTTGATCGATGTGTATGAATTGATAAAATTAGTACTAATTAGTACTAATTGGCTTACAGTCACAATCAACGGAAATTTTAATTTAAAAACACGTAAATAGTTTATAGAATTGCATGAAAACACGACTAAGAATTTTCTACTATTTAAAAATTTTCCGTTCGCTTCTCGTTTTTTAATCAATTTACTTAGTTATTGTTCAGTAAAACTGCAGTATGACTTGGTATTTTGGAGAGTGTCCAATTTTTTATATATTACATGCAGAAAAAGCTAATTAGAATGACAATAGGAGCCAAGAGAAATTATTATTCTTGCTCATTATTTAAATATCATGATTCACAGATATTTATTTGGAATCGTATTTCCAAAGTATCTTCCATCAGAAGGGGTAATCCGAGAGGTAGTGCAAAACATATAATCTGTTAGATTTCAATATCGAAACAAAGTCCTAGGACTCTTCTCTAGATCCAAAATCTATAACAGATTTTTTAACTTCTGCGCGATTAAATTTTTTAACTCACTTCTTACTTCATTACCTTCATCAACTATTTCATAACCTTTTTTGAAAAATTGAAAGTCATGATTACTTGCTTAGCAAGGCATAAATGCTTTATTCTGAACACTGTTGTAGAATAAATTTAATGTATTATTTTCATTTTTACAACCTTCTAATAATAACTGATACTTTTCCTATCATTCATGTTTATCAGTAAATACACACTTGCATCTCAATCTTCTTAGATGTTAACATCAATACGGCTAGAGGCACATATCCTTGAGCATGGTTATGGTTTATCATAGAATATACTTGTACTATCTAGTAAACTAACCGAATCATAAAACAGCTGAAATAATTTATTTCAACTTATTTTTTCCATTTCTGTGTCTTAATATGCAAAATAAGAATAAATATTATTATATTGTATATATTATCATTATAAGATATAAGTTTGCGAAACTATTTAAAAAATTTCGGCAAACCAGGCGCAAGATCAAGACAATGAACCATCAGACGAATTTTCCTTGTTTAGAAAAAAATGTAATCGATGTATAAATTGCATGCTTTCTCCACCCTGTCAGCTTCAAAATTTCCTTTGATAAACAATCTATTTCCGAGTACCTGAAGTTTGGGTTTCAGGGAGCTCCTGATCAGATCATCAGTACAGAATGATATTAACAAATTTTGTTGAACTTTAGTTAAAACAAACCTGGTTAAACTTTTTAAAGGAAAGCCTCGTGGCTGTGGTGATGTTTTGAAACATCCTCAGCCAAATAAAATCTTTAAAAAAGTATATGTCAAGTAGTACGCGAATGATATCAACAACTTGTCACATTCCGTCACAACCACCAAAGAATTCCTGCTCCAGCTTGATCAGGAATCCAAATAAGTAAGCCTAAAAATCAACCTGACGGAAACAAAAATCGTGACTCAAACAAGAAACAGAATTCATAATAGGTCAAATATAGCTCTTGACGATTATAGTTTGGAAAATGTGGACGAATTTATATACATATGTAGGGCTAAATGTAGGGTTTGATAACAAAACGCAACGAATCTGAGGACATAAAACGAAGAATACAGATTACTTTGTTCTGACTATACTGAATACCAGCCGCATAGATCATAAACTAAAGCTCCAAAACTATCAACAATGAGACCTTTGTTGTGTTATAGATGTGGAAAAATGTCCCTACACAAGCATCGGCAAACATGTTTAACGTCTTCGAAAGACAGGTTCTTAGGTGAATAATCGGGGTGAAACGAGAGAACAGCCAATGGCAAATAAAATTCAACCGCAAGCTGTACGAAAAAGTTGACGATCCGGATGTAGCCACAATCATCAGACTACGGAAGCTGCAATAGGCTGGTCACGTGCAACGATTGAACAAGCATCGCGCATACGAAAAAGTATTTGAAGAAAGAGTCGAGGTTCAAAGGCCAGTGGGAAACCCCAGGAAACTCTGGTCTGACTCATTCGACGAAGACTGAAGAAGAACATTGGAGGCATAATTTTTTTTGTCAGAGAGAGAGAGAAAGATAGAATGACGAAAAATTGGTGAAGTATAAATGCAGGAAATGTTTCTTGGGCAACGATTACTGCTCTGATGATTGAATAGAAAGTATAAAAATTAATAACATAAAATACGTCGGAATCACAAAACGAAAATTGAAGTTGGAAAATTTATACATATAGCAAGTTTAATTCATGTCTAACAAGCTTCTACTATTGACCTATCTTTCTATCTTCTATCTTTCTACCGCTTTCTCCGGTCAGTTCGCTACGCTATCGTACGATTGAAATTGCAGAACGGCTTCTATGTAGATCTCGGTAGTTTATATACACTGGATCCTTTATTACCCGTTTTCATTTGTAAGGAATTTGGGTGTTTTTTTACAGTTGCTGACAAGTAAAGATGATTATTCATGTCGGTATTCATGATTTCTTTATTCGTTGTGGACTGGAGCATATCCATTACAACGTCTATGGGTTGCATACGACTGCCTAACCCTTTGCTTTGAAGAATATAATGATATTCACGGTATTCCGACGGTATTCCGAAGTTCCTGGCTAAATCTCTTTCATCATCTCTCTACGTCTCTCTTTCTATTTTTTTTAACATGCGTATATCTTCTGGTTCTTTAGAAAATTGTCCTTATTTGTTGTTTTAGTAAGATCATTGAAAAAGTGGTCTACAGGAGAGTCTCTTCTTTTATATAAAACACTTTACCTCATGAGTAGCACGGTTTTGTCAGAGGTAAATCCACTTTAACCTACTTTCTTTCCTTCACACATATGGTCATATCCACTCTTGACCATCGAAAGCAGGTCGAGGTATTATATACAGATCTTTCTAAAGCTTTTGACTCTATCAGTCAAAACCTCCTTTGTGAAAAGCTAGGAAACGATGCCATGACCAAACCTCCCCTATCCTGGTTAACCTCTTACATCATTGGTCGCAACCTGTCAGTTCCTGTTTTCCAATTCCCTTATATCTTGCATCAGGTGTTCCTCAAGGGTATATCGTTGATCCACTTCTCTTTCTTTGTTCATAAACAATCTCCTTTCTTCTCCTTCTATATGCTAACGATTTCAAGATGTTTTGAGTTATGGAGTCACAAGATGTGTAACAAAACGATCTTAATATTTTACATACTTGGTGCGCTGCCATACTTGGTGCGCTGCCAAAGTCACAAAATTTCATTCACTTGTAAAACAATCCCCTTTAATTTTCTCCTATTCTGTTTGTGACTCTTCTCTTAATGTTGTGGATAATTTTAAAGATCTACGTTTAATTGGCATCTCATCAAGAACCCGCTCAACCACAAGTTTAGGCCTTAGCACCATCTTTATTTTCATATATTCTTAGTATTGCCTAGAGCAAACTATCTAAACATACGGTATGTGACGGTACGAATTGCAAAACCTATAGGTGAGATAAAAATAATATGGACACAGATCCATTCACTTGCTAATACGCTTCAGTATATATTATGCTATATAAAAACATACAGTTTGGGTATTTCAATTAATTTTTCGAAAATCTAAAACACGTCTGCTTCCCCAGGAATCAAGTATGTTCGTCTTTCCTTCCTTCAAAACCAGATAAAAAAAACTCTAGCGCATCAGAACCGTTAGTAACACTAAAAATCGATTAACAATGGAAGAATCGTGCAGATTTTGAGTGCATATTCTACCACACGTGCTCCAACCTTTGATCTTCACAATGCATTTAAACCCATAGGGTGGAAAGGTTTTCAGGGTTACCACTTGCATGAATTTCCAGATTTATGAAAGTCAAACACCACAAAACTTTGAAAGCAGTATCTCTTGTAATATAAATAAAGAAAATGGCCACTGCTTGCAACACTTTACCAGCACTGCAACTAAAAGTCTCCCACAACTGCCTCACGTCAACATCAAATACCGCAATAAATCTCGATTTGATCCGATGACTTCGTCCAAAGTTACAGGGATAGAAAGATGTTTGCCATCACCATCCGAAAAATTCCAGAACTTAGAAAATTTCAACAATGGTAACTATTTTCATTGCAATACTTAATGAAATTAAGAGATACTTAATGTAAGCATTTATTGATACGAAAATTGCAAAAACCCCTCGCACTGGCAACCCTTCGCTAGCATTAAAGCCAAAAATATATCACACCTGCCTCACATTGAAATCAACCTGCCCTGCGAATTTCGTTTCGTTCCGATAACTGCATTGGAAGTTATAAGGGTACAAAAGAATTTTGTGTTACCAGATGCAATAAATTTCAAATTTTCGAAATCTAAATTTTTGTTGTTGATCGTTCCTATAAGATCATTACCCTTTGAAAACTTTACGATAAAATCGCTTAGTAAAGATGTGGCAAATAATACAAAACCAAAATTAGCTGGCAACCCTATCATGGTTTTTCAACCAAATTCGTCCTGAATGTTGCCCACAATAAGTTCCATTTACCATATGAATTCTGTTTTCATTTCATGACTGTACTGGAAGCTATGGAGCAAAAGGCTTTATTTTTCTGAGTGAATTTTCAAAATCCAAGACACCGAAATTATCATAGCTAGTAGCTCCAACTGAATTTTTCACCCAAATTTCTCCCACATGTGGACTGCAGTAAGGATCAGCTATTGTGTGAATTTAATGAAAATTCGGTAACTGAATCAGCAAAAAGCAGTTTTTTTCTTTGTATTTTTGCAAGATGGCACCCCTGGCACAGAGTTGCCCGCATTTCCAAATCGCTTCTATCAGACTTGATCCTAATTAAATCCAGTACATTCTGTAAATTTCAGATGTATCTGACTATTGGGTCGCGAGTTCCCGTGAACAGAAATTTCTGATGCTTAATATATGGGAAACTTGGAAGAGGGCTACCGTTCTTTGTCCGATGCGAAATTTCAAAAATTTTGTTATGGCTGTGTAAACAATTTATAAGATTTTTATAGGAGTTTATTGTAAAAAAGAAATTTTTCAGGAGAATAAGTGATTTATATGTGTTCACTTTCAGTGTCTGCCGCAGCTACAAGGCTACCAGCACGTTCATTAAAAACTACACGAGTCTACAACTTCGTAACATAATATGTCCTTTGCGTTTCATAATGATCTGATGGTCTGGCCAAAAGTTATCGCAATTCAAAAATTTTCAAATTTGCCCGATCTCATTTTAGGCACCTAGCGCACACATACGGTTAAAAATTTCAGAAATATTATAATATGAAACACCTTTGAAACTCATTTGATAAACTTTATTTTTACAAAAGCTATTTGCTGACAAAATAATAGGTACATTTAAAATATCACTAAAATGGCCGCCGGCGCCAAAGGGTTAATGATTATTAACATTTAGTGAGACCTGGAACTATTCTGCATATACACCACTGTATCCTGAAAATTTCAGTTCAATCGGATGGCGCGCTTCCGAGATTATTTCACTGAAATTTTTTTATGATGATATATATATATATATATATATATATATATATATATATATATATATATATATATATATATATATATATATATATATTATATATATATATATATATATATATATATATATATATATATATATATATATATATATATTATATATATATATATATATATATATATATATATATATATATATATATATATATATATATATATATATATATATATATATATATATATATATATATAGATATAGATATAGAAATATGAAGTTTTGGCCAAAGTGGTTTTAATGTTAATGTTCTTCAAACATTAGTAAAGAAAATCCTTGTATCATACAAAATCCTTGTATCATACCTTGTATCATACAAAGATATCAAAGTTACTCGTGGTAAATACCAAGAAACATTGTAGTAAATAAGTAATAATACCTAGAAGATCTACTGAAACTTTAAAATAGTATAAATCTTATACCATACATCTGATTCTTACAAATGATTTAAGTTCCTCTCATTTATCACATGTCTAGCCACTCACTCTTATCGGTAATTCCATAAAAAACTCATTCACTCCAAATCAGATTCAGTCAATGCGTGGGATTCATCACGCTTGCCAAGTTTTTTTTATCCAGTTCGCTTTTTACGTCTGGATCTTTTTTTCACCCTTTAAACCATTTTGCCTCGCAAACAAGTGCTGAAAGTGAAAGTTGCTGTGGCAATTTATAAAAAAAGGACATTTTAGAGATTTTTTTCTTTGCGACAAGAAGCTCAATGAATAGCCTGTTGTTAAATCTGTCCAAAAACATAATTTAGGATGGTAATGAATGGGCGGCCAGTAGTAGTTTATCGTAGCAATTTCATTTCAACCGTCGAGTAGCACTCCAAAAGACGGGAAAAGCGAAAGTTATAAATCTCTGAGAGTAATGTTCAAAACGAAATCGTACATTTCCTCACACAAATAAATTCTGTGTTGATTGTTTCAATGAAAAATGCAAGACATTTTGCAGGGGAAAGTAGTTTAATTGAATCGGGATTGGATTCGAAATTTTTGTCAATTAGTTAGCAATGCAAGATGTTGGACTTTATCCATCAACAAATATTCAATAATTATTTATTTAGAATATGATTTTATTCAAGATTCATTGCTCAATCTCAAACACGATAGCCATTCACAGACCATTCACTTAAATACGTGTTTGTCGCTAGAACAAATCATCTTTCGCTGCTGTCACATCCGCCCACATGAAATCTGCACCAAGAAGAATTTAAATTGCAAATCGTTTGCTCCCAAATCTTGTTAGTACAAGCCAGCAGTTGCACCTTTCTCGTCCACAAATTACTCCAGCCTTCCATACATTTGCTCTGCATCGAAATTATTTCACTTATCTTCGGGTCTTGGTTGAGCAGTTCCATGCAATATCGGAGCCTTCACCTTCACAAAACCAACTAGACGACATGACAAGCATACACGATTCGAAACGTGTGGCCTTTCGATTTTCTCGCCCATTGCATCTCATCGCTACACATTGCGAGCCCACAACACGATCCTCGATTAAAACTCCATCCAGACAAATCCGCTAATGCTCTCCATAAATATTCGAACACGTCAATTAGAAAATCGTGAAATTGTGGGAAAGCATAAATTTTGACAAGTGTCGCAATTAAATTGCGAGTAATGTTTGAAACGTCATATTTATGTGCCAAACAAGGATATGTTAGCTTGAGGGCGAACCGAAAACGTCTACTCGTAGGTAGTGCCAATGTCAAGATTCGCCATGAAATTTGCACACCGAATTGTCTTCAAGATTGGCTCTGTCTTTCTGAGAGACTTATGATTCGTATGTCGTCCGGAATAATGTTAAGATGCATGACTCTAGTTATATTAAGGTTGAATATAGAATGCAAATGGTACGAAATGTTAAGAGTCCGTTATATAAAAATTGATATAATGAAGAATTAGATACATGATTTAGAATATGTTGTAAGCAAATACACATGTCATAGTTTCCATTATGCTAAAAAAAATTTACAAATCAGCACAGCGTTTCATCTTCCAGAAAAATGATGAGATGAGTCACATATGTATGATTGAACACGGAGAATTCCTAAAGTCAGTATTTACACGAATCGACTTTAGTCGCTTGTAAATACGTAGCAGTTTAAATTGGTTCATGTAAATCATTGTTGCAGATCAGAAGCGTTGATGTTTGATGAAGTCCATATTTATAGTGTATGTCATGAAAGATGCTTTGAAGCGAATGTAAAGAAGGTGGTACTGAACTAAGCTGTGTACGGTGTTACTTTTAGTGCACGGATGACATAGTTGCATATGATTTATGACATCAAAATTAGTTTTAGGTGAACTATTTTATCAAAAATTTCTAAGCACAGACTATGATTTTGATTTTAATTGTGAACTGGTTAGCGAAGAAGTAATACTAGCCTTTTTTTTTGACAAAACAGCTAATTCATTCTTTATTTTTATACATCTTTTTACTGTAACATATGCCTTTTATCACTCAAAAAATGTAATAAAATACACGAGACAATAAATAATTTCTGACCAAAAACCCACGTTGGGCGCATTTATATTTTGGTGAAAAAATCATGAAATTTGTTTGATTTACTTAGAATTTATGTTTCGATTTCTAATTTAAGACAGCAGTGTCCTTTAATTTGTGATATTCCATTAAAATTTGTATGAAAAAGAACGCAAGACAAGTAAAATATGGTAAAATATCCTCATGCACAAGTGTATTGAATAGGTGTATCATTAAAGAACACAAACGTGAAAATGATTGCTTTTGGTATGTGATTTCTGTTTTTGATTTTTTTCTATTTGTCATACTGTACACTGTTTAAGATGAATTTATTATGTAGCGATTTGAAGAAAAGTAATTTTTCATATACAACCAATCCAATACACAACGAAGTTGGAGCACCTCAAATTAGCATCTTCGGAAGATTTCATTTGTTGAACTAAAACTTGGCTTAACGATATCATCTTCAACAATGAAATCTTTCTTTTGCACTATGTTATTGAACAAGATCGTCATGCAAAACAGATAGTGGAGGGGTTCTTATAACTGTTAATAAATCGCTAACTGGAAGCCTTTGCTTAAATTGTCTTGTATCATATGCTGCTGAAAGTGTTATCATTTATGTATCGTTGCCCATACCTTACACATTATTACTTGTAAGAGTATATATACAATGTGACGTATCTTTATCTGTATATAAGTGATTTTTTATAAACTGTCCAATATCACCCTTTCACACTTTCCTGGCTCTCTGCCCTTTAAATATATGTGGTGATTTCAATCTGCCATATATCATTTGGGATAAATATTTTTTGCTTATTGCCTCCACAGATGCGTTTTCCATACTCCTCTCTCCTTTTTTTCCTCATGTTCCCTTTTCCAATTCAATCTCATTCCCAACACGATTGGTCGCATCCTGTACTATATAATTTCTAATATTCCCTTTAATCGGTTACCTTTTTCCTCATTTTTGCACCCTTATGTTTGTCCTGGTCTTCATCATCCTCCATTTTCCATTAATACTGGCGTTTGTCAGTTGTCTCGCACTAAAAAGGCAGTGACACCGCGCTATTAATTTTTCAACTGGCTCTTTCTTTTCCATCATCTCGACATTAATGGCACACTCCTTCCTTTTTAGTTTTTCCTTCATTCGCTTACAGCCAAATATACTAACGTAGTTTGGCCTCATCGTAGCTTAATCCCTGTGCTCTCGGTGTCTGTTAGCGCAGCTCTTCGTGCTAAAGATAAAGTGTATGCTGATATCTTTTGGTCTGCATCTCATGAAACTCGTCAGCGTTACTACTGGTTGCTTACTGTGACAAAAAAGGATATAATACTAGCTAAATGCAGCTGTTTTGCCAAGAAAGAGTCATCGTTCCTCTCCAATAATTTGTAGCATTTCTGGTCTAACATTCGCTTCCTCAAAATGAACAAGCAATATGGTGACTCCGTGTTATTTGATGGCAAGAAAATCTTCCTGCGTCCTTGCAATGTGCTATGACTCATTCTCTTCTTCTTTTGTAGCTTTCTATTCTTCGCCTGATGGCTATATAATACCTCTTACTTCTTTTATTGCTACTCTTTTTATTAATCTCCTTTCGATGAGCCCGATCGAAGTGTAAACTTGAATATCTCGTTCAAACTCAAGCGGCAGTAGTGGCTCCCGTGTTATACCCAACATTATACCCTTTTGTTGTACCCTTTTTATGTGTCCCTTTGTGCATACTTATAAACCTAAGCCTTTTCTTTGGTGTTTTCCTTGCATACTGGAAATCGACCAATGTTTTTCGAGACTAAAAATGAGTGACGTTGAAAAAATTTTGAAGTATCGCCCCATATAACTTTTTGATGTCACAGCTGTCAGAAAAATTTGTAAACGATCAAGCTCACCGTGTTTTGTATAATAAAATATCAAACACACAACATGGTTTTATCAAGAATTTATCCACTTCCACTAATTTCGTTGAATTTTTCGATTTTGTGTCCTCTGATTTTGACAATGTGCATCAAGTTAATGTAATATATACAGGTTTTCTCAATGTTGTCAGCAAACTAGAGCATTACATTCTGCCTGATAAGCTTACTTAATTTAGCATATTCTTTTATGGCTTTCATCCTACATCCATAATCGAACCTGCAAAGTTGTGCTGAATAGTTGTTTTCTCTTTCTTTTGACCTCTCTTCTGGTAATCCACAAGGCTCCATTTTATGACCACTATAATTTGTTCTTTTTGTAAATGGCCTTCTTGCTGCAATTTCATCCCAGTGCTTCCTTTATAAGGACTACCTTAAGCTTTTTCATGAAATTTCGTCTCTTAGTGACTGGTTTTTATTGCAATCAGATCTCACAGCCTTCCATGCATGGCTTACCAGGAATTCGCTCCCTCTTAATGTATCCGAATACTTACAATTAGTAATGTTTTTTGTTCTATGAAACCAAACGTTTTATCCTTTAAGTATTCCCTGTCTGTTAATATTTTGCTTCATGTGGATCAGCATAAAGTATATGGTGTTGTGCTTGACACCAAGTTGAAATTGAATCTACATGTATTTTTTATTACCTTTTAGTTGCTGGTTTCATCCTTCGTTGTTCACGTTTCTCGTTGAATATCCACACGTGCGTTCATTTGTTTACCTCCTTAGTTTGCTGCATCATTGAATACTGCTCATCAATTCGTGTACTTGTCGTGTGCAAGTGAATCTGTCCAACGCAAGATCTGCTGTCTTTTGTATAAATGCAGTGTTCGCTATTGTCCCTATAAAGAGCGTTTTATCTTCCCTCCATAGGTATCCTTTGTCTCCATAGGTATCTCTTCTTCATAGGTATCATTTGTTTTTTATACAAATTGCTTAATGGCCTTCTTTCCTCCACTATATGTTTATCTCTCTTTTTGCGTGATGAAGAACGACCCTCTAGAAAAAACTGAGCTGTCATCAATGTATATTTTGTTCGTACAGAGGTGTGTTTTCACTCCCCCGTTTAGCGTATGCTTCGCAAGTATGATTAGCTCCATTTCGGATTTTAACTTCTAACATTTTAAAAAACTGTTTTAAAAAACTTATCTTGGATACATTAGGTTTTAGTCAGATTCATTTTTAATTAGTCACTAATTATACACAATAATATATTTGAATACAAAAAGATATTGAAAAACAAGTATTTAATGTTTTGCGAAGATTTTTATTGAAATTCAATGGTACATGAATAGTTAAAAACCTACAATAAATTGTTTTTGATAATACTTTTTTGCTTTTTTTACCAATACTTAGCTCTTTTCGAAAGGATTACAGGCGGCGCGAGCGTCGCCCATGAACATATTCTCCCAAATTTTGGAGATTACTTGCTTCAACTGATCGAAACAATTGATTTTTTGGTCCCTGAGTTTTACTAATATATAGCTCCAAGCAAATATATCCAAAGGATTTAAATAACTACTTGGAGGCTATTTATCCTTCGGTAAAAAGTCGGTTGAGTTATAAGCACACCACCTCTGAACTACATTCGCGGTGTTGTAAGGCACTCCGTCTTGTTGAAAGCAGTAATAATCATTTCCAAACAACTTTCTGCTGCTTGGAAGGACAACTGCTTCAAGAACTTGCTTCTGATAATATTCAGCATTGACCCTTTTCAACTAAAACAAGGGGAAGTTTGCCTCTCCTACAAAACCACCCCAAACCATGACTAAGGATGTTTTTTGATATATGGGCACATCAACTTCATTTGCGAAAATGTCCTGCATTCTGACTCCCCATAAACAATCATTTTTTGGATTGTGTAGTTGCTCGAAAATGAATAGTTTTCCATCGAAAAACACGACCTCATCACCACCGTGCCAAGCAAATATGGTTTCAACTCTAGCAGCTCTTTTTTCCTTGAATGAAACTGAAACTCCATGAATTTTCTGATTTTTATAATGGTTTGCTCCTTTATAGATTTCGCAGCGATTTTTCTCATTGAACGACCGTTTTTCTACGCATCTGCTCTCTTACGATCTAAATGCGTTGTAAGTAGTGATGGGCGTTTCTGTTGTTTTCAAAAAACGAAAACGAACTGTTTTTTTTTCAAAAACAACTGTTTTTTAAAACTGTTTGAAAAAAACAGTTTGAATTAACGAGAGAAACAAATTTTATGCTGTACGACAATTAGAGTTGAGTCGTACTCGGATTTTCACGTACTAGGTATAACTAGTACGAGTACGAAAAAATACCTGTTCCAAATACCTATTTGAAGTATGTACATGTTTACATACAATGCATACGATTTGAAGTAAAGTAATGAAATTGACTAATATGCCCCCCTCCACCCTCCAGACACAACGTTCTCAAGCTAGAATGGTGCAAGATTAACTTAAAAGAAAACCGAGTCATTAGTCTGTGCAGCTTGTTCGTAACTTTCCAATGGTCGGTCATTTATTTGGCAAGTCTTTCTCCAATTTAGGGGCCATCTAAAGAAAAACGATCAAATTCAATCCATTTAATTTGCTTTTCATTTTATTATATGCAAAAAACACCTCCTGTCGTTCAAATGACAAAAGTAAAAAAATTACTGAGATAGGACCAACTAATCCTCTTGTCATCTATATGACTTTTCGTCTAGCGATCTCTGATACCAAACTTTTCCTGGCTAATCTAAAACAGTCGGATTTCCACTTTGCCTCACTGAAGCATGAAATTTTTACTAAGCAATAAAAAAAAATGTTTCGTTTATTAAACATGCACCCACTAGGGGGCCAACCTCTTCCGTAAGGCTGGGAATGAGTCCAGGGGCATCTTACCTCCCATGGTCTCGTAAATTTTACAACCCCGTTAGGTATGGAGACACTCTGGTGGCGACCTGCAGTCACGAGGAGGGCCTTAGCACACCCGGAGACGCCAACTGGTGAACCAAAAAGGATCTCAACCTTTTCCTCCTTGGCACTTTTAGTGCTACTTTTAGTTTTTCCACCGGATTTCATTTTGCCGTATCTTCGAAACTAGGCCGCTTTTTCCCAGACTTGTATGGAAATTTCGCCCGAAACAACTCAGAAAGGTGCCCGAATTCATGCTAGATCAAAAAAAAATTTTTGCTAAAATTGGACGTTTTTGCCCAATATCCCCTATCAAAAATTGTTTACCCTTAAAATATCATTAATTTACTCCCCGACCACTTTCAATCATCGAAAGCGCGGTAAAAGCAGTTTTTGCCAAACTATGGCCAAAAAACCCCTTACTCCCCTACAAAACCGAAATTTTTATATCACAGTAATAGGTCTTGGCCCGTTATGTCCCAAACCACTCTAACCCAAAATTGGCCGATTTTGTCCGATTTCAGCTACTTTTGCCCTAAAAACTTTTTGAATATATGAATAAAATACTTGCAAGTACGAAAATACTCGCAAGTACTAAAATACTGTTTTCCGCAGCTAAACAGTTTTCCACTGCCAAACAGTTCGTTTTAACAAACGAAAAACGGTTCGTTTAAAAAAAACGAAAAACGATGAAAAACGATTCGTTTAAAAAAAAACGGTTCGTTTTTAAAAAAACGAAAAACGAATCGTTTTGAAAAATCAGTTCGTTTTTAAAAAACGAGAAACGACTCGTTTGAAAAAACAGTTAGTTTAAAAAAAAACGAAAAACGATTCGTTTTAAAATAACAGTTCGTTTTTAGAAAACGAAAAACGGCTCGTTTGAAAAAAACAGTTCGTTTGAAAAAAACGAAAAACGATTCGTTTGAAAAAAACAGTTCGTTTTTAAAAAACGAGAAACGACTCGTTTGAAAAAAACAGTTCGTTTGAAAAAAACGAAAAACGATTCGTTTGAAAAAAACAGTTCGTTTTTAAAAAACGAAAAACGACTCGTTTGAAAAAACAGTTCGTTTTAAAAAAACGATTCGTTTGAGAAAAACGAAAAACGATTAGTTTTAGAAAAACTGTTGGTTTGAGAAGAATGGTCCGTTTTAGAAAAACGATTGGCTTTAGAAGAGCTATTTGTTGTAGAATAGTTAGAATAATTGGTTTTCGAAAAACTATTCGTTGTAGAAATACGGTTGGTTTTAGAAATGCTGTTCGTTCTAGAAAAAAAAAGTTCGTTTTAGAAAAACTGTTTGTCGCTATTTGGAAAAACTGTTCGTTCGTTTTTTGCAGCCAAACGTTTTTTTCAAACTGTTTGGCGTTTTTGTGCCCATCACTAGTTGTAAGTACATGCAGCGCGTAGAAGCTCATTTATCTTACGATCCTTAACAGAGGATATTCCCTTGTAACGTTTGATTGCTTTTTGCATGAAGCTCCGCTTTATCTCTTCATTTCGTAGGATCTTAACAATTTCAAAAGGTTTCATTCCTTTAATAAATTTTTAAATAATTAGTTCTTGTACACACTCCATCGCACTTCACTATTTAAATAAGACTGGTACAAATCGGATTTTTGGTTAAAGCATGTGGACTAATAACAGGACTTTTTTTTGCGAACCAATGAGAAAAAAGAGTTTTCGTTTCATTTTTAAACAATAAGTCACTTCTGTATTCGAATTTATAGGACACCGTGTGCATATGTTTATTAAAAAAACAACGAATGAAAATAAAATTTACACCACAAGAAAATTACTTGTACTGTTTTGAATGAATTTAATTCGTAGTGATTATGAAAAAGTCATGTTTTCCTAGAAAACGACGCACGGAAAAACAACGCAACAATAAAATTAACACATAATACTATTTAGCACTGGTGCTCACTTGCAATATCCTCATAGAAGGAATCCAAAGAATTGTATTTCAATGCAAAAATTAATTCTAATAAAAATTTATTACAAATTATTATACTGTTTTTTTTTCCAACTTAGCATACCTCGCATTTCTAAAGCAACATGCATCACCCATAATTTCAAATTACTATAAACTTCCTCCTTTTCGAGATATTGTTGAGACTCAGCAGCATATCTCGAATACAGTAAAGGCTATGAAATGTTTTACTGTCCCTTCGAAAATTCACACACAATCTTTTATGAAATAACGTTCCTATATGACTTGTGCCTGTAATTGGTCGAATAAAACAAATACAATAACAAAATATTTACATCACTCCAGCATCGTTGTCAACATTTCACCATTTTCATAACATCTAAAGCCTTATTTTGTCTAGTTCCCTGCGTTCCACAATTTTCTCGAGCACCATATCAGCGGCTGACTCGCGAAAAAAACCTGCAAAAACATTATTATGCACTCAAGTATCTTGCAATTGACTACAAATTGGGAATATACTTTATTCTAGATCATGCACTAGGACGCACTATTCGTATCTGCTGCAGGCGACTTATCCGAAGCCGCTCGACGTAGGTACCTTTCAGATAATATGTATTCAGCTCAAGTATCTAAGTATCTAGTACTTGTCTGTGTACGCTTTCAAGGAGCGTTAATTGCAAACGTATTAGCAATGGAAATTTCAAACGCACGGTCAGATATCGCCACATGATCAGTTCTCGTGTATCTACGTACATCCATACAAACTAAGTACGTGCAATGACAAAATGTTTAACAACTCCCACCTGACCCGCTCCAGCAAACGTTTCGAACCGGACGACGGGCAATGATAATATGATGCGATGCGACAACTACAGCGACGTTGGGGATCACATGCATCCGACCGATCCGAGTGAAGATTGAACGATTGAGTCTATTCGATGAATTGTTCGGAAATTGATTGAAAAACTCGTTTTTCCATTTTCCTGCTTCGATACTGCCGCCTCGCCACAGTGTACCACTACACAAAGTCAAAGGCCTTTCGCACATTAACATTCCGTTGTCAGCAAATTCGAAAAATTACAGGATGTCATGTATGTCGAGGAAATAGCATAAATTGTCCAGTTTTTTTCTTCGGGGGGATAGGTATTTGATGTTTTCGCTTTCTATTGACACAACGTAACAAGTATTTTTATTCTTACAATGGATGGGAGTGAAACTGAATTCAGTTCTTAATTAAAGTGATTTTTTTGAGAGGATTGTAGAGGCTGTTCAATGTTTTCGAAATTCTTTCGTAATTAATTTTATACAAGAACCTTGGTGTGCTACTGCGTCATGGAATCTCATGTACGAGTATAATATAATACTGACTGTAAAACTAATGCGCGCTCATACATAATTTAGCTGAAAGGAATGTTACAAGATAAAATACCCTTACAAATCTTAAATCCTACCTAAACCTGCAACCCTGTATATCGTAGCTAGCCTACACCGTATTTCAATCAATTTAACCATAAAACCGTCATTTTAGCAATACAAAAATAGACAGACTGGTGTAAATTTGCTGCGAAAGAGAATTCCAGACGTCTCTGTCTTCTCGGTGCCATTGTATAACATTTATGAATAACATTTCTCTGACATTTCTTTGGTAAGTGTCAAAATTAAAATGAATAACATTTCTCTGACATTTCTTTGGTAAGTGTCAAAATTAAAAACAAAATTCAGTTTGAAAAATATTTCTAATTGAGGAATACTAAACCTTCATTCGTCTAAAACAATATACTAAAAAAATTCGTTCCATATATTCACTAACAAAAAATTTACAGAACAACAAAAACAAAAAGTCAATGAAATACGAGTCAAAAGTAAGTGCACACTTCATCTGATAAAAATTCATATAATAATTTTAAGAAAAACTAGTATTTGGTTTGACCGCCCTTTGCCTTTAAAACAGCTTCCAGTCTTCTAGGCATGGATTCTACTAATTTTCTGGTAAATTCTGCTGGTATATTATCCCATATATATATTATCTCCTTAAGAGCATTTTTCAAACTTTCCTTGCTTGTGATTAGACGTTGCCGAATTTTCCTGTCTAAATAATCGTATAAATGCTCAATGGGGTTGAAGTCTGGGGATTGGGGGATGATCCAATACCTTGGGAGTTCTATAAAGCAACCACAACCTTACTAAATAGGAAGTGTGCTTAGGATCGTTATCTTGTTGGAAGATCCACGTCCTAGGTAATTCCAATTTCGCAACACTGTCAGCCATATTTCGCTGCAAAATATTGAGATAACCTTGCTTATCTATTGTACTATCAATTAATCCAAGGTTTCCAACTCCCGATGCTACCATACACCCCCAAACCATAACAGATCCTCCGCCATGCTTCTCTGTGCCGGAAACATCTTTTGCATGGAATTCAGTATTTTTAGTTCGCCAAAGTTTTTTTTAATTGTATGCCCGCCAAATATTTAAAATTTACTCTCATCAGAGAATAAAACGTTTTTCCAAAAATTATAAGTACAGCTTTTATATTTTTTAGCATAATTTTTGCGTTTTTTCTTATTCGCTTTAGAAATAAACGGCTTCCTTCGTTGTGCTCTGCCATGTACCCCATGTTCATTCAATATTCTTTGAACGGTGGAGGCTGAATAATTTTCAGCTATTTTTGCCACACTTGAACGTGGATCACCCTTAACTTCTTTCACTATATTTCTTTTCTTTTCAATTTCCCTGGCCGTCCAGATCTTTTAAAATTGTCCAATATTTTGAATTTATTGTCTTTGTCAATAATTTTTTTAACTGCACTGTGTGGTCTTTTTACCATGTTTCCAATTTCCCGTAAACTTTTAGCTTCACAATACAAACTCACTATAAGTTTTCGTGTTTCTGGCTCAGTTTCTTTCCTCATTTTCACACCTTTCTTCTACCACGTTTTAAATCAAACTAAATCCTTCAAAAATGACTTTTCCAAGAATTTTCGCGATTACTGTTTTCAAGAAATTAAATTGAAGTTGTATTCCGTTATAGTAAAAGATCTATGACTTTGTTTACAGCTAAAATCTAGCAACTTTTGAACAAGTGTGCACTTACTTTTGATTCATATTTCATTGACTTTTTGTTTTGCTCCTCTGTAAATTTTTTGTTATTTAATATATGGAATTGATTTTTTTGTATAAAATTTTAAACAAATAAAGGTTTGATATAACTCAATCAGAAATATTTTTCAATCGGTAATTTATTTTATTGAAGCTCAAAAACAAATTTGAAAGGTGTGCACTCACTTTTATCTGACGATTGAAAAAAATCCACATGGCACCCAGAGCTATGTAACATGGCGCCTAGAGCTATGTAACATGGCGCAGCATTTATGGTCCCACGTGCTATATTACATAGTACCATGGGCCATGCAATATGGCTTCCGTTGTCATATTGTTTGAACCTCTTAAAGTACGTTTTGTTTGCGGTAGTGAAGTGTACGTTTTGTTTGCGGTAGACTGTTTGGAGAAGTGGGGTTTTAGCAGCCTCTTCGACAAATTTGTAGGTGAGATAATTTTGATATTGTTCGTTATCTGAAATGAAAAATCATATGGGGATATACATAAGTATATGGTATTTAGCATGCGTGCAAATATTTAAGGGTGTTATTGTGGTGCTATAGTTTGCATGAAGTGCGTTAATGGATCAAAGTGCTTGTTCGAATCATTTCAAATGAAATCCGTCAATAAGTATCTAAGCGAACTATAACAGCGCAATAATATTCCTAAATGTTTGCACGCATGATTTCGTAATTGAATCATTCGGATACGAAGGTAAAAGTTTCAAATTTTTAATGTTCGTGGCTGAAGTGTATACTTTTGAAGCTACAGACGGTGCATTAACATGTGAGCTGACCTTCTTCATATACGTTTTGTTTGCGGTAGTGAACTGTCAAAATTATTATATACACTCCGACAAAACTTTTGGCCATCCTGGAAAAGTTTTAAAAAATCATAGGAAATGAAATGTTGTGACCAAAATAAGCACTAGCCTCAACATTTAGCCAATTAAGGTTTTTGAAGCTTAAAGGCTGGTACTGAGTTTATCGTGAAGCTAAATTTTGACATGTCTCCATTATCTGGTCATTCTTTCGAGCGAAAATTTTGGCAACGGAGAAAAGCAAAGACTTTGTTCATTCCTTGCGGATAAAACGTCAAGAATTTCAATTTTCGATCGATTTTCTTATTGGAAAGGCATTTTCAAATTGAAAGACCAAATGTCACTTTTTAGCTCGAAAGAATGAACAGCACAAACTAAATTGGCGTGAAATGATTGGAGACATGTGTCAATGCCATCTATATTTTCAAAGCGAAAATAACTTCAAAGCAACTCTTCATGCTAAAAACTGAGTACAACTCCTGCTTATTTTCGAGCTAAATCTAACCTAACGGGACTTTTTGCGAATTTTTCTTATGTTCAATTCAACAAAACTTTGGGCGAGTTAGAAGAAAACACAATTTAATCCAAGATAGAGATATTTCTAAACACATCTTACATTCTTGTTGCGAGAGTGTGAATAAGTTTCTGGACACTTTGTTGGTCCATTTTGTTCCACTCTTCTTATACTTTAGACTGTAGTACATAGCGTGAAGGACTATAGTACATGGCGTGGAGGACTATAGTACATGTCGTGGAGGGCTATAAGCATAGTGTCTGCTCCTATGTACTTTTCGCTATGTACTATGCCGTGTGGTGCTATATTTTATCACAATCCCGAAATCGACTATGTTCATGGCGCCGCCGGAAGTCTATAAATTATGGCGTCTGGTGCTATGTGTTTTTTCAGTTTAAGAGCCCTGGTTTCCACCGAATATACGAAGACTGGCAAGACTATATTCTTCTTCAGATAGAGCTTGGATTTCTTACAGGAATTTGAAGAGATTAGCTTTAAATGGCGAAAAAGGATTAACCGACTTCTAGCAAAAACCTCCAATTCAACACATACAATTAGCAAAACAGTTAAATAAAGTAGTCCCATTACCACCCTTGTCGGATCTGTGTTTGAGGTAAGTAGAAACTTCAGTCACAAACAATGAATACCAGTGGGGATTGCTAAGTTCCACGCTTCCATTCACCCTCGAATGAGATCAGAGCTAGGTCAACTCAATACCTGGTGTGATCCTAGCTGTATTTTTGCCAGAGCCAGTAGCCGGTGCTCTGCCCTTTGGACTATTCAAGCTTTGCTGCGATGTAGCTACATCGAATCAATCTTTCACCACCAACAAGCAGCTCCTCCAAATTTATGAAACCACGTCTGGTGTACCACAAGGTAGTCATCTAGGCCCTTTACTGTTCCCCTTATTTATTAATGATTTAAATTTCATTATACAGTCATCTTCTGTTCTCCTTTATGCCGATGACGCTAAAATTTTGAAAGTTGTGAGAAACCTTAACGATTACAATGATTTGCAGCAGGATATAAACAGATTTGCCAGCTGGTGTTCCGATAACAATCTCTTAATCCTGACTAGTGTACAATTATATCTTACACACGCAAAAATAATTCTGTAATCTATAAATAATCACTTTTGATACACCTTTAAATACTTCACATTTGACGATCACATCGACTCAATCGTTCTGAAAGCTAGCAATGCCTTAAATTTTGTCAGAAGACATTCGGGGGAATTCAACAACATTTCCCTGTCTAAGACCCTCTTTTGCAACTTAGTCAGACCTATTGTCGAATATACAAGTATTGTATGGACGCCAAATCAAAAAGTTTACATTGGCCAAATTGAGTCCATCCAAAAGAGGTTCTTACGTTTCTGCCTCCGCGGTCTTCCGTGGTATGATCCTTTATCTAATCTTTTACGAATGAATAGTTTGAACTCTTGACGTCAAAATTCCCAGATTTTATTTGCCGCGAAAATGTTGGAAGATACCATTGATTCAAACTACTTATTTTTTTTACAAACAAACATTTTATTGGGCTTAAATTAAATTATAAATATGACTTATACCTAATGTACCAGCTTAATGTGTCTTAAGTCTAACAGTTTTAAAACTATTCCAAGATCTTAGCCTAATGTTAATATGTACGTATTATGTATCTAAAATTCTTAACCTAACTTATAATATAGAGGGGAAAGCCCAGTAAAACCCCTCAAAAACTTCATTTTTGGAGCAACACTAGGAGCGAACTAATAAAGTGGAGTGAAGGAAATTTAGGATAGGGGCGTGATGACAGAGAGAGAAAGCAAGGTTGCAGTTAGTTTCGTATGTCGTAGGAAAGATTACGTCCAATTTCGTCAGGCCGTCGGAATATATTGGGCCGTCGAGTATACCGTACCTGTCCTGGAGGAAAGGAAAGAATGTGAGTTGGGCTAAAATTCTTTCACATTCTTTCAAGGAAAGAATGTGAGTTGGGCTAAAATGCTTGTGAGTGAGAGGATCAAGGTATTGTGGAAGGTTTAGTACATTTCTTACTAGACTATTGGGATGGTCAGGCCATTTGCCAAGGAATTTCAAACATACATTTGTAAGGAACAAATCTATTCTTGGGATTTTGGCTGTGCTATAAAGGGTAAGTTTATTATGGAATTTGTAAGAGTTGGGTTTGCAATGAAGATTGAGACAATGTCGCAGTATTTTCCGCTCCGTTCCTCTCAGCCTCTCCATTTGGTGTGAGGAAAGATCAGATCAAACAGGAAAACCATGAGAAATGATAGCACGAATTAGTTGTTTATAGCAATTAAGCTTGACGGAATTTTTGAGGTGTGTGGAGCAGTGTATGAGGGGTAATATACTGTGATTTGCATGCAGGAATTTAGTGAGGATATTGTTCACATGGGGTATTGGGCCCAGGTATGTAACGGTGTTATGTCTAGGGATGGGATTGTTGTTCATTTTTAGCGTTAAGTAGGGAAGGAGTCGTCTCGTCGGTACGAGAAGCTTAACGTGGCCTCGAATTATGATGGATTCGGATTTGGACGGGTTGGGGATAAGGTGCCACGAGATGAAGTAGCTATGAAGTGTGTCGAGGTACGCAGATATACGTTCCGTGTTTATTTTGAGGCTACGAGCAGGTGATTAAACAATGAGGTCATCAGCAAACTGTAAGATTTTGAGAGGTGCTGGGGGTCTTGAAATATCGGCTGTGTAGATGGCAAAGAGGATGGGAGAAAGGACAGAACCTTGAGGCATACTGACTATGTTAGCATAGGGATATGATAAAACATTGTTTATTTTCACTATCAAGGATCTATCAGAGAGGAAACTGTAAAAATTGTTGCACAAGTGCGGATGAAAGTGGAAGAGGGAGAACATTTTATGCATAAGCCCTTCTTGATAAACGGTGTCGAAGGCCTTTTGGATGTCAAGGAGACAAGCTGTGATGGGATTCAAACTACTTATTAAGCCAACTTAATTTTTAAATTAATAACAAACGGTTCGAGCGGGCGAACTTTTTTTCGATCCCTAAACATCAGACCAATTATGGTTACTATGAACCAGTCACCGCAATGAGTAGATGCTTTGACGAAGCTTACTATATGTTTGATTTTCATTTACCTACAGCATTACTTAAACGAATTCTGTATAAGAATAATTAATTTCTATTGTAGGTGTATAGTCTGGATTAGACGAATTTAATAAAATGAATGAATGAATTAATTAATTAAATAAGCCAATGCTCATAATATGTTCTAAAAAAAATATAAAAAATCCTACCAACAACTCGATCATTAATAGACAATTCACAGCTCTCTTTGATCCATTATTCATCCTGGACATTGTCAAATTATGCAATATTAACACAGTGTTTAGACCTGCCTTCCTAATCGCTTAGTCCGACATCAGTTCAATTGAACTCAAATGATCGAACACAATATGTCTTACAACATGCACTTTGATGAATTAACCAATTAAACAACCTTCATGGGAATAAAATTTACGTTTAGATTGAAAAGAAATTTATTCCGCCCATGTTAGGACTAAATATCTTGGAGATAAGATGGTGTTGCTTCGGAAATTAACACATGGGTTAGGGGCGTACAAAATATGTTGATTATGCATGAATGTAAATTTGAGTCGAAGTTTATCTATAACACCTCGGGGTCAACTTAATTGCTTCGAGAATTTCTTCGTTAAATTTCCTTGCGTCGTGTTTGTTATTGATCATTTGCTGGGCATTTTACATTGTTTCAAACTAAATTAAATTATACTTGAGGTTACAGAGTTTAATTTATTGAATTTGATATTACAAAGTAAATTTTTAATAAGTCACGCAGATAAAATAACGTACGTGCTGTACGAGTCAGTGACATTTATGGTAAATACTAAATATAAATCTGCATATCGGAGCAGTTTATGGTGACCATTCATTCTATCAAAGTTATCTCCATCTTGAGCTCATATCTAAAACATTATCAGATACAAAACTTGCATAAATTAATTTTATCATTACCTATACCTAGTTCTGCACAGCATCCTAGCGATTCTCAACTAATATAATTGTAATCTGATACGGATACTTTTCATATCAGCCACCTAATCCGCTGTAGAATTTATCTCACTCACTTAACAGGTGTATGAAACACTGTTAGAGTAATTAGCAACTTCTCCGTCACCTTTCAAGCCGTTTCATACACCAACATCGTTCTTATCGCGTAAATTATCGAAATTTCTTACAGCGATCGTATGGCGTGCAAGTTATGTACCTAGTTTTTCATGCCATCATCTACTGTAGAATTATTAATTATGTAGATAAGAATCGATTCGGTAGTCCGTAGGATCCACTAGGCAAATAATGCCTCTTGGTGGGTAGGAAAATGTGTTCACTGCGGAAAATACAACTTGTGCGGACTTGTATGAGAAAAAAGTGTTTTCATGTACAACTATTTCATGCAGCAGCGTACAAGTGCTCAGTCGTGATAGCATTAAGAGAAATTGAATGTTCGGATAACAACGCCCATGTCAAACTTTAGAAATGCTTAAAATTGTTAACCCTCTCAGAGGCACGGACATATTGTATGACGCTGGATATTGACAGCTATTGAAAATGGTCTTAGTATTTATTGTATGAATTTACCGCACTGTGGATTCAAACAATTTTAATTGACTTTGATTTTCGACTTTAAAACATATCCGATGCAACCAATTAGCTCCAAACAACATCTATTTAAAATTACTTCTCATATTTGGGGGTTAATAATGATTATTTCAGTATCACCACTTTTCCAACCAAATAGTCTTCGAATTGAAAATACTAATTGAAAACGCTCTACCAATCTGTTCGACGATATTAATTTCACTCTTCCGTGAAAATAACTTCATAAAACGAATTAGATAGAATTAAGTTATCTTGTTAATAATTTCACTGCATATGCAATTTTCTTGTAACTGTAGCTTACACAGATGCTTCTCAACGTAAACGGAACTGTGAAGTAATAGTCGCTTATCCAAGTTTCAAGTAGCCTGACTTCGTTATTACTGACATTATTGTTGATGGCAATAATTAAAGGTCGATTGAGAATTATATGTCGCGAAGGGATAGAAAATTTCAGCAAATTATTGACTCAAATTTAGATACTATAAAAGAATCACTAACGTGCCAAGGTTCTTGTAAGCAATTATAATTGGAATTGCATGATGCATTTGAACAGCATTCGTTGTGATTAAGTTATTAAAGTAGCTAAGCTGATATCAGAAGTAGAAGTACAGATTTGTGTTCGTTTTAGCAAAACATTATGTTAAATTGCAAATTTTCCAGGAGATAAACAGGTGTGCGGTGACAAGATTTTCTCAAAACAGGTCATTATCAGTAGCCACAAGTCAAAGGCATTAGCAAAGTTTACAAGAGGGCATGACTCGATTGAGCTGAAATTTGTAAGATATATCGCCGTATATAATAAGCCAGAGATCTGCGTTAAGTTGCAATTAAGATATTTTAACCACTTTGACGCCGGCGGAAATTTTTGTGAAGAAAGGAAAAATTCGAAAAAAAAGGTGTGCAGAATTAAAATTGATATTTGTGGATGACTCAGTAGCTTTAGCTCAGTTGCAGCCTGAAAAGTATTAATTAATGGAGAAACATGCAAATGGCTGATTAAGTTTTTGCTTTTTTCACACTTTTCAATAAATGTTTTGTTTTTTAAAATACGCCGCCTTCAAGAAGAGTAACTTTTCAACATTACTGTGAGTTGTTTTTAATGTGTACCAATTTTTTCCTAGCTTGTAAAAAAATATTTTAATAAAAAAACCGATTTTTCCTTTCGAAGCTAGATATATTATATATATAAATGTGACAAATAACGATATTTCGAGGGTAATCTGCCCTCTTCTTCAGTGTCTATCGGTCTAATCTTAATCTAACTTAGGTATGTTATCTATAGAGCTTTACTTTTAAAGTATTGACTTATACTAATTACCAACTAATTGTCTATTAATTACTTTACTTAAATACATTTAACGATCTATATTAATTTAGTTTTCCTAATTACTATCAAATGAATGTTCAAATTAACCTGAACAATGGTGATGCACAGTTTCCTTGGTCTGTGTTTAGTCTTCTATTCATTGGGGTTTTCCATATGTTCAGGCTTTCGTACACATCCAGTTTTCATACCTGCTGTACCTCCTTAATCACCTCCACGTTGTCCCATGTTATGTTGTGATCCTCCTCCAAGATGTGTTTCGCTACTGCTGATTGTACTAATGTTGTATTCCTTTTCCTCGCTGAAGCTGCTTTCCGTTTATGTTCCGTTAGTATTACCACCAACAAACCGTTTCGTTTGACCGATATATATTTTGTCGCATTCTGGGCAGGTAATTTTATAAACTCCACATTTTTCCTTTTAATCCTTTTTTTTCTTTCACGTGACATAGTATAGTACCTATTTTTTTAGTTTTACTGGTTGGAACTGCTTTAATATCAAAGCGTACAAGAAGTTCCCGAACTTTTTTGAAAGTTGACGATAAAATAATTGGAACTCTTATGGTTGTTTTGTGTTTTTCCTGCGTAAAGAGCGTCGTTAAAAGATCACGGTGTGTTCTATACTTTTTCTTTTTGACAAGATTTCCAATTATCCTCTCGTCAAACCTATTTTTCTCGCCGTATCTTAAATATATTTTGCTCCTGAGTTAAAACTTTCCTGATCCATGGGCACTGTTAATAGCCGATGAATCATCGAATTAAAGGGTACCATTTTTTGGTAATGCCAATGATCAGGCGTGGATGGTGTTGTCCTCTGGATGTGTGTGGACTTCCGGTAGATATGAAATCTAAGAAGACCTTCCTTCCTTATGACCATTAAATTCAAGAAGGGTAGTTTCTCTTTCTTTTCGATTGAAAATTGGATGTCCTTATGTGCTTGGATCAACTTCTCCAAAGTTTCTCCCAAAGCAACTTTTTTAACGATAGCTAGAATGTCGTCTACATATCTCAACCAAACCCAAGGAAGCGACCCTCTTCATAAAGTTTCTTCTCCAATCTGTCCATAAATATCTCACTCATAAGTGGAGATAAAGGATTTCCCATGGCAACACCTTTCATCGCTTTAAAGTATTTTCCCCTGAAAGTAAAATAACTTTCATTCATGCAAACCGAAGAGAGTTTTAAAAAATCTTTAGCCTTCCTCCTACTCTGCGGTGAGCTATTTCTCTCTAATAGCCACTCCTCAAAGAACGTGAGTGCTAGTTTTACCGGCACGCTTGGGAACAGAGCCTTGACTTCAAATGATACAACTACCCTATTGTTGCCACTCTTTCAAGCCGCCTTATTACCTCGTCTCGATTTTTAACTGTTCTATCGCTAATCTTCCACCCAAAATTTTTGCTCGTGAAAATTCTTTGCTTATTACTAATGTACGAAGAAAAACATTTGAAATTTCACAACAGGCAAGAACGGTAACCCTTCCCCAATTTACCTATATTTTTAGCATCAAAAACTTATGTTCACGAAAACTCACGAACCAATAACCAGATACAGTTGAAATTTACAAAATGTATTGGTCCTAAGTAGGACCAGGACTGATAGAAGTGATTTTGAAATACGGGCAATTCTATACCAGTGGTGCCATATTGAAAAATCACTAAGAAAAATAACTGCTTTTAGCCCTATAAATGCTCATTCAGTTATCCGATTTTGATTAAATTCACACAGTAGCTTAGTGTTACACTAAGCTACGTTTGATAGAAATTTGGTAGAAAAATTCGATCGGAGCTGCCAGCTATATAAATTTTGGTGTCTTAAGTTTTGGAAATTCGCTTAGGAAAATAAAGCTCTTTGCCCTATAGCTTCCAGTGCAGTCATGGAATCAAAACGAAATTCAAATGGCAAATTAAACTTGTTGCAGGCAATATTCAGTAGAAACCTAGTTGGAAAAGCAATGATAGGGTTGCCAGCTATGGTTGGTTTTTTATTTTTTTGACATAACTTTAGTAAGTGATTTTATCATAGAATTTCCAACTCGTGATCCTGCACTGAAAATAAACACCAAATATTAGTATCAAAAAAATTTGAAAACTTTAGCGAATGGTAACCCTAAATGTCTTTGTATCCCTATAACTTCCAATGCAGTCATCGGGTCAATACGAAATTCACAATCTGGGGAGATACGCTCTGAACTGAGAAGTTCTAGAAGCACTTTGTCAGTGTCCAGCGCAGGGGTGCCCTGCGTATCAGTTGTAACTACCGCACGGTCTCAGAAGAGGCTGTGATGTTGTTATCGGGAGTAATCCCGATCGGCCTACTAGCGGATGAACGCAAAGAAGGGTACCTCTTTCGCTCAGAACTGGGCAGAACTGAGGCTCCGACGCACGTGCGTACTCTTACCCTCCAACTTTGGCAACAGCGTTGGAGTGAAAGTGCTAAAGGACGCTGGACGGCTAAGCTAATTGGTCTCATTGAACGTTGGCTTAACCGGAGCCACGGAGAGGCAAACTTTTACCTTTGTCAATTCTTGACAGAGCACGGTTACTTCAGGAAATACCTAAACAAAATGGGTAAGGTGGTCACACCACGCTGCCGGTACTGTGTGACTCAGCTCGATGATGATGACGCATCATTGAGTCCACGATTGGCCTGGTAACGCCTGAGACGATCGTGAATGCAATGCTACGAAACAAGGAGAGCTGGCGCACAGTCTCAACATATGTTGAGAAAGTGCTGCGCATAAAGCGGGAGGAAGGTTGCCTTGCCGACCCATGAACTGTGGTAGTTTCTGAAGCCCGTAGTTACCGATGGGTGAGTCATCACGACCGGGTTGAAGCAGTGCATCGGCAGGTCCCGACTCGGAACTTCGTGGGCTTATAGATGGTCCTTTTTTTAGTGAGTCAAACCTCACATACCCCGTGGTGATAGGTCACCCGGGGATCTGATTAGCAGATTTTTTTTGCCATTTACACTAGTGGAAAAAATGTATGTACGATGTTATTATATATAATATTATAAAACTAAATGCATATATAACAGTACTATCTTGAATCGTCATCAATAAAAAAAAAGCATTTTCTTCAGATTCATGCTGCAGGTTGATCTGAATGAAAGCCAAGTTAAATATATTTTTGGCTGCAGAATTGGGAAAACGCTGACAGCGTCGATGATTTTTGTCAAATTCTCAAAACGTGCTTAGTTTGTAACCACTTCTCAATGAGCATAAGTCAACTATCTTTAAATTTTGTATATTTTATTTTCGATAAATTTAGGTGTTTCTACTTCCAAATAATTGTCAGCACGAGATATTTTTATAATTTTTTTACTAAGAGATGCTACCAATACTATTTCATATGCTAAGCAACATATGATCGTTTTTCCTGAATTTTGAAACTTTTCGGAAGGCAACCCCAAAAAATTAATAATACCTATATCTGCCGATCCAGTCATTAGATCGAAATGAAATTCACAGATTAAGTTGATCGTAATACTAAGTACAATTGGTTTACTCTAAGTGTCAGTGCTAGCATCGGGCTACCAATGCTAGCAATATCTTAAAAGCATTTAGCTTCAAATTATTTAAGGCGTGTCATTTATATGCTGTCTGATTTTCGAATATAATTTAATCAAATTAATAAAAACGCAAAAATCTGTCATCTGTTGGCTTCTATCTGCTCAACGTTATTTGATGTACACAAAAGCGAAAACATTTAAATTACACAGTGTAATTCTCAAGTTTCCTCGACAAAACAACGATCACAGTCGGATATCCTCTTCCTCTCCGCCTTCTCAGGATCCACTTAAACTTGTCCGCATCACAATGACTTACATAAATACCTGCGGAAAAGATAAGCTTAACTAGTAACCATCATACCCACAGACACAAAGTGTAATGCATCTTAGTAGCATAAGTGGACTCATACGAGTACTTTACAGCTTCCCATGCAACCGCACTGGGATTATGCATCGGCCTCCGAACCTCCGAAGACACAAGCCTGCATGAATGAATCACTTGCGAAAACCTTCGTAATGAACGTAAATTACAGTTTGATATGCTGTCCGTACATGCACGATATAAGTTCAGTTTTATGGATCACATAAATTGATATTGGATCGGATTACCGTCACACTCGCTCAACACTTTCGATTTAAAGTTTTCGTAGGTGAACTGCGACGCATATAAGCGGATTAGTGTGTTGATTTCAATCATTTGTCACAGGAATAAATCCGCTTCAAGTGCATTGCAGCCTTGCCCTTATTGCTTGCAAGTGCAGTTATTTGATGTAAAAAAAAATTAAATGAAATTTTTGAAAATTCAGTGAACATTGGTGCGGAAAATTAACTTTTTAGCTCAGGCTTCGATCAGAGAGGATCAATGCTACGAAAAAATTAATATGCAAGCCTGTTTCATCCGAAATATTTGACAATTGCATTCATATCATCGGCCGCCATCTGACTGTCATGGATAAGATCAAGTCGAAGATATTGGAACACGCTCAAGTTACATGCTACTAAATTTAGATGCAGCACAACGACAAGACACAAGAAATCAAGTGCACCGTGCATGATATTGTCACAGTGAATTTAATTGTAACTATGCTTGCCATGGACAGAGCATTATCCAAATACTTTGCTGAATGGAAATTCAAACAAGAACAAATCGAATGTTGATGTATGAGACAAAGCCTATCCTTTGGCAATATCAGCAACATATTTTATAAAATCAGAGGCGGCGTTGGTTGATGGCAAATAACAAGTATTAAGTACGTATTCGCGAAAATACGAATAGTTTTATTGCATGTTTCATTTGAATCGACTACTTTGGTTGTGAGTGCAATGTTTGTTTGATTTCCTTTTCCATAGATTCGGAGCAGACAGTTTGTGCATACGCAGTCAGATTCCATTGTTTTGGGTTTTTGTTTGGTATTTGGAACGGCTGTTTTTAAGAATAGAATTACAGTTGCATGATGTTGCTTTTGTAAGTGGACTAAATTTTAAGTAGACTGTAATACTTTTGTATTTAAAAAAATTTATACTCGGCTGAATATATTGGTTGTTGTGTCAAAGAACAAAAATTTCATTCGCACTCAAACTTGGTCTTAGATCTCCGCCGTACATAATGAGCACATTTACGATTGAACAAACTGAACAACGTTTCTAAATATTGAAAACTTACACCCAAAAAGAAGACTATATAGCCCAGCAATCAGAGCGAAATTAAGAAAATAATTTACGCCTGGTGTATACGAATTTGTGGTTAGAGATCATGAGGCAGACTTGCTTCTGGACAATAGGTTGCAACATACACACAAAAAATCTTAGTGTCAGATTTGAAAGACGTGTGCCCGGAAAAGCTGGTAAGGAAAAACACTACCATATGGTGGAATGGCGAACTTATAGAGCTAGGCGGTCCGGAAACGTTGAAGACTGGGATCCATACAAGTAAGAGTTGTCGCTCTTCAAAAAGAAGAAAAGACGAGCCAAGCGCGGAGGAGGGAATTCTGTGATAACATTGAAGGAAGTACAGAGGCTGCTAGAATCAGGAAGGTCCTAACCGTAACTCCCGGTGTACCTACGTTTATTCAAAGGGAAGACTGGTGGAGGACCCAAAAGAATGTTTGGAAATGCTACTGGAAACTCACTTCCCAGAATCGACTTACATGTCATCGCGTGGTGCTCAATCTCGAGCAACCCACCAGCCGTCTGAGCAGCTGATCAAGGAAGTAGTTGATGAGATCAAGATTGAAAGGGCTATAGGCGCACTCCGATCTTACAAAGCTACATGGATTGATGCGATATCATCATTCCAGCCCTACAGCGTATCTTTACTGCATGCCTCCACCTCGAGATAATGCCCAAGCTGTGGACAAAAGCTAGGGTGGTTTTCATTCCAAAACCTGATAGATTGATTCATCATTACGTGAAGGTCTTTAGACCAATTAGCTTAACATTGTTTCTGCTCAAAACACCATAGAGGCTTGTGGATTTGCACATCAAGAGCTCGACTGATGTCACGAGACTCTGTGCTAATCGACACGCGTCAGATCAGTAGAGACAGCACTACACAAAGTTGTCGAAACAATCGAAATATCTCTACAGCAAAAGAAATTCACTTGGCAGCCTTCTTAGTCATTGAGGGGTCTTCAACAATGTCACTGTCACGAGTATCATCGATGCTTTGGCTCGATGTGGAGTGGATAAAACTCGCCACCTGGGCATCGAACTTGCTCAAAAATAGGCAAATTGAAGCCACCCTTTTTGGAGGCCAAAGCTGAGAGAGTAGTCGGAACCGGGCCACCACTAAGGGGTATTATATTGCCCCTTTTCTGGATCCTGACAGTCAACAAAATACTGGAGGGTTGGATTTAAGGGCCAGTGGTTTTGAGGTGGTGGCTATGCCGATGACATTGTGGTACTGATGAAAGGTTCGTTCCCACAAACTTTTTTGGACCTTATGCGATCGACGCTTGAGCGTATCCGAATCTGGGCCAGAAAAGCCGGAGCGATGTACGGAGCGATCGTATGGTGGAGGGCAGGGGAGAGTAAGACCAACATCACGGAGTTAACAAGACTGCAAAGATTATTATGCATACGAATTACGGGTGCTTTAAGAACCGCCCCAACGGCTAGGTTGGAACTGATTCTGGGACTTCTGCCCCTAGAAACGCAAGCTTAGCGGTAATACGCACTAAAAGTTCCGGCATGTGGAACGATTCAAATCACTGGGGCCAAAGTGGTATTCTTACAGAATGCCGCAGAAGTTTTGGGTTCGTAACGGAAGACACGGATCACACGAGTGAAATAATACATATTAGCAGATATTTCGGAGCACACTTTTCCACTTACCCTGGAGTCTGGTAGACAAGTTTGTTAACATGTTTTTTTATGGGCCTCTAAAACATAGAAAAATCAACTCAGAAACATTCCAAGTCGTAATCAAAATCGGATAATATCAACATGCCGTTGAAAAAGAGGATGCTATTAGTAGCAAATATTTAGAGCAATATATCTAAAAACCGTTATGGTTACAAGAAAAAGTTTCCAAATCATTTTTGTTGGAAATTTTTTAAGCTACAAACTCGTCATACATTGTTTTTCTGAAGACGTGATCGTTACTGAGATATTTAGGAAAGGTCACTTTTGGTGACCTTTGACCCTGCCTAAAAAGTAACGCAGCACTCGGATCGATGACATTTTGTTCAACACGCCAGTATCAAGTTTCACACCAAAATTCAGCTTTCTCCTAATTTTTCCGAAGTTTCGCCTTTTTATGTCGGATTTCACTGGACTATTGAGCGTTTTTAAGTTTCAACAAGATACCTGCTCGCTTTTTGCACAATGTGTTCAAAAATATGTTCTTTATCAAACGCCGTATTTGAAATTAGGCAGAAAGAAATTTAATTCCTTGAATTTACAGGAACTTTTTTGGCGTTCCAGACCACTATGTACCGTTAATAGGTTCGCAAATCGAAAAGTTTATAAATTGGCCGCCACGGAGCTGCGATTTGACACCGCTGGACTTTTTATGAAATGTCGTCTAAAACCGATAGTATGCCAATAATTCAACGATGAATTGAGCGCAATATTGTTTGCTACAATCCGGAAAGACCGAAAATGTCCCGAAAAACTTTTGACTGAATAGGTTATTGGGAAGCCAGTCGAAGCAGTTATTTCACTGAAATTGTGTTTCACGCCTAATCGGAAGGTTTTGTTCCAGCAAGAGTTTTTGGAAAATAGGAAGCGGTTTTCATTTAATAGTATTTTTGGGTGAAATGCCAGATGGCCCACTCGGTTTCAGTTGGGCAATGCTGTTAGAGTATTGGGATTCTATATGGTATAGAAAACACCGGAAAATTAAAACCAGCGAATGAAACGTTAAGAAAAGAAGAGCCAATTATACTCGGTGAAAAAAATCGGCTTCGCAAAGGAACGAAAACTGTCATTATTTAATATCAAAGTACATAAAGTAATTTGTTGGATAAGAAAAAAAACATTAAACTACATAGTTCAAGTACAATTGCTTATCAACATTCATATAAATTGTAAATAGTCTGAAGCTGTAACTTAATCACAAAATCATTCCAACATTTCTAAACATACGAGTACTTCAAATACTTCAAACTTCTCTTCATAATCAACGCTAAGGAAATACTTTATCACTGATATTGACATCATTCGATCATTCCTACGAAAAACAACATAAATTGAATAATTTATTTGTCAATTTGTCATATTAATGCAAAAACACTTTTCACTGTATCGGTTCAATACAAGTATTTTATGTTTAGATAAAATATTTTCCTACAATCTCAAAGAAGATCGTAATTGCACTTAAACGGCCAATTTGTTGAGTCGCTAACGTCGTAATGATGATTAGAATGAATGTCTGATTAATGCTGCATTAATGAGCATGCACTGGGCATTTCGTACGATTTATCTTCGTAAGCGTGTTCGTAAGGGAGCAAAAGAATAAGGATGATTCTTCGATCAGTACCTCTTAATGCTCATTAGAAACTTTATCAAAGCTGCTTATGGACTTAAAATCGTAAATGTATACTTATTAACTAATGATAGAAATAATTGTGATATACGTGTGTGATGCAATGCTGGCTTCCTGGCGTTTTGTGATTGAACTAGTAGCTAGGATAATTACTATATTAGCTTAGTGTAGATCTTTGGAATCTTACTTCTTAAAATCCATTTTATTACAATCTCGTATCATCATACATTTATTTCACTATTATTTTAGTATAGTTTTGACGACTTAAACACCGATTCTATTTTGCTTCAAATGAAGATTTCCACATTTCCGATATATACATATTGATAGTGCTGACTTATATCATTTGATACACGAATAAGCTACGACTTCTTTTCCGTACCAGATTCAATGCCAAAAAATGTTTTAAGCCACAAATCTGAACAGGATAATGCTTATGTATTTCACTCAGAATGTATACACATGCATAAACATATGTTCACATTCCTGTTCGAAAAAAATCCGGGCATGACATTTTAGCGCCGCTGCCAATGCTTAGTGCACAAATTTTCGGTAAGGCATAAATCACTGTTGATATTGGGGGATGGAAAATTAGATAAAAAGCTCGTTTAAAATTATATCACTTGTAGTGCTATTGATTTCTCACTGTTTTACTTTCAGGCTATCTCAGTGCTTTCAGGGTACACGAAATTGAGTTAAATTTTTCATCGAACGAATCAACAGCTTAATTGTTTTCAGCTGTATGTTGACAGTGTACTTGTTTTGCACTCGAGGTAGTGTGGAAAATACTTCAAATTTAAAAAATAACAAATAAAATATTTATGAATGCTAAGAATAAGTTTCGCGCTTATAATGAGTAGCTGGAATCGTTTTGAGCAGCTGACATAAAAAATTAGAATTGCAGCAATTCCACATTAGCGCAGTACTTACTCTCTAGTTCATATACACGACGAATGCTGGTGGGCTGCTTTTATAGCTCTATGTGGCTGAATCGGGGCTCTAGAAGATTAGGTATATATTGTAAAATTCCCAATATCAGAACAAAGTACTAAAATTCGAAAAGGGACTGTGATATTCTCAGACATGGGTCTAATCAAAGACTACAAGCCTCTCAAATCTAAGCAAGACGCAACTAAGCGCGCTCGCTAAATCCTCGCTAAAAAAAACTCACGCGACCACAGAAGCGGAAAAAGTGCTTCTAATTAAGAGGCAGACTTGACTGGAGATAGACAGATTCTCGTTCCAGATATTACAACGGTCTACACTGCATTTTGAATCCAGTATGAAAAAAATTTGCCGGAAGTCCGTCCCTTAGTAAAAAGGTAACCCAACCTGAACGGTATCTGAGAGGGAAATGGTCAATAACCAGATCCTGATATATAAGTTTAATTATTCATCATTATTTCATTTGCAATATAATCACAAGGATAAATTAAATTATCCTAGAGTTCAATATTCACATTCTTAGTTTTATTTTTGATAATATGATCCATTCCTCTTGTTATTTTTAAGGGGGTAGTACCGGTTATAATTTTGAAAAAATCCGTTTTAAATTTTTGCATTTTTCAATTTATTATACCTTCAGAAATCACGTCTCAAAATTTTATTGAGTTATCCCCAAAAATGAAGAAGTTGCGGCAGTTTACGGCAGACCGCTTCTTTTAATTACAGTAGAAAGCCGATTATCCGAACGCCGATTAACCGAATCGCCAATTATCCGAATCGGTCCTAAGCGTGTAAAACCAAATAATTTTTCTTTTGTTTTGTTGTAACAAGTTGGAACTCGCTGGAGTCCGGCGCCTGCGTGACCTTGCCTCACGGAATCAAGCTCCAACGTCGAGGCAACTTACTCTGATCGAGATGTTCAAGTGACAAGATATTGTAGAACTGTGTTTGTTAAATTTAATAGAGTTTATTCTATGTGTGACAGTTAGTTTTTCTTTATTACCAGTCTATGTCCGATTATCCGAATTTTCGATTATCCGAATCGACACCGGTCCCAATTAATTCGAGTAATCGGCGTTCTACTGTACTGCGAAAAAAAGATGAAAAGCGCATAAGTCAGGCGGAAAAAGCGCAACTGCAAGAGCAACTGGCTTATGCGGACTCAAGAATACTTATGTATGGTCCAGGGATTGCAGACTGAGCAATTGTAGGTGATGAAAACATATTTTTTAAATAATATTCAGTAAATAAATAAAAAAAAAACTTTAAACGCCAAAAGTTAACCCAAAAAATATAGGCCAAAAGTTAACCCAAAAAAATTTGGCAAGTGAAACAAAGTGCAAAAAACTACGATTTTTCGAAAAATATTTTCAAACAACCGCCATTTTTCTTTTTCGATCATTATTTTAAAAATATTGTGGTAGATTACCACGTAAGAAACATCCCTCTTTAAAATGCGGTTTTTTTGTTTCAGATTCTTCATTCCTAAGATTATCTGTCCGCAGTATGACGAGGCATTTTTCGAGATGTCAACTTTGGTGCCCTCTATAAACAAGCAGAAAAATGAAAAAAATAAAAAATATTTTTTTTTGTAATCTTCAATACGTGCTTATTACCCACGCAGATTTTAAAATTTATACAAATTAAAGGAAATGAACAAAAAAATATTGAAAATTAGACTGCTTTTCAGCATTCTAACCGGTACTACCCCCTTAAGTTGATCAATTTAGATTTCCCACAGGAGGTAATAAGACTCGCTTAAATTTTTCTTATCCGCAGACAATTCTATGTCAGCGTCAATGGAGCATATTCTCCCAAAGGACCAGGAGTACGACAAGGTTCTGTCAATTGACCAATTCTTTATGTAATATTTACCGCTGATCTTCCCATTCCAGCGGGCCAACCTCAAGTACAAGTCCTCCAATATGCTAACAAATGCTCTTATTCGCGTCGAGCAAAGACCGGCTCAAAGTAGCGAAGAGCCTGGAATGGCAGAACTAAGTCCTTACTTTGGCGAATGGGGCATCAAACCAAATAGTAAAAAGACACAACTCTGTGTATTTCGCAATCTTTCTAAGTATCGGTGATCCCAAACTACTCGCAACAAAACCAAAAAACTCGCTATCTTGTGCGAAACCTCTAAGATTACTCTTAACTCATCGCTGAACTGCCAGGGTTTGATTTTCACGAATTTTTGAAGTTTAATCCTTATGTGCGGCTTAAAATCAAATCTGCCAAATCCGCATTTCAACGCATTAGACGTATTTGCACCAAAGCTAAATCCATTTGCTACCACATCCTAATGTGGCCTATCCTGACTTACGCTTCCCCACCCAAGATTACCTGTTCCAAAACTGCCATGGCAGAGGCGGAGATATTCGAAAGGAGAGTCCTGTGTCTCTGCACTAACAGGCTCTACAACCCGGTAACTAAGAAGTAGCCGAAGAACCTTCTTCTGTATCAGGAGTCGGGACTAAAGCCACTTAGGGATCGATCTATGGAATTGACGACAAAGTTCTATGGATAGACAGACAGACGGACTGATCCGGTCAATTAGGCGTACAGATAGTTTCAATGTGCCATTTATGCACCCCGCGAAAATAGCGTGCCAAATACAGGTTATCTGGGAACCAAGATTCGACTAAAAAAAGTCATGGCAAAGTTTGAAAAGAAAACACTCATCGAGAAACAATCTGCGCAATTAAAACGAGGACATGTGAAAAATAGAAAGACGAGAGGAGTAAAGACAATAGGGGATGCTGAATGTAAAAAACAACGAAGGAGTGAACCTACGCTCAACATATAACTTTATCTGGTGCTGAATGGCGTCAGATAAATACTGAAAGCGAGGAGATCAGATTTGGCAAACGTGCTCCAAAATACTGTGTACTAAAGAGACCAATAAATGAATACAGGTGGAAATGTCGCTAAACATATATGAAGAACGCAAGACAAAGCCAGCAATCCTAGAAGCTCTGGCGGTAATATTCATCATAAGAACATCAAATTTCAATTTGGAATCAAACACTACGCCAAGGTATTTAAAATGCTGGACAACTGATAAAGAAACACCACACAAGAAATAAGAGAACACATGAAGATAATATCTGGTGACACTTCAAAATGTTTAGTGGGAAGAGGTTGTTTTGGCACCAGTGATGAAGGGCAATCGAATCAGCTTGCAATTGATTGCTCTATATAATTTTAAGTCATCCGCATATCAAAGACAAGAGGAGTTTATAACAAAATGACGAACATTGACGAACAAGATAAAAAGTAAAGTCCCTAGGATAGAACCATGAGGAACTCGGTATGTGGGAAATATAGGAGAGGAAAGGGAAACGTTTAAAGTGACTCTGCAAGGATGACTATGAAAATAGGAGGAAAATCAGGAAAGGAGGGGATCGAAAATAACAAACTCATCACGTTTATTGCTTGGCAATGGTTCACAGAAACAAAAGCCTTCGAAAAGACCGTACAGATTACATCAAATTGACGTTGATAATCGATGGCAAAAGCGACAAAATTAATGAATACCATAAGATTGCTCGTATTAGAGCCGCCCTTGACGAAACCATGCTGTTATGGAGGAAGTAAAAGCTATCAAGGTTTTGCTAGTGCAAGTACAGGTATTATTAGTGTATTAGATAAAAACTGTCCATGAAAAATAAAAATATATATAAAAAAAAACCATAAGATCCAGCAGGCCAAAATAGTTTAGCCGTTAGATTTTAAGCTTTGATTGCTAATTAAACTTAAGCCAGGCTAAGAATGGTCAATTTAAATAAAATAAAAAATCTTCAATTCAATTCATTCCTCTTATTATTTTCCCTTCATTTCAGCGATTAAAATTTCATTGATTTTGAATACTTATGTAAAAGTCTCGTATTCGGGCTGGTCAAACAACCAGCGAAAAATATGGGCTGTCTTTTATATGGACTCTGAATTTCCGAATTTCACACTATGGGCCGTAATGTACCTGTCATGGGCATGCAAATACGTCAAAAAAAAATTCCTACGGTGAAAATTCGTGTCTTTTTTGTCCTAATCAAGCTATCTAGGCTCACTGATTCGGATCCAGAATTTTTCATTGTCTATGAGTGAATCTAATTTGTGACGCTATGCACTTATGTATTAGGCGTTTATGCGGCTGTCAAATGACGAAAACTTTTCCTACAATTAAGAGAATATCAAAACAATTTATTATTTCAAAATGTTCTGTTAACAAACTAGTAAGCAAACAGTAAAGCAATCCCACGACAACCCTTGTTGGGTCTAGGAGTTGAAGCTCATCACAAATTCATAATCAATGTGAATACGAGTGTGAAGTGATTAGTTCCACGATTCACTTTACCCCTGATTAACTCAGGTACCTATTCAGAGCTAAGCGAACTTCAAGCTCTGTGCGCTGTCCTTCTTCCGAACTTGGGTTCAAACCAGACACTCCACACCCAAAAAGCTAGTGCTCTAGTCTACTCAAGCTTGCACAAACTAGTAAGGAATACTTAAAAATTAAATAAATATCTTCACGCGTAACTTGAGCACAACCCACGTTGGGCGCTTCTTAATTGACCACTTAGGAACACTTGTAATTCAAAAAATAGATTTATTAATGCATATATCGCATGGTCAACTGAACAATTAATCAAGCTGCACTGCCAAATTTGATGATATTCTAGTCCTACATTCATTGAGGATTAGTTATATTCCAGTTTAATCAGCTAATTAAATGAGACGAGTTTTTATTATTTCAATAAACCACTAATAAACAACAAAACCAAAAGTACTATTATTTCTCAGAAAAACAAATATTCGAAACCGTTAATCAATTCATCAAATGTGGTTCTTTCATCCACGTGAATACACTTACACCTACAAATGCATACCTTCGAAGCAATTTCGTGTGCGAGTTCAAATCCCCTTCATTATGAAATGACTGCGAGCAAAAAAAAACAATTTCGATAAAAATCCTGTCTTTAGTTTTCATCCAGTTCTAATACAATAATTTAGGTTGAATGGCATCGTTTTAAGCATTATTGATATGTAAATGATCAATTAGCGAAGGTGAGAAGTCTATAGCAAAGTAGTTTACAGACAAACGTAAAAGACAGCACATTTGTCGGCATTTTGATACTTCAAAACGAACAAAAGTCCGAAATCAACATAAATTTATTTTAAATGTTTCTTTTCAATAGTGTTAGCCTATTATTACGCTACAAAGCTGTGAACGGGACGCAATGAATTTCAAATAACGCATTCCGTATTTCGTATTCTGAAATTCCAAATCCACCTACATAATCGCCTGATGCTTGGCGTAGTCGAAATGGGGCGCCCGAAAAGAAATGTCCGATAAATTTGAATATCAAAGGTGTGAAACCAGTGTCCAACATCAAAACTCCTTAAACTTCACAACAGCGCTTATTAACGAACTAAATGAGATGCATGCGACAAGTGTTTGTCGGCTGAGCATCAACCAAAATAGAAACTAAGGAGGTACAGTTGAACGTGAGCGGATGAAATTTTAGTGTGATAAGTGGTGAACGTGTTTGTCAACATTCGAAATGAAAATGATAGGAAAATCATCAGAAATATTTTCAGGTTATTATACAATTGTAGTCCAGCAAGTCGTTTGTGTAACCTTTTTCTAATAGGGTGATAGCTCTGCTCTTGATCTATGCGCCGCAAACTATTTCATTTTAGTGATTCCAGCTCCCCTTAAAACAAACTGTGAACCCGCACTGATTTAATTTGAAAACTATTTGCATCTCTATTCTATCGGCCGCCGTAAGATAAACGAGCGCTTTGCGATTTTATTCGATATTAAATTCGAATGTGACAAGTTTATAAGTTGGTCGAAGTCGTTTGTCACGTGAAAGAAAGAACTAAAGATTTACTCACTCCCATACACCCATGCAAGCACTTGTT
Organism: Nemotelus nigrinus; assembly: GCA_947369275.1. NCBI lineage: Eukaryota > Metazoa > Arthropoda > Insecta > Diptera > Stratiomyidae > Nemotelus > Nemotelus nigrinus. Next base: position 34,622,254 of record OX376373.1, on the reverse strand, counting down.
TTCCCGCTTAGTAGATTTATCGTATACAACGAAATTAGGAGATTATTAGTTGTTGACCGGATACCTTTCGAGTTAAATTCTCACCTCGCAGGTTTCTCTTAATTGATCAGCAAATGGAAGCTAAGTCATTCTACTATGCTATTTTGATTATGTTTTGTAAAGCTTAGGGCCATTGTACTGTTGATGAATTCCTTTGAAGCGGATCTGCTTCGAATTTGCGCATTTCAATCAAGTTCATCTATAAATTGGCTATTAGTTGGCGGTTTTAAGTTTCATTATCGTTAGAATCAACAGAAACAGTCAATTCGATAGTGCATTTAAAGTCGTATAAATGCTGATCATTTTATTGAATTATTGCCTTTATTCTTATTGAAGCTAAAGACAGGAAGTATAAATTGACTTTATTTGACTACGCTTAAAATTTACAACACCCTCTGATTTTCGGCTTCTGCGAATTCTATTCCATTCAAGCGTGCTCGTGAATGCATTTGAATTTGTCGGTAATAAATCACAACAAAAATCCGATTATTTTTTTTTTAAGTTGTTTGTCTTGAGGTCAAAAAAAAATATTCTCTAAGATTCCAATGAAATCATGGCCATGGATTGAGCAAGTCCACGCTGGAGTACTTATGGTGCTTCTCGATGATACTGGCAAGCCCTTTGCCCAATGGATATCGAAAATTACACGAAAGTACGCAAAAAGGTATCTCTTACAATTTCGTATCGGGCCGTGGGTGGAACAGCATGAAGTCAATAAAAATGTCATGGTACGAAATCGCAACTTCGATTAACTCTATTCGACTTGCGGAGGTGAGGCTTGTCTTTGGTCTGCGACCACATTGATTGGAATGCCACCCAGAGTAAGGAGTAAAAGGTTGACAGGCACTCTGCAAGGTGAATTTATTGCCGCCGAGATAACGTAGAGCGAGTGTGTTCAATAGTCATGGGAATCTTGTAAATTTCGCCTTAGCCTTGCAACGTCAGCGACATTATGTTGCGCGCACGCAGCTATAACTTGAAACGATGCCTCATATCAATGGAAAGACGTGGTCGCAATCGAAGAGAAATTCATGTTAGGGAAAATTTACATCTTCTGAATTGATCGCGTTCTCGGAAAGATACAAAATGATTTAAGGAAGAAAGGTTCTATTTGAGCTTCTTTATCGCTTCCGGGAGAAGTGGATCGTCAATGACATGTACAATAATATATACAGCTGGAATCATTGAAGTTTTATTTTTTGTCTAGGAAGATTAATTTCGAAGGATTTTTGCCGATACTTGGATGATATGACAAGTAGTCCAGTGAAATCCGACATAAAAAGGCGAAACTTCTGAAAAATTAGGGAAAAGCTGAATTTTGGTATCCATTACCCATCGATCCGAAAGCTGTGCTACTTTTTATACGGGGTCAAAGGTCACCAAAAGTGACCTTTCCTAAATATCTCAGTAACGGTCACGTCTTCAGAATGCTTAAAAAATTTCCAACAAAAAAGATCTTAAAACTTTTTCTTGTTACCATAACCGTTTTTGAGATATATTGATCTAAACATTTGCTACTAACATCATCCTCTTTCTCAACGGCATGTTGATATTATCCGATTTTGATTACGACTTGGAATGTTTGTGAGTTTGTTTTTCTAAGTTTAAGACGCGCATGAAAAAAAACATGTAAACAAACTTATCTACCACACTCCAGGGTGGATGGAAAAGTGTGCTCCAAACAGCTCCCACCACCCCCAGCCCCTCTTTGCCATAAAACTTGTAGGGACATCTGCTGGCTACTCTCTTCTCGTAAATAAACTGTAAATATATTCCACGAGGGAGCAGGACAAAACAACAACATTGCAGGTGATAATAGGATTTGTAACATATCATGGCCCTAGGAGTATGAAAAGTCAAGATAATATCATGGCATAATTCTGTAAACGCTCATTCTTGATATTATAGGAGCTCAACCCGCTGCAGACTATCCCCGAATAATCAGTTTTTTTACCAATCCTGTGATGACTGCGTAGCGCACGTCTCGAAATCAATTGATGGCACGTCTCGAAATCAATTTGCACCTGAAATTACGTCACCTTGGCCTGATTGTTCATGGGAAAAGACGGTATGGAAAGAAAAAACTACACAACCGACTCGTGCTGGCAACCTTTCACCAGTATCAAAGCCAAGAATATATCACATATGCTTCACGTTGTTATATTACATTCGAAGTTATAGGAGTAGAAAGAAATTTAGGGATACCTGCAGCGAGTTTTTTCAAATAATCGAAAGCTTAATATTTGCTGTTTATTGTCACTACAATATCATTACCAATTGAAAATTCTACGATAAAACCGCTTAATAGAGATATTGCAGTTAAACACAAAACCAACAATAGCTGGCAACCCTATCGTGGCTTTTCAACCAAATTTGGCCCGAATAATGCTTATAATAGGTTCCATTAATTGTATGAAATTCGTATTGATTTCATGACTGCACTGGAAGTAATAGGGCAAAAAGTTTTATTTTCCTGAGTGAATTTTCCAAACCAAAGACACAAAAATTACTATAGCTGGCAGCACCAATCGAAGTTTTCAACCAAATTTCCATCAAACAGAGTTTAGAGTGAGGTTCAGCTGCTGTGTCAATTTCATGAAAATCTGGTAACTTATTCACATTTCATAGGGCAAAAAACAGTTTTTTTTCTTTGTAATTTTTCAAGATGCCACCACTGACACAGAGTTGCCTACAATTCAAAATCGCTGCTATCATATCTGGTCCTACTTAAGTCCAATGCATTCTGTAAATTTCAGTTGTATCTGATTATTGGTTCGTGAGTTCCCGTGAACATAAGTTTTTGATGCTAAAAATATAAGTTAACTGGGAAAGGGTTACCGTTCTTGTCCGACATGAAATTTCCAAAGTTTTACTTTGAACGTGTAGATAAAGCATAAGATTTGTATACAGATTGGTTTTATTGTAAGAAACGGACATTTTTTAGGATATTCGATGGTTTGAATGTTTTCACTTCAAAATTTTTATTTTTTCAAACTTAAGACACCAAAATTATCATAGCTGGCAGCTCCAACCGAATTTTTCAATCAAATTTCTACCAAACGTGGCTTGAAGTAAGGTCCAGCTACTGTGTGAATTTCGTCAAAATCGAACGATTCAATCAGAATTTATAGGGCTAAAAGCAGTTATCTTTTTTAGTGATTTTTCAAGGTGGCACCACTGGCACAGAAACGCACGCATTTCAAAATCACTTCTATCAGAACTGGTCCTATTTAAAACCAACACATTATGTAAATTTCAATTAATTCTGCTCATTGGATCGTGAGTTTCCGTAAACAGAAGTTTTTAATGCTAAAAATATAGGTAAATTGGGCAAGGGTTACCAGGCGTGCCCGTTATACCATATCAAATTTTTTTTTATTTTCTATGTAAACAAAGCACAAAATTTACATATGAGAGGCTTTTTTTTTTGAAGAAACGGCATTGTTTCAAGAGAGACGATGATTTGAAGGTTTTCACTTTCAGTGCTTGCCCTAGCTACAGGGTGACCAGCACGCTCATTAAAAGCAACACAAATTTACAACTAAATAATACCAATATGTCCTAAAAATTTTATTATGATTAAATAGCTGTGTCAAAAGTTATCGCAATTTAAAAATTTTCAAATTTTCCCGTTCTCTTTTTAGGCACCCAGCGCACACATGGGGTTGAAAAATTCCAAAACATTATCTGATTCACATGTAAAACACGTTCAAAATTTATTTTGTTAACTTTATTTTGGCAAAAATTATTTGTGTACGGAATAATAGGTATATTAAAAATATCACTAAAATGGTCACCGGCGCCAAAGGGTTAAAGATTTTTAACTGTTTGTGAAACCTGGCACTATTCTGCATATACACCAATGTGTCCTGAAAATTTCAGTTCCATCGAATGGCGCGTTACTGATATTTTTTCACTGAAATTTTTTGATTATATATATATATATATATATATATATATATATATATATATATATATATATATATATATATATATATATATATATATATATATATATATATATATATATATATATATATATTATATATATATATATATATATATATATATATATATATATATATATATATATATATATATATATATATATATATATATATATATATAGAAATATGAATTTTTGGCCAAAGTGATTTTAATACTAATGTTCTTCTTCGAACATTAGTAAAAACCGGGTATTTCGTGGTGGTTCGTTTGCGGGGATGGGTAGGGTGTGGATGTAGTGCTGGTCCTGCGATGTCAAGAATACGCAATTAACAGGATAAAAAGTTATCTTATCTTGTTTAACAGTGGGCAAAGAGTAGGCAACGAGCTCATTTCTGAAAATTTGGGATGGAAGCTCAGGGATACCATTTTACGGAAAAGGGGGGGATAACTTTTCGGAGCACACTTTTCCATCTACCCTGGAGTGTGGTACATAAGTTTAAACACAGAAAAACAAACTCACAAACATTCCAAGTCGTAATCAAAATCGGATAATATCAACATGCCGTTGAGAAAGAGGATGCTGTTAATAGGAAATGTGTAGATCAATATATCTCAAAAACCGTTATGGTAACAAGAAAAAGTTTAGCTCTTTTTTGTTGGAAATTTTTTAAGCTACAAATTCGTCATACATTGTTTTTCTGAAGACGTGACCGTTACTGAGATATTTAGGAAAGGTTACTTTTGGTGACCTTTGACCCCGTATAAAAAGTAACGCAGCACTCGGATCGATGGGGACTGTTGACATTTTCTTAAACATGCCAGTACCAAAGCTCAAACCAAAATTCAGCTTTCCCCTAATTTTTCAGAAGCACCATGTTAAATTTCCCCGGACTAAAGTAGCTTTAGAAAAGAAATATCAAAATTCCTGTAGAGGTTGGGAGGAGATAACTGCTGAATGTATCAGTATTTAACATCAAAAAAGGTAATCCCACAATTCTTGGCGGGTCCACGGAAAAAAGCTGGTAGAGAGCTTCAATCAAAAATTTGTAATCGATGTGAATACGATTTTGCATAAAATGCTCCTTAAAATAGCACCGTGTGTTGAAATCTGATTAAATGCAAACAATGCGAAATTTGTCAGTTTTAGTAAACAGAGGAACATCTGCATTGCAATAGCTGATGCTTTCAATTGATGATTTCATTGAAAAGAATATTTGATTAGTAAAGCAGTAGGAAATTCAATGTACCTGCTGGAAGAGATGATAGTAAGATAAAAGCTCTAACTCGCAGATGAAAGCTCTAACTGTAAGATAAAAGCTCTAACTCTAACTAGTATGATGTAATTTGACGCTTTCACTTTCATTTAATCGTTTTCAATGGTAGGTTGGGGGCTGGCTCGTGGCCCTATCTATGAGCCTTTTTACACGAGATTCCAAATTGGAATTCGGAGTATACCCGATTCGTTGAGCTTACGCAAAATATCATTGTTTGTGTGTACACGATAATTTTGTGTATGTACAAAGAGATCTCCAATATGGCGGCTTCTGTCGAACACTGTTCACCTCGTCTGAGCGTGTACATTCAAAGAGATTTCCAGTGTGGCAGCTTCTGAAGGTCGCTGTTCACATCGAGTGAACATGTATATGCAAGGAGATCTCCAATATAGCGGCTTTTGGCGACCGCTGTTCGCTTTGTTTGTGATCTGAAGATCGCTGTTCACTTCGTGGGAGCATGTAAATGTTAGGAAATTTCCAATATGGCGGCTTCTGCCAATCGCTGTTCACTTCGTGGGAGCCTGTACAAACAGGGAAATTTCCAATATGGTGGCTTCTGGCACCCGCTATTCACTTCGTATGAGCGTGTCTTCTGAATAGTAACGTCACCACTTTGTGTTGCCGTTTGAACATGAACCATTAGCGATTATGACCATGTGAATTAACGCAAATGATTTTAATTTTGTTGTTATTTGAGAATAAAAACTGAAGGTTGGCATGGGAAATATCTATGTATCTATATATATAGATATAAATATACTACTATAAAAATTTAAAAAGGTTTTTCTCTGGATTGCCTGATCGGATCAAGCTGAAATTATCAAGAGCTGGCGTATATGAGTTTTTTTAAGGCATTTAGCGACAGCGGGTGTTTTAGTCAATTTATAGGAGCTGGCTTATTTTTCTGAGAGAAATATACATATGGAAGAATCAAGCAAGCATATTTTGCTAATTTAACAGTATATGCTTAAAAGTGATCACAAAATGTTTGCAGTTTCAAATTGTGGCATGTTCGCAAACATATATCAGATCATTGAGCTATTTACAGGGCATATTGATGTGTATTAGATGTAAGTTTGTATGGAGTTTGGTTGATGTGTGTGCAACCCAATCGATATAGCACGTACGTATACACAAACCCTTCAAACTATTGATCACAAGGTTTTTTTGTTTTTTTTTTTTGAAAAATGCAAAAGATTCAATGATTCACTGGTATTTACAGTAAAATCAACATTTAAAAATTTCCCAATCTCATAGGAGCGGTAGACTTTCACCAAATTACTTTTATTTTCAGTAGCTGATATCGGTGTCCTTGAGATTTCTTACATTTGAAATCAGATGAATATGAAATTCACAGAATGCATAGGCCTTGAGTAGGAGCAGATATTATAAAAGTTTGCTGTTTGAGGCAATTGTGCCACCTTGAAATGTGTTCAGCAAAATTAATGTCTTTTGGCAGGCAATTAGCAAATAATAATGATATTGTAGTGAAAATAAGGCGAAAATGTTTCATTTTAAAAAACCTTCACGTTGTTGAGGGTGGTAATGAAAAAAAAATCTTGCTATTACTTCCAACAGTCATTGGAGAGAAACAAGATTCATCGGCTAAGTTAGTCCAAACGTGAAGTTGTGTACTAACGTATTATGTAACAAGAACAGTATACTTTTGGCTGTGCAGCAGGCATGCTAGTTTCGTATTGTTTTTCAATATTTGTAAAAAAAAAACACTTGTTTTAATTTTACAAACACTTTTATTCACGACTTAAAATTGACAGAGTGACGACTACAATTCAACACGACTAAAACTGAACTCCCCGATAAGCTACACATACTCCACATTTATGGAAATAATTGTGCTGATCTGATGTCTGCGATTCTGTGTGAATCTGCCTATCTGGCGTATTTGTTGCTTACCTGCTGCAGGTGTTTGGTAACATCTTGCAACAGGGTATAATATTTTTGCAGCAATTCTATTGTTGAAGTATATGTAACTTGCTAGTCATTTTCTTAACAGAAATGCTACCTTCAAACTTTAATTTTATAGCCAACTTACAACGAAAATCAGTTACAAATGTTTGAATTTTCAAACTTTTGAAGATTTCATTCCTTAGGAGGTAACATAAAATTATATGTATCACTTTAACTTTCGACGGACTCATATAATATAAACGGAATTCATAGCATCGATTGTTCTTGACGTGAATCAGCTTTACCCAAATTAGCAATGTGTTATCACCACTTTGCATTTGCATCACATTTGTACTAGCAGTTGCTACGAAGTGGACAGCGGTCGGCAGAAGCCACCATATTGGAAACTTCCCTGTACAGGCCCTATTGAAAACAATTCACAATCTATGTGGTATGCATGGTTACACGAAATCGGCATTTTCAACCGGTTTTAATCGGAATCTCGTGTAGCCATAAAATTTTATCTAGCACACACACACATAGAAACACTTATAACACTTAGGAGCTACCGCGTATGCACACAGTCTGCGCACACATACATGGAAATCGGCCGTAAGCTCACGCATTTCAATGTAGACGATGAAATTCAAAAAATTTAAGAGGACCTGAAGTAGAAAGACCCAAGGCTCCAAAGTGCACGATTTCTTTAAATTTGCCTTTTTAAATTACAATCGTAGATCACATTTCGGTCAAACAAAGATACTTCTAGCTAAAGATGTCAGAAGGGTATGCCGGAACTCAACAACTTCCATACGATCGGACGAAAGACATTGGAACACTTTCGAAACATTTCCAACTGTCTGGAGGGTATTAAATCCAAATCTTGACATTGTAACGGAATAAATGCAAAAGACTCCTCACCTGAAACGAAAAATTACTTACTTTAGCACATGAAAAAATAGGACAGCCACAAGTACGGCGGTATTGTATATAGTGCATTTTTCCAGAAATCTTTTCTTCGCTTGGTTCTGCTTTTACAGGTGATCTTTTCTGATGAAAAAGATTTCAACCTTGTTGTCCAGATGGTTTGAATGGGTAAAAGCGGGATTTAAAGAAAGATCCGCATTATTTTTCACACACAACTTCGGCGGAGAATCCTTGACGGCAGGGATTTTCCCACACCCCCTAACACCCTCCTAATACCCCCCTGGAAAGTGTATACAGCCCCCCTACACGGACAATTTTCCTACACAAAGAAACCTTTGTGTCCTTTGTTCCAAAGGGACACCCCTCCTAAAATTCTGAACACACCCCCCAAGAAAAATGCCTGGGAAAACCCCTGCTTGACGGTATGAAGAACGTTCAATAAGCTCAGTAGCTTAGAACTTGTGAATCTATCGATCCGAATGGACAGTCTGGAATATCAGCAAGTTTTGGAGAACTATTTACTACCACTTCTTGACTATTATCCTCAAGAAAGGGCAAGGGATTTTTTCGAGTGGTCTCAGCGTATTTGTCTCAAATGATTTGTAACATCATTTCCTAAAGGTAATTTGAAAGAAAATATAGATCAAACAAAAAGTTTTGCGAATCACGAGCTTACTGAAAATCCTCTGATCTGCTTTTTTACAGCATGCATACTATTTTTATGCATTATATTTTATGTCATTGGTTTACTTTAAGCAATCAAATATTTTCTTACTGATTGCAAATTCATGCTTTCCAGCGCAATTATCTGCGACGACGGTTTAAATCCAACCTTTCAACAGGTCAAATTTTCTTTAGAGTGCATCTTCAACCTATCAACATCGCAAGGCTACTTATACAGGCTGGCTGCAGCACAGCACAGATAATCTGCTCGTTTACCCTGCAGGGTGTTGAAGTACGACCAACCAAGAGGTCATGCCACATGCATACAAACCTGGGTGTCGAAGTTAATGCACATTTATTTATTTTTTATTATTATCTATTATTTTATTATTTAGTTATTATTCGCATGATTGACAGCTACTTCATAACAACTGTTTAGGAGGAAAAACTAGTTTCAAACGTGAAAAAAATATCATGCATCTTACTTGACAACTTAAGCGAAAAGAAAATAACTTTACAACACATTTAAAGCCGAGATCCGTAAATAATTTGAAGGAAAGCGAAAGAAGAATGCAAATAAATTCTTAATGGAAATATTTTTTTTTTTTTGTATTCTTACTCCTACCGGTATCCACACATTTAAATACTACCTACCAGTAAACACATCTTCGCGTAAAGTCTGTTATATGAAAAACATTTACTATTCTGATTTTAGTACTCTTCGATAGATAACAACGATATTTCGTTAGATCGTCGTATCGCGGCACTATTAATTAACACCCATGCATTTTCACTTTATGCTCGAATATTGCAATTGAAGAGACGATTGTGCGGAAAATGGCCATTAATTAATATTCCTTATTCACTCGATAGTAAATTAGATTGGAAATCTGATAGGTAGGTTGCGAATCTTGCGGGTAAACGGCTTCGGCCATAGTTACTATTGATAAATGCCGTCAAGGTGCGACGCGAGGTGTTAATACTGCCACTTGCTGGCGGATTAATTAATGATCGTACATTAACGGAATCTGATCTTCTGATAAAGTCTAGAAGAGATTTTTACGCTAGTCATACAGCCACGCATACACGAATCGGAATGTCATTAAATATGTGGTCAGATAATGATTTTTTGTTTTTTTTTTAGTTGTATATGTCAATATACTGACGTACAGTATATTGACAGTTACTATTGGTAGTTTTTCAAGATTTTGGAGCGAAAAGGGTTGATCAGTTCGTGTATGGTAAAAAATAAAAAAGATTGGTTATTTCTCCTGCATGATTTCAATAAATCTTTCATTTTATGTAGTTACTGTAACTGAAAACTCTTAAAAGTACTCACATACTGGTAAACATATGTTTCACAGCTTGAGAAGCCAGGTGTTTAGACCCTAAAATCATGTATTATAGCACTTATAAAAAGTAAATAAGAAGCGAAACTGTCCCCATTTTAGACACTTTCGGTATTTTGGCATTTTTAGGTGATGATGACATATTTTCATTACTGGAATTTGACTTCTTAATTTAACAAACACATCACCCTATTCTTTAAAGGTCAACGCTCATTTCATTAGACTACATTATCATTAGACTACTACAACAGCTTATTTAGCCTTTTTCACTAATATCTACCGAGATTATGTTCATAGTAGTTAGGGCTATGTTACACAGCCGTTGAGACTACGTGGATAACATAAAAGCCCGTAATGAATTGTAGCTTCAACTTTTTGCTATTTTCATAGCTCAGGGTACTATGTTCATAGCGTAAACGACCATAAATGCTACGTTATGTTACAAAGGACTACGCGCTATGCGCATTGGTTTCCATGAATAAGTAGGCGTACTGAATCCGATGCAAATTGCTACAATGTACAGCCGAGGTTTTCCCATAAACAGCCATTATATTTATTGAACTGTTACTTTTGTAGGGTTAATTTTAGCGCCTAAAAAGGCTAAATTGGCAAATCTGCTATTGGGTTTAGATGACTTGTTGCTTTCGAGCCTTTGAACCACACGAACGGTATCTGCTACGGATTTTAGTGATAGCTCTCGTTTTTTTTGCCACTAGCAATGCGTTTGACTGATTGTTTTGCACGTTATTCAGCAGATAATGAAAATATCGAACCCATTACTCCAGTATGTATTCCCTACAAGTTAAGAATCAGATTTCTTTCTTTGTTCTAACGGCTAGATATAGCGCTGAGGGATATTTTTTTGAATTTTAGTAAATATTAGCATGTAACTCTTTATTTTTCTCACTTTTTGGGTAATTATTTAGGCGAATGAAAATGGTGAATTTGAAATGTATTGCACAACGTACATAATACTTTAAAATTCTAATTTTCTCAAATCGTGATGGTTTTAGCTTTATTGCACAAGAAGTGTGCAATCAACTGGCCAGTGACTTAAAGTTTCCCACAGTTTCACTGAAACACTAAAGGCTAATTTGTATTCATAAAAAATCCAGGACTTGCGGCATTGAAGTGTCGAATTCAATTAAAAAAATAATGTATCTTTTTCGATTACATCTAAAACCGATTTTTGGAAAATAAGATCTTCTTTCGATTATTATACTGTACATTTTTTTCATCAATACTATTTTGCGAATCACATATTTTTAATTCAAAATCACATCCAAAACTAAGTACAATTAATATATTTTCCAATAATTTTCCTCCCGTGTACCAATAAATTCCTTTACGCCCGATTCATATACAATCTAAACGCAATTTCTAGCATCTTAAATAGTCCTCTATGAAATACTATCTACTCATGCTAATAGTGTTGATCCATCTTACAAGCGATTTTAATGTTGCGAACAACTCTAATTTATGATGCTGCAAGTCTGAATCGCCTAATTGCTTAGCATGTCATAATTTTGTCCGTGACCAGGAATCATTCATGCCCTCGCCTATCGTTACTAGTCCGAAACCCACCCACAACGCTCCAAAGATCTTAATAATTGGCGGCGTTTGCTTATGAAAATACACACTAGTGGTGATTTGTTAGCTTTTGCTTAAGTCGAAAACATATTTAAGAGATTTAAGGGAACTCATTGAGCTGGTGAAGGGTTCCGGTCAAATGAATGTAAATTTTAAGTCAAAGGATCTTTCTCTGCAACTTCTTGTGTCTACTTTGAGCTAAATCAAAATTAAGCTTTTAGAGGCTTTTGAATTTATTCTGAAAAAAAAATAGATTTCTGTGACAAGAAAAATTCCGCAATTCAATCGCATTTGCAACGAAATCCTTCAGATACCCTTAAACCACAGTGAAACTAGAACCTAAGCATTGGCACTTGTCGGGTTCTTAAGAACTAGCCCAACTACAAACTATTCCACACTTGTTGACAAGTACTTCTCCTAACGGATTCGAAACGTCACTTAACCGAACACCAACACCGGCCATTGATTTCGTTGCATCGTTCGGTTTGCACTTGGAAGAACTAGCTTTGCTTCAGCACGAATCAAATTATCTGGCATAGGCAAGGCACCTTAGAAGATGATCCGTTCGCTAACGGTGGAGGATTTATGGGATTATTTGCGCGTAGATGAATTCAAAAATGCCACAACATGATTTCTGACTGTGAGTCCCACGACCGCGAGTCTCCTTGGTCGCCAGCCGTTTCGCTTGCTTCACGAACGCTTTCGGATTCGCGCGGAATTAATCAAATCTAATTGAGATTTATGCGCGATGTTTGCATGGACCAGTGCAGGTGTTTTGTGAGCATTCAATTCAAGATTTACGGCGTCTATTGCATATGCACGAGTGGGATCCGCTTGTTGCACTCGCACGACATTAGCATGGCAATATCTATATTATGGGGTCAGTTCGAATTACTTTTGTGGCTAGATGTACATGCGATTCGCGTCTATTTGGATTATAAGCTACGTAATTAGTTTATGACTTCCTGATTACCATTATCCTGTACATTAAATCACAAAACTGTGTAGTTCGGCGAGAGAATAATGAATGGCGAAGCAGGCAAATTTAGAGCGGGTTACTGCCGACAGTGGCCTGGTTTCGTATTAAGCCAATTTTCTTTTATGAAAAAGCTCGTGTTGTATAAACGGTTTGTTTCAAAATTTTCATTCATTTTATTTTAGGTAGAGTAGGGCGGGGCTAGTTGAGCATTTTTTTACTTGAGCGGTCATAGCTCCTCAACGATAAGTCTTAATGGCTTGTTATGCATACTGAGGGTTAAAAAATTTATCCCTCTCCAAAAGTGTCCATAGTAATTTATTTGTAACAAATCGCATTTAAGAGCTACAGTCGTTTAATAAAGTCAGATATGTTCAACGTACCCCATAGGTGAGGTAAGTTGAGCAAGGATATGGGGTAAATTGAGCATTGAGCAATTGAAAATCCAACCAAACCATGGGTTCAATGTTTACTAGACATGAAACAAAATTTCTTCTTTACTATCAACTTTTTATTAATAGTATTTTAGTGACATAATAGTGAAACTAAACTTCTTTTAATATTAAACAAAAAATAGAATGAACAAAAACTCAACATACCTTAAGCTTAACTTTTGGATTAGAACTCAGTCTTTCTACTTAAAATCAGACTTCAACATTTATATAATTATCAATTAAGCTTATATTAAAAAAGAAAATATTAATGAGATCTTGGAATCTTAATCATCGTTATCGCTGTTGCAATTAATACAAACGAAAGTAAGACCAGCAGCTGACGAACATTGTGTATGTGTCCACTCCTTGCAAACTTGGCACTGGATCCATGTTTCCCCTGGTAAACTTTCAAAGTAAGTTTCGCAACAAACCAGGCAGGAATCATCATCATCATTGCTTTCCTCACTTGACTGAAGTACTTTTTTTAGAAACACTCTTCTTTCTTTTATTATCAATGTTCTTCTTTGGCTTTTTAACTTTTTTAGTGGTTTTATTTTGTTCCTCCTGCAATGGGTTTTTTTCGGGAGTATCTGCTAGAATAGCAGCTTTCCTCTTTCTTCTGATAGTTGTGGATGCTTTTCTAGGACCTGCTTTTGGAAATGGTCGAACAATTTCTGGGGAAAATGCATGCGTTGGATCGAACTGCTCATTTTCTTTGTTGCTTGTACCAGGTTTGGGTTCAGTTTGGCTGGTGGAGGTAGATGGAGTAGGATCAGGTTCAGTGTTGAACGTCATAGCTTGCTCTGGACGATCTTTTTCGAGCTCAACCGTTTCTGGATCTGGACGGTCGATTACGAATGATGGTGAAAACTCATCCTCACTAAAAATGTTCTCATTATATAGGAAGATGCCAGTCTTTCGGAAACCGTTGACAATATTCATTACTTGTCTGAGCGAATGGCAATGAATCAGCGACAATTTTATGGTATATCATAAATAGTCAGAGGCTTGCCTGGGTTATTACGTAGCCATGTATCTTGAGCAACAGCGCTATACTTTTTGAATGTTCCAAACACTGAGACATCCAATGGCTGCAGCTTGCGGCTACAATGCAGTGGAAATGACAATATTACAATTCCGTTCTCTTTAGCCAAATTTAATGTTTCCACGTTTAAATGAGAGGAGTGATTATCTAATAATAACAAGACACGGTGCTACATGTTTTATAAAATGTTGCATAAATTTAAAGAATTCTTCGTCTGTAACCCATCCACTGGCATTGCCTGCTCCTATACATTCAAGGGGACCACCATTAAGAAAGTAGCTTTTAAAATTTTTTCTGGGAAATACAAACATAGGTGGTACAATATTTCCATAAGCAGATACAGCAGTCACTACTGTAACGTTAGTCCCTCGCTCCCCAGAAGTCATGGCGCCGATGTTACGCTTACCCTTGGCAGCTACAATTTTATTTGGCTTCAGCACAGTGGACACTCCTGCTTCATCCACATTCCATATGTCTGACGCACTGAATCCATGTCTATCCATTACTTCAGCTAATTTGTCAAAAAATACTTTGACATTCTGAGCATTAAATGATGTTGCCCTACCAAGGCTGGTGGCTTCTGGCTTTCAAATAGATATCTCCGGATTTCGTTTTAAAAACATCGTAAGCCATTTTTTTCCCGCCATCTTATTTGCAGTTCAGGAGGGTAGAATTTTAATAGCGAAATTAACGGCACACTCGTAGGCAATACGACGAACGTTTTTCGGGGAATATCCATAGAAGATTGATGCCATTTGTAACAAGTATTTTTTTAAAGAATCCTCTTGCGTGGGAGAAAATACTTGCCTCGGTTTTGCATAGCCCATTAATGAATTTACATCTTCAGATCCTAATTTCTTCAAAAATCTTGTTAATGTCATCCGTTTGATACCGAATTCTTTGGAAGCGGCATTTACACTTTTTCCTTCATCATTGACACCTTTTGCAGCATTATTTAAGTCTTGAGTAGTGTAAAAACCTCTTGAAGTTTTTCTTTTATAAGTCCGCATTCTAAAATCAAATAAATTACATACATTACTTTCGTTCTAAATCGTGTGGTTAGTTGAGCAATAGCCTAAAACCCCAACCTAAAAATTTGAAATAAAAGTGAGGTTACAAAAAAACTGTTAGATTTATATTCTAAACCTTTATACGTTTTAAAAATATACTAAATTTATGGAAGCTTAACTCTTACCTGATTGAAAACGGATAATATTTGACTCGTACAGAAGAAATATTAGCATACAAAATATTTTTACTTTTGGGTCGCAAAATAAACAAAGCGTGCGCGTATGTCACTCGATCGAGAGATCATCACTGGCAGTCGCGTGATAAGTTCCCCTCCCGCGCCCGCTTCTTTCCGCAATTTGATGCGTTAGCGTGCGGTGTATAGTGTCTGAGATATTTCGATTGCCCAACTTACCCCTATGCTCAACTAGCCCCGCCCTACCCTACCATTCATCTCTTTCATTCGCCACTGTGCATTAAGTATTTGTTCAAACTCATACTCATAATGAGTATAAGTTTGAAAGTGTACCTAGTATCACCCAGTTAAACTTTTCTAATCCATTCGAAGAGAGGACACGATGGTTCAAATCATTGGATGGAGTGTACGATGCTACATTTTGAGATGAAAAGAAGCTAGCAAAAATGGTATGCATACATTGAGAACTGAAAAACACATTACCTACCACTAGAGCACATTACCTACCACACCGGCATTTGTCCGGCAGATTAAAAGGATATATTCACAAGCGCTTAAAAAATAGCTCTCAGCTTAACATTGTCAAAGAATCTACGAGAGCAAATATTTGTAGTGATACTCAAAAATAAAGTGGAAAAACTAGCCATGAAGTGTGAAGTGAAACGAAATATACCCGCTCCCGCTAACCTGGAATATATTTCTATAGATAAGTACTTACCAATTAGTCAATTGTTGAACTGAAAGTATATTTATATATTTATTTATTCACCAAACAAGGTACACAATCACATATAAAATATCAAATTAAAAATAAAATGCAAAAGTAAAGTAAAGGAAAAAGTAAAAACAAACAAGTTAAATAAGTAAGAAACAAATTAAAAAAGTAACAAACAAATTAATAAATAATAATCAATAAATAAAACATTGACATATAAGTTATAGCTTAAGGTTTAGGGTAAGGATGGCATGACAAAGAGAGGATTTGAAGGACGACTTGGAAATCGTAGGGAAATATAAATTGCTTATGCTATTGAATACTCTGCAGCATCTATTTACTGGCTCATCAGCTCCATATGTGATCGAATGAGAATATTCTTTAAGGAAACGATTGGACCTGGTGTTCCTCACAGGGATATTTATCAAAATTTTATTATTCAGGAATTCTACATTAATAGCGCCTCTAATGACGTCGAATGTGAAGCAGGCCGATATCACCATTCTTCTGGAGGCTAGTGTCGATAAGTTTAAATCATGAAAGTAAAAATTGTTTTTGTATTGACTCGAGTCTGTCACTGTGGGTTTCAAACGCGGGATTCCAGGTAATGCAAGCGTATTCGAGAATAAGACGTACAAGTGAAGTATATAAGGATCTTATGACCCACAGACTACGAAATTCTTTGGCACGTCTTTTGATGAAACCTAGCTGTTTGTTCGCACGATAACGTATTTTATCAAAGTGTAAGGTAAAGCGGAGTTTTTCATCTAAGATAACACCGAGGTCAGCAATGCCATCAACTCGAGTTAGCATATTATTGCCGAGGAAGTACGTATTGTGTGTGACCCGCATTTTCTGGAAAAACTAATAACTGGCATTTATTAATGTGGAGAGAGAGCTTGTTTACATTGCACCAATGATCAAGTGAATCAAGCTTGGATTGGAGAAAGAGGGCATCCGATTTGGATTCAATGGTGTGATAAACTTTGAGATAGTCTGCGTGAAGTAAATGAGGTATGTTTGCAAGGACATCAGATATGTCGCAAATCAATATATTGAAAAGAAATGGGCCAAGATGGCTACCTTGTGGTACACCAGAGGTAGCAGTAATGTTTTTCGATAAAAGTCCTTGAAATTTTACACATTGTTTTCGATTGCGAAGGTAGTAAGCCAGCCATCTAAGTAAAGACCCGGCAATACCGAATTTCGGTAGTTTAAGAATCAAGGTAGAATGGCAGGTAGATGACAGTCTGTGTAGACTGCGTCAATTTGGTATCATCTTTCCATTTTGCATAGAACGTCTGAGATTAGGATTGTCAAATTCGTGGTATTTGAGCGACCTTTTCTAAAGCCATGTTGCTGCTCGTTCAGACGGGAATCAACTAGAGGAGAAAGTTTGTCGTATACCACCTTTTCGAAAAGTTTCGGAATCGAAGACAAAATGGCAATGCTCCTATAATTTTCAATACAACGTCGATCACCATTCTTGAATATGGGTGTGACATACGAAAGCTTCCAACAGGATGGAAAAACTTCTGACGAAAGTGATCTATTAAAGAAAATATGCAAGAGTGTTTTAAGCTGCTCCACACACTTGCATAAAAAGATCGGAGGAAGAAGATCGGGCCCGGGACCTTTTTTGCAGTTGAGTTCCAAAATAGCTTTACGTATTTCATCGCAGGAAATTTCTAAATGGTTGACAAAAGCTGTTGGAGTTGAATCAGAGGAAAAATGGTGTGAGTTTGTTGGGTCTGGTGCATTAAAAACTTTTTGGAAACTATCTGCGAATAGGTCACATATCTCTTTAGGAGAAGAAGACGTTATATTATTCACAAACATCGACGATGGATAACCAGTAGTTTTTCGCTTCACATAAACAAAATCGAAGTAGGCGTCGGAGTTGATTCATGAGGCAGATCGAACATATGATATAATTTGGGGGAACCTTAGAAGCATGTCGCATAATATCTCTAATTATAGTAATGCCTAGTACTAGATCACTTACTAGTAATCTGAACAAATTTATCCATCTTCAATCAAACTAAGCCCGGCCCAAAATATATTGCTGCTGACTTTATTCATCAGTTTTTTGCCAATCTCTGGGATGGAACGATCATTCCTTTTATCCCCACCAGTAATGAGTCTCAAAGGAGCAAGATTAGCCTACTTTAGGATTTCTAGACCGGCTCGTAAGCAATGAAAGAACATGAAGTGTACCTTAGTAATGAATAATGATATTATATATATATATATATATATATATATATATATATATATATATATATATATATATATATATATATATATATATATATATATATATATATATATATATATATATATATATATATATATATATAGATAGATAGATATATAGATATATAGATATATATATCATCAAAAACTTTCAGTGACTTTTTTCGCGCACGCCCTATCCCATTGAACTGAAATTTTCAGGATGCATTGGTCAATTGGTGTATATGCAGAATAGTGCCAGGTCTCACCAAATGTTAATAATCTTTAACCCTTTAGCGCCATTAGCCGATTTAGTGATATTTTTAATATACATATTATTCTGTCAACAAATAACTTTTCCAATAATAAAGTTTATGAAATAAATTTTGAACGTATTCTAAATGTACACATGATAATATTTTTGAAATTTTTAATCCATGTGTGCGCTAGGTGCCTAAAATAAAATAGAGAAAATTTCGAAATTTTTGACTTTCGATAGCTTTTCATCAGACTATCAAATCATTATGAAACGTAAAGAACATATCAATGCTACTAAGTTGTAGACTCATGTAGTTTTTATGAACGTGCTGATAACCCTGCCGTTACGGCAGGCATTGAAAGTGAAAACCATCAAATCATCGATTCTCCTGAAAAATAATTGTTTTTTACAATAAAAACCAACTCATATAAAAATCGTATGCTTCGTTTACACAACCAAAGTAAAACTTTAGAAATTTCGCATCGAACAAGAACGGTAATCCTCCTCCAATTTACCTATATTTTAAGCATCAGAAACTACTGTTCACGAGAACTCACGACCTAACAATCAGATACATCTTAAATTCACAGAATATACTGGTTTTAAGTAGGACCAGGTCCGATAAATGTGATTTGGAAATGTGGGCAACTCTGTGGAAAATTAAAAGTTTTTATAGGTGGTAACCCTAAATTTCTTTGTACCCCTAGAACTTCCAATGCAGTCGTCGGATCGAAACGAAATTCGCAGGATATGTTGATTTTAATACGAGGCAGGTGTGATATATTTTTGGCTAGAATGCTAGCGAAGAGTTGCCAGCTCGAGGTGTTTTTGCGATTTGCGAATCAATAAATGCTGGCAAAAAGTATTATTTTCACGAACATTTACAATGAAAATAAGTTACTAATGTTTAAGCTCTCTAGGCTCTGGAAATTTTTCGGATGGTAATCCCAAACATCTTTTTATCCCTGTAACTTTCGATATAGTCATCGGATAAAATCGAGATTGATATGTAGGTTAATTTGATTTTGACGTAAGGCAGTTGTGGGAGACTTTTAGTTGCAGTGCTGGTAAAGTGTTGCAAGTACTGAGCATTTTCTTTATCTATGTTACAGGAGATGCTTTCACAGTTTTGTTGTGTTTGACTTCCCTAAATCTTGAAATTCATGCAAGTGGTAGCCTTGAAAACCTTTGCACTTTATAAGTTAAAATGCATTGTTGAGATCAAAGCGGTTTCGCCCTCGAAACAGGTTGGAGCACATGTGGTAGAATATGCACTCAAAATCTGCACGATTCTTCCACTGTTCATCGAACATTAGTAATCCTAGCGGTTCCGGTGCGATGGAGCTTTATTTATTAGTAAAGCTGACCAAAAGCCATTATGTTTATATTCCATAATAATTTCGAGTCAAGGATCCGCTCTAAATGTTTAACCCTTTGGCTCAAGTCAGTGAAGAGTCCGTTCAGTTTTATTAAGACAAATCAAGGAAATTTTTCCGTAAATAGTACTAGCTCCACTTAACTAAATGCACATTCAAGTCGCATTTCCGATTGAGACGTTGGAGCTAAATTTATGAAACTAAATTTATATCGAATAGACATCCGGGTACATTTTTTTAAATATTTGCAACATCCGCTAATAACGAAATTATGCAGAATTATCTCTCTGCACTGCACTGCACATACTTCTAGCAACCGAAGCCACTCGGTATTTTCTGTTCAAAGCTACTCATTATTATAAACAAATTGTTTGCACCCGTTCGCTAATAAAACATTATCTGCAGTACTTCGTAGCGATGCCGAGTTTACATTGTAACATAAAACGTGCATAAAGTATTGAAGAATACCACTCTGACGCCTACACTAATCAGTATGGTGCTGGACGTGGACAGCACGGAGTGCACCTTACGGCCTAGTCTTAATGATGTTTTCCTTATCAACGAATCTGTTCATAATTTCTAGTGCCGATGCCAATCCGTAGCCATAGTCCTACTACTGAAACGCGGCGGCCAAGTGCACCTTGGTCATATTTTCTTTTAATTAATACATGCAGCGGGTTTCGCTGTAATAAATATTCGGTCACGGAATGGAAATGTGTGGGCAGTTGGCGTTTAATGCGCTATTCGCTCTGAATACTCGTTCAGATGAAAGATAGTGACGCGGTATTTATGCAGTAAAATTGTATAAATCAGAGTTGAAAAAGGATTTAATTTCATTGAATCGGAGAACTAATTCCTTGCTGAATCATTTTCGCTTTTACTATTCCCACGATAATTGCTGTTGAAATAACATTAACCGCTAAGATTTGGCCGCTACTGTGTGACTACATATCCCAGGTAGCAACGTTTGGAAGCAATATGATCTCGAAAGTGAATGCCTTGATGACAAACGTGAAAAAATCTCTTCTGTATTCAAAATTCAGTTAAATCTAGCTACCCGACGCATTCGCATTTAGCATAAACATGTTATTTGAATAAGCAAAATCACATCAACAAATGCAATGATACTATCACGATCTCAATAAAATGGAAATTTGATTAGACTTTATCCTACCACCATCAACTGTACTGAGTCGAGCATCGTTATATGGGCGATTGGTTTTGAAATAAATCTGACGATTTTATTGGTCGATTAATTAACAAAGATGATATCATATCCGATCAGGATTGTTGGCAGCTATCGAGATTAAAATGTCTTCCATTTCATTTTAACTACCGTATTAACATGAATATGCTCTTAATTCACCAAACTTTCTAGATTTGTAAAAAAATATACTTGTTTTTTGCTACCTCCTCCAATGAATTCTAATTTTAGTGCAAATGCTCTCATATGTTAACGAAATCCTGTTATTTAATATATAAAGCACATATTTTGCATTATTTCGATAGTACCACCATGATAGCGGAACTCCTAAGATAACGTCTCTTAGGGGAATACGTTTTATTTTTGGTATCATATGCAAATTAGGAGAACGAATTTATATATAGACATTAATTTATAGCCGCAGAAGTTAATTAAGGGAAGTAGTCAAAAAGTAGCCTAAATTTAAATCAGTCCGATTTTTTTTCTGAATGAAAAAAACTGAATAAGATTATTATTGTCTTATGAATGAGAACTATACTAGCTGATTTGAAAATAGTAGCCAGAAATTCATAGTAATAATACTTCTTCGAAAATAAGCGCTTTCAGAAGAATTGAGATGGGTCTAAATTTTATGTAGAATTTTGTAGTTTGGAAGATGGTGTTAAATCAATAGCTAAACACCGACCAGTGATTGAAAATTGCTTTGGACAAAATCTGACCCTCAAGGCCAAAGCAGTCACTTCAGTAGGGCGCAAACGGTGAATATGATTTATCTTGTTTAAATAAGTATTTCGAAATACTCACTAATAAAAAATAATTCAAAAAGTAAAAAAAGAAAAAGAGTCTAAAAATAGAGAAAGAAAACTCCAAGTTAAGTTCTTATCAAACCAGTGAACCAATGAACAAGTGAAAAGTTTAAAACAAAGGTGTTTTTGATATGAATTTTTGAGAGCAAGCGTTTAAACCACACAAAACGGTCAGACTACTATTGGCAATACTATGCAGAAGGCAGCTAAGCTCCTAAACTTATTTATAAGCTATAAATATGGTATGCCGATAGAATATCTTTACAGAGAGTCTATCGACTACTGCTATGAAACGTTTTGGAGAAGTTAGAGTAAGCCCACGCTGCCTGTTTTAGCTATGGCTTCAAATCCTTATTGAATAACTTTAACTCTAAACTAGAAAATAAGATACATATATGTTTTGCTTTTGAACATATGACAACGCTTTCTCTATTTCGGTTCCATTAAATCATACAAACACTCGGTCTGCTAAGTTGCTATAGAACATACTCATACTTGTAATAGTGCGATGTAGAGATGGGGGAAAACAACTCAATTTGGTGTGTCGACTCAATTCAACTCACTCAATTGGATGAGTCAATCAGTGTGCGTCAATCAAAAGTGTCGTTCGCAGAGAACAGCATATGCCACAGCTTGGGCTGTGGTGTTGAATACTTAAAGCGAAGTTGGAGTCGAATTCGACTCCAGATTTAAGTATTCAACGGTGGGCAGGACACCTACTCCGAATGAACGAAGAGGATTCAGCTCGGAAAACCGTTTGCGGCAGATTTTACGGCAGACAACAGCGTAGGAGATCTTGCCTGCGCTGGAGGGATGGCCAGATTGACCAAAACGCTCAGATTTTAGGAGTGCCCAATTAGATGACATCGACTCGCGATCGGGTCCGATTAAAAAAACTGTTGGGAGAGACCAGGATCGGACCCCGGTTGTAGCGCCGATGATGATGATGATGATGATGAAGTAAGGACGAAATTTTTAAAACAATACTTAGAAGAATTCCTCTTTTTTTGTGGATCTTACGCAATCACCAACAATTCAATTACAACAGCCAAAAGAACATTTACCAATTCACTTTCATTAATTTCTCATTACCCCTTTCCATGTTCTTTAATTAATAGTTTAATCTCGAAATTACTAGTCTGGGATACAAACTTTACTAAAACTTTATTAAGGAGCAATATTTCCTTACCAACATCCTCTTTTTTCTCTATTTGCTCTTTTTCTCAGTTGAACAATGTGCCTAATGTTAATAACAGAATACTTGATTTTATTTCGGCTAATTCTCATTTTTCGTCTGCTCGTTTAAGTGCTGCTCTGTGACCTTATGTCAGTCTTGAGCTTCACTATCCGCCTCTTGCTATAGAACTTTTCTTTACCTCATTTCCCAAGAATAAAAATACATCTGTGTTGCGCTATAACTTTGCTAAAGTGGATTTCGCTTCCATGTCCAATGAAATTAATGCTTTTAACTGGTTTGTTTTTTTCAGAGGTCTAAGTATTGATGATGGTCTTCATGCGTTCTATGCTTTTTTTTAATCTTGTTTCCTGTTACACTGCCACTTTTCGTGTTAGAAGAGGTGTTGATCCTCCTTGGCTAACTATTGACGTGAAACGTTCTCTTAAAACCAAAGACATGGCGCGTCGTAGATTTCGAAGCTCCGGCTTAGAGGTTGATCTTCTAAGATACAAAAATCTACATTCGTGCGCTAAAAAAATGGTTAAAGGTGCTATGAATACTTATCAGGGTCACATTGAAGCTTCCATATCATCGTGTCAACAGAAACTTTTCTGGTCCTATATCCGTTCCCTTAAAAAATCTCTCTCTATTCCTTCTGTGATGCACGTAAATGATTTGTCTGCTTCCTCGCCCCAAGAAATATGTGAGCTGTTTGCTCTTTTCTTTTCTTCTGCTACCTTTCAACTTAGTTCATCCTTCCCTGCCAATATTACCTATTCAGATGTTAATAGTCTTTGTTTGTTTTTGACGAACCCATTAGAGGTCGAGGTTTGCTTACTAACCTAGACAGTAGTGCCAGTTGCGGACCCGACGGCTTACCTAATATCTTTGCAAAGTCCTTGTTATCATCCTTGTGTGTTTCTTTATTTGTCCTCTTTAATCTTAGTATTTCTTCCTTTACTCCGCAAATATTTTTCCGCAAATATTTTTCCCATCCTCAAAGCTGCAGATTTGTCGTGCGTCTCCAATTATCGCCCCATATCACTTCGATCTTGCTTCAGCGAGCTTCTCGAAAGAGTTGTTTACAATAGAGTATATCTTATATTTGAACCTCTTCTCGCTTCTGAGCAACATGGTTTCGTTAAAGGCAAGTCAACAGTTTCCAACTTACTTTCGTTCACCAAGACTGTTGCCTCCGCCATCGACCATCAAAAGCAAGTGGATGTATTATATACAGACTTTGCCAAGGCTTTTGACTCTGCAAACCATGAAATCCTCCTCTCAAAGCGTGATGGTTTCAATATTTCGGGTCAGCTCCGTTGCTGGTTTTCCTCATACCTTCGCGATCGTGCTTGTTTTGAAACGGTTCACTCTTGCTCTTCTTCCCACTTCTATCCTACTTGTGGTGCTCCCCAAGGCTCGATTCTTGGACCTCTCCTTGTCTTCCTGCTTATAAATGATCTTCTTTCCCACTTCAATTCCCCGTGTCTTTTTTACGCTGACGATCTGAAAATATTCAGGCTGATTGAATCAGTAGATAACTGCTCCCAGCTGCAGGATGACTTTTTTCCTCTCGGCAACTGGTGCTCTGTCAATTGTAATAACCTTAATGCTTCCAGATATCCTTTACATGTAAATTATCCCACATCACGTTTTCCTATTCCATCTTTGGTTCTTTCCTCAGTCCTATTGACAATTTCATGGACATTGGTGTTGTGTTTGACACTAAACTAAAATTTGATGTCCACATTTTACGTGTCACTTCCAAGGCCTCGCGTTTGTGCGGCTTCATTCTTAAAGCGTCCAGACCTTTCACTGATATTTCCTCGTGTATTTCCTCGTGTGTAGAGCTCCTTCGTGCGTAGTGTCTTCAAATATTGTTGTCAAATTTGGTGTCTTCATTTTCATTTCCTAATTGATGTTGTTTCCATATAGTATGCGTGTTTCCATCCTTGAAATCCCTACCTTACTGTCACGCAGAGTGTATCTTGACGAATGTGCCCTGTACAAAATTATTAATGGTTATGTTACATATATCCCCAGTGAGCAGTTTTTTGTTTGTGACCCGGTACGTTTTACCAGGACTTCATTTACCCTCAACGTACCCTTTGCTCGTACTCATACATATTTTTACTCTCAACTTTTGCGCTTGCCTAGGCAACAAATTGCTTGAATATTGGTCCTCTTCCGCCTTCGTTACGCACTTTTAAAGAAAAATTGAGAACAAGCGTTTTTTCTTACGAAATAAATTAATTAAGTTGCTGAATTTCAAATTTAATTTCTTTATTGAATTTATGGTTAGATTTTATTTACCGCCTTTTATATACTTTTCTTTATTGTCTTTTTTCTTTTGTTTTTGACGTTTTGTACCTTATCTTATTTTCAATCTTTTGTTGTTGTTTTTTTTATAAATAAGTTTAATCTTTGTCTAGTCTCTAATTGGATTTGAATCTGTTGATTTAGACAATAATAAATATATGAATAAAACAATCAATAATATATGACTTTTTTTCTTCCGTTAAAATTTTTTACACAATATCCATTCCTTTTTTTCTGGTTTTTGGCAAATTTTCTTTCATCTTTTCATTTTCACTCGATAGTTGTTATTGAAATAAGATATTTAATAATATCTATGAAATTTAAAATATTAATGTCAACTTAACGATGATTACTGTTCTACTGAGCTACTGTACACTATTGATGTGAAGTGAAATGTTACAATTTGATTTTTTTTATCTCTTAGTTTTCATTTGAATTTTTATTTACTTTTTTAATAATAAGTATATGATTTTAACCACTACTTTTGTGCTTCCATAAAACAGATACAAATACATGTTATACTGCAATATTTGTTTCCATCATTCAAACTGTTAACCACTGTACATAATCTTTCATCACCTCCTGAAAATTCTAGTTTAGCTTCTACTGAAATTTTCTAGTGAAAATGTATTATTAATCATAAATCTATCACTGAATCTCTTACAAAATCAGCTAAACATATTAACTCTGACGTGTGTACACAAAAATTTAATATATAGTCAATATATTCTGAAAACATTCAAAATGGCAAAGAACTGTCGCATCAATTTCACCCAAATATCCTTTAATCCTCCTACAACGCAACGAACTTCCACGTTCATCGGGCAGCCGCGATGACTGGTCATAAACTAAGAGTCATTTGGGTAGATGCCGACATCTCATAAGATAAATGGTCCACGATAAGATTTAACATAAACGTTTGGTAATTAAGCGGATACGATTAATCAAAAAAGGGTAAGCGTCTGAAAAACAGAGGTCAGTTATGACATTCATGCTCAGTTTCATCACAATTCTCATGTCTTTTGGTCAGTTCAATTTCCTAGAAAGTCGTGGGAGAGACTATTATATTCTGTACCATGGATATGCTAGAGACGCGGGAGTTAATAAAATAGTCGACAAAATTTTGGTTTTCCGTACGAGTATGTATAAAGGATGGGTGCCATGTATATCTTCATCTTTCATTAACCCTGTAGTGGTACTCGGATTTTTCAAGGGAGTTTTCAATTTTAATGTTTCTTGACCTGGTTTTTGGGGATAATTTCTAGAGTAATCTATCAATCAGGGTAGAATCAAAAAGTGATGATATGAATAATGATATTATACATTCGTATCAAATATTCATCCAAAATTCTATCACCAGCCTTAAATTTTATTAGTTTGAATTTGTTTGAAATTCGTGGAGATATGATTTAATTTATTATAAAAATGAAAGCTAAACAGGCAAATATTAGACGTAACCACAACTTCCGATAAAACAATCCAATAACTAATTGATGGGTTAAACACTCATACAAGCAGCAGTTATAGCTCCATATAATTTTCACAGATACAAGCTATCCCAACTCCACCTAAGAAGGCGTTCTCAGCCAAGGCCATCTACTCATATTGATACGTTTACTCAGTGCAGTCCGTTCTGAAATATTCGTTGTACCACTTGCCTCCGAAGATACAATATGAAGGACCACATTGTTTCCCAGAAATTCCAACTTATTCTTGATTTTCAGATTTCCATCAAAGACATCGCAACCGTACAGCTAGCCAGCAGCATCAGTACGATAAGCTATGAAGATTTCATCTCGAGATTGTGTAGGGAGCGCTCATAAAGTATTTGTTAATTGCGTGGCATTTCTCTTACTATTCATTGTAATTCTTTTAATCGCTATTGTGCTCTCGATGTCCACTGGCCAGCTAATGGCTTTCCGTCTGGCTCCATGATACGAACATGCCTTGTAATAACTGACTCGTTGGCGACACAGGTAGCTAATAGTCACCCACTGTGCGTGGGTTATTAAATAATCGAGTTGTTTTGTTTTTTGTTTTTAAACAGATTTATTTAATACGGAACGGTCCCAAAAAGTGGATATGGTTTGTTAGTTCGAGATTATTAATAATCATAATTTTCTCGATCTTATTCGTTTTAATTATCGTTATATTTGACGGCTTCAGAAAATTGTTTGCATCGTTTCTTGGAATTTTTTAGTAACTTTAATTAAGTGTGCGATAAAGAGTTGAATTGTAATAACTTTTATTTTATAATAGGCATTAATGTCTTGATCACAAAATTTGAGCGCGCACAATTATATTGTTCATACTCGAAAGCTCTGAGTTTCGATTTGGTATTAATCAACTAATTAGCTTCAATTATCTTTTTCGTCGAATTTTCATAATTATTGTACAACATTTACCAATATTTACATTGGAAAAAACGCAAACTCGCATAATTGGCTTCAAAAATCACTGGGCATTACTATCCCAAAATATTAATACCTGTTCTGAAAAGCTTTCTTTCAGCCGTACAGCTTATTCTGGCGTATTTTACATATTGACGTAGATCAATTGTAGAGTTTTTAAAATTTGCAATAAAATAGATTTAAATTCTTTGGGGGTAACGGGTGTTTTAGTGAACTACTAGGTACCCCTATATTTCTGTGATAATAAGATATTTGGAAACAATAAGTTCAGGAAAAGAAAATTAATCATTTTTTTCAGCTTAAAAAGTAGAATTCCACGACAACCCTCGTATGGGTCTAGGGGTTGAAGCTGGTAGAAAGCTTCATTACAGATTTACAATCAATGTGAATACGAGTATGAAGTGATTAGTTCCTCGACTCATTTTACCCGTGATTACTTCAGGTACCTATTTAGAGCTAGGTAAGCTCAAAACTTGGTGTGTGGTCCCCCGGATGAACCTGGATTCAAACCAGGGACCCAACACATTAGAAGCCAGTACTCTACGCACTAGGCTACTCAAGTTTCCATGTTTTCAGCTTGGTTTTGATAATTCTTTGCCACAAGGCCAATGCCGCATCCCCAGTACGCTCTCCTTTTCCTGCGGAATGTACAAACCGTAGCACAGAGGCCAAAACTTTCCCAACATCCACGCCACATTGAGCAAGGTCACAAATTTCGAACGAGAAATATTCCAGGACCCAATTCAAACAAAATGTTCGGTGGCTCTGCCGAGTCAGGTTTTTTAACAAATTCCACTTCTGACACCAAATCGATGTTATTTTTAAGCTCCACACGAATATCCAGAAAATAAGAAAGATAATTATCCATCACCAACAAGCAACAATTTTGTTTATTTTTCTCTGCTGTGAGCTAGTATTTTGACAGGCATGTTTTGTCTACTAACTTTTAAATGACAGTTTTTGATTACTAAAAGTCACTAGTTTAGTGATGCTTTGCGTCGGCGTTGCTGAATATCCATCGTAGACCTTATTTTAAGTTTTCTGTCTTCAGCAAAAATTAATTATTTAAAAAAAATATTGATATAGTAAATTTTAAAATTGTTATATTTATCTACTTAAAAAAAAATATTCATCAAGCTCAGATTTACAATCCACGAAGAAACTACATTCAGATTTTCAAATTTCTACCAGTTCTACGTTTTTTCAAATTTTCCCATTCATGTGGCAAAATATTTCCACATTAATCCTGCATGTATCTTTTGCTATTTTTAGAGTTTACCTTCCCTTGCTTACTGTTCCAAATCCAAAGTTCTTACTGTTCCCGTTCTTAAAATGTAAGCTTTTGATATAAATGAGACGCGTCTCTCTGATTCTTTTCATTTTGAAAATTTCTGGAACATGTGTTTCACAATATGTTGAGAAGGAGCTGCATTTTGGATTTTTAATCTCTTTGGTACGTGGATCAACATTTCAAAGGCTTTGCTCCTTTCATCATTTCGTGCGCGAAATTTCGTGAGACTTTAAAAACCATGCACGAATTGCTTTCTAATTTCGAAAGCTCCCAATATAGGATCTTTTTTAATTAAAGCTGCTGGCTCTCTTTTTTTATGCGATGTCCGAAAAGTTAGAATATAATCGATATATAATCAATATAGTTATGATTTTTCGATTTGGGTAAATTGTGGGGCAATTCATGATGCCTCTTTCGTAGAAGCTCTAGTATTTATTGGTAAAAACCTAAACAAAGCGATTTTGGGTGTAATTTCTCACCACCAAGCAGATTTCGCAATAACAAAAGAGGTAATAATTGCTAATTGCAGGTGTGAACTAACATATAAGGTGGATGCATAAACACTACTCAAGCAAACTTCCAGAGTTTCTATCGAATCACTATAGACGTAAGTATGCTAGCATTGTCCTACTGGAACACAACTCGACTCCTATTGACTAATGCTGATCGCTAGTTTCGAACAGTCCAATTCTTGACGGTAGAGGTCAGAATTCAGTGTTTGGCTGAAGAAGCTCATAGTAGATGATTCCAACAAACAGACAACAAAACTCTCTTGACCGTTCATTCTGGTGTGGCTACCTATTGAACCTTTTCGCCATGTTTTAGCCACGATCTGTTTCGCACAATATTTTTGCATTGAACTCATTTCCCATTTCCAGTCACGAAACGTTTTAGGCCAAGAATTTACGAGGGAATTTCGGTGCATAAAGTTTTTCGCATCAATTCGTGGGATACATAAAAATCGAGCTTCTTTTTGAAATCAGTTTTGTTAAAATTGTGTTCAATCATCTGCCTTTCGACATATTCGACCATCTTTCCTACTTACATGTAAAAAGCTCACATAGGATTGCCTCGAAAACCAAACCACACCTCATTCTGTGTTACTAGTTCTCCTGGTTTTGATAAAGTTTTCCGGAAAGATTTTTGGCCACCCAGCACCCAGTAAAGGATTTTATCATCTTACTACTTAAATCTTGAATAACTTTGATTAGACTTTCACACAAAAACAATTGACATTGTCGTTTATTCTTTTATCTACAATAAATTACTAAACAAAAAGCAAAGCGCATCAGCTTCTCTTTTAATCAAGAAACTTTCTATGAATTAATAATCGATTTTGAAATATTTCTTCCCATCGTAAACACTGTAATTGCTTGTTTATTATCAATTCAATTATTTTCAGTAAAACTTATGACCGATCGATAGTCTTCAGCATTTCACAAACTTAATTTCGAATACAATTATTTCATAAATTATTCAATACTATTCTACACGCTTTCATAATTCACTTCGATCCATTCATCATTCAACACTAAATATATATTTATTCTACACCAAGAAATCCATGCCATTTACATTAAAAACTCACTTAATTTTCGCCAAACAGCAAATCGCAATTAACGACTAAGCAAAATCCAAGACAATTCATATCCTCTATGACTAAGTGGTACATGTCGACCGGGGAAAAAAAGGATGACACTGTAAAGGAGACTCACGGCACAATCGAGTGCGAACAGGCAAAGTGGCGTCGGTGGAGGTAGTGTTCTTTCGTATATAATTAAATTTATGATTTTCAAATTGTCATGGAACGACCTCGAAAATAAATCGAGACTAAAGTAGTTGGACCGAAAGCTCTTGCAGTCCCAGAAACTGTGCAAGGATCATGTACATTGCCGCGTATTTTTATCATTTCCTCGTTGCATTTTCCAAGCTTCTGTCTCGTTATATTGGACACATTATACACGGATCGTTGCTTCGAGCGAAAAAGAAAAAGGAGCAATGTGCAAGAGCTCTGATATCTGAACTGGTGAAAAGTTAATACATGCTCCTACTATTCAGCCAGCGACAACAAGCTATCCTATACAAAAATTTGCTAGAAATAAAGGCGCTATTAGTGATGCTGAATGATTCTAGTGAATAGCAGAGAGCATGGTGAATTATTCGGAAAATTACTGATGCTGGAAAATGATTTGCAGGCTATGTTGATTGCAAATTTGTTGAAAGAATAGTTAAAAGGATAGACTAAATTATAAAAACAACACCATTTCTACTGTACACTCTCATCATTACAAGATCCACATTTCTTAATCGAAATAATGAGCGGCATACGATAACATAGTTGCAAAAGAGTGTCCGCTAGTGCAAAGCATGCCGTATTCCCGAAGCACAGGAAGAGGCCAAACTACAGGACATGGACATCACTTTCCGCATAATCGACTCTTGTTTCTGAACATGCTATCATAGAACAAAGTGAATAGTCGGGGCACTTGCAGAAAATCTACAACCTGCACTAACGAATCATAGAAACTGTAGGAGCACTCGTTAAGCTCTGCTTTGCCAAAAATTGCAGCCAGTGGCGATAAAAATGACTGAGACCTTTGTACGCTATTTTGCTTTTTAATTTCTATTTTATTGCAGTGTCATAATCGTTGGTAGAAATTTGTCGCTTTTAAAAATGGACTTCCAGGAGTTGGATTTAAATTCGGATAAGAGTATCAGAAACGGATACAGGACACAGTGTATAGTCGAGTGTTATGATTCGGAATAATGAATGTAAATGACTGTTGTTGAAAAAGTTTGAAAGAATTGGTTGATTTTTTTTTTAAATTTGTTTTTTTTTTCATAGCAAAGCATAATGATTTATGGAGCGTTTTGTAATATTCTTAATATGATAAAGTAGATAAAGAAGATAAATAAAACAGCGTGCTAACAGTGGCGAAGCGTCCATACAACCCGATTCCTTCCAGCTTCCTTTTCGAAAATATCGACCTACTTCAGATTTTACTAAACATGTATGCATCTTAAACATGTACATGAAGTTTCAAATGTCCAAAGATCATATACCATCTTCTGTATAATACGATAACGTGAAAATACCCATTCATAAGCCGAAATTTTCCGGCTTGCAAATTCTTATTTGCGAGCCACTAGATGCTTTGGCCAAATGTGTATTGCCTCGTGTCTGTCTCTTTTCGTTCCTTGCTGAGATCCTAGCATCGTTTCGCTTTAACAGATGAAAAATAAGACGTGATCAATCGGCTTACGAATAGTTCTAGAGTTGAAGAAAATGTCGATCGGTTCATCCAATATTGCCGTTGTGCTATTTTTATGTGGACGTTACTTTCGACAGTTGTATTGCTCATATAAAAAGCAGCACGTAAAGATTATATATTTGAGATATGAGTATGAAGATACAATTTTACTGGCTATCTAAAAACTAAAATTGTTCTTATGTTAGTTTTCAGAAATGAATTTTGCCGTGCTAAGAAAAAAGTCATAAGCACCAGAATGCAGTTTTTGGGTTAATTTCATGATGTAATAGAGCGCATTGAGCTCTGTCTTTGTAACCTGCCAAAAGTTTGTTTCTGAAGCAAGTTTATAAACAAATCGCCTAATATTATTATCACATATTCAGAATGTAGCACTTTTCCTTAGTTTAAAAGTCTTAGCTCGATTTTTTCTACGCCAAAAAGGGAAATCTCATGCTTGCAGAACTGTAAATCAACTAAGTATAAACATGTTCATGCAAGGTCCGCTAATATTTGCGTGTAGTGATTAAAAGATTCATTCCTATGAACTAGAATATGATTTTTTGCGAGAGCTTGCCATAAGAAAGTTTAACTGAAATAAAAAGAGACTGAAACAATTCATACTTTGAATGATTTAAGGTTTTAAGTTTATGTTGATTGATTTAGGTATTACAAGGCCTATCATAATTTGCAATGCAATATGTTTTAACGAAAATGTTGTTTCAAGTGAATTTGTTCCATATTTTTCGTAAATTATATCAAAGAAATGTATTTTAGTGTTAACAACTTTGTTTTCGCCTTCGGACGTTGTCCTAAGCAAAAAAGTATTAAATGCCCTCTATTCACTAAACATCAAACATTTCTTGACATTATCTGCACTAATGAAAAGAAGAAAAGTTATCTAAACATAAAGTTTGTATTACGTGCCAAATCGGTAAAATGAAACAACAAATGAAACAACAAAAATGGAGCTAAGAATTTTTAATTAAAGACTGCAGAATTCCTGTCTTGCGTGAAACTCTTTTATGAAACATATTCTGCGTAAAATTGTTTTCATCTTTCTAATTACATAATATTTCATGAAAAGTAGGAATCAGGAAGTTAAAAGAAAAGTACATAAAACTATTTGTCGTGGGACATCTGAAACTTGATATGTTTAATATTTATGCCTAAAATATATACGTTAACCCATAAAAATATTAAAAGTAAAAGTCGCAAAACAGTTTGAAAGTATAATAAATGAAAAATGGTCTACACATCCTCATGTTAAAGGTTCTAACTTTTTCGCAACTTTTTCAATTCAACCGCTTTATTTCCAAAATATTTATAAATTTAATGGATGAAAAATAGCTGCTTTTATTTTTTTCCACTTAGCGTTCTGCAGGCTCAGAAAGACGTTTTTTCAATGCTTCTTTTTTACAAACATTATTTACATTAAAACAAATGGTTTCATGTATATTGAAGGTTACCCTATAAAAACTGCTCACTAATTTATTGATAAACATGTGCTTATCATTTTTTTTAATTACGATTTTTATACTGTCTGTAAGTGTGACGAGAATAATTAGACAAACATGGATAATTATTCGATTAAAAATGGTGGATAATTATTCGGCTTCCCTCCATCGATAAATATGTTTTGGATATTAGTAAAATATATGAGTGAATAATTGCTTGCAATAGGAGAGTTGTAAATATTTTTCCACTTGACTCAATTTTTAACTACATATTTCTTCACACTCTGTGCCACTCAATATGCCGAGAGTAATCCTATTATAACCTTGCGAGGGCAGCCTGAAATATAAGAAAGCTAAATAATACATATTTTTTGGAGTTGCTTGAAATTATTTTTCACACTTGTTAATTTATTTTTCAACGTAATTTCCTTTCAATTCGATGTACCTCTTCCAGCGATGCCCAAATCTTTTGAAGCTGTCAGTATACTAATTTTCGTCAAACTCCTCTGATTTCTTTCTATCGAGCCATATTTTTTCTTTTCGGAAAATACGGGGTGATTACGGTGGAAGCAAATCAAAGAGAAACTCATATAATTTTGCCGCAACCAAATTCGATGAATGAACCAGACAGAACAGAACAGAAAAAAAGTCGTCTTTCGTTTAGTTTTTCAATAATTGGTCCAACAATGATCAATTTTTTTCTCCTCGCTAGATAGTCGCACATTTTTTAGGGAAAAAAAACAAGGACTGATTATGCCACCAGCGTGGAGACCACACCAAACAGATCACTTTCGTGGATTTGGTTGAGCGTCATAAATCTCTTATGGACTTGCCTTAGACTGAGAGAAAAATCTTGGTAAAATCAAAAATTTTCCTTAGTTGTTTTGCGTCAACAACGAGCTGTAGTTAAAATAACCACAAAAAATTGTTGATTACTTTTATGTATCATGATGCATGGTTCATAAACAACGTAAATTTTATGTGCTTTTTGGGCCTAACTCCGATCGCGATACCGACGTCGGAAAAGGTTCTCATCAAGTGGGATACTTAGTACAATTGCCATTTGTTAATTTTAAGGAGGCAATTGAAGCATTTGAAAACCATTCGCATCTCAATTTTCATAAAGCTGTGGCAATCGATGCCGCTAACTTCCTCGCTGTATATGATGGGAAGCGAGACGAAGTTGCTTTTCAAGCGAAAAAATATTCTTTAGAGAATAGAAAAAAGTTGTTTACTATTGTGGAAACTATTCTTCTCTGTGGACGACAAGAAATTGCACTGAGAGATCACGTTGATCACGGACGCTTATCGCTCGACGAACCAGAGTACAACGATGGGAACTTTAGGATCCTTCTACGTTAAGGTGCTACAAGTGGCGATTAAATTCTACTAAAGCATATCGAGAAATCCGGAGTGTGTTCAATATTCTTGCTATAGCAGCTATTAGCTGCTATTTTAGC
This sequence comes from Nemotelus nigrinus, assembly GCA_947369275.1. NCBI lineage: Eukaryota > Metazoa > Arthropoda > Insecta > Diptera > Stratiomyidae > Nemotelus > Nemotelus nigrinus. The sequence goes on along the minus strand of OX376373.1, from coordinate 34,586,939 downwards.
AGCTCTGGCTGTCCAATGTCACGAAATAGCTACTTTCTGATTATTGTTATTTGACAGTCGGGCTGTCCTAGGTTCCGGAATAGCTGCTATGGTAGCAGTTATTTGCTGCTCGCAGTCTGGAGGATAGCAAGAAAGTAGCTAAGGCAAAATGGCCTTACCTACACAGCTGATATACTGTTTAAACGTCACTTTGGATTAGAAATAGAAATGAAAAGCAGTTTTCGTGCTTTGGTGGCAAAGAAGATGATAGTGCTATTATAAACTAAATACGCGCTTTTGAACTCTTCAACTCAACTCGAGATTTAAGTAGGCTGTTGCACAGCGCAACTCATCTTGAGTTTTTAGAAAGCGGGTGTGAAGTGCAACAGGCTAGCTACACTGAATCGTGTACCATGAAATTTTCAAGGTTTCTTCGCTCTTTTTCACAGATATGGTGTCAAACGCCGGGAATAAGTGAAAAGTTTTGAATATTGGTTATTGATTGGGCCTTTCCACACTTGTATTCTTGATGCACTCCTCAAACCGGTTTTCTGGGCAAGACGCAGAAGAATCAAGGGGAAATCTCTACAAAAAGTGATGCAGGTGGAGAGAATTTTGCATCACATTTGAAACTGATTGATTGAGCGGCAACTCACTAACACAACTATAAACATAGTTCACGGGTCGGGAATTTTTAATGAAACACTCAGTCGAAATGAGAAAAAAACAACACGCACACATTCATATGCATAATCGGTATATGAACGGTTCCGTTGCTGAAGAATACAAGTGTGGAAATGGTGATTGTTGTCAAACCGGTTTGAGGAGTGCATCAGGAGTACAAGTGTGGAAAGGCCCATTGTGATCATGGGTCCCTTCTTGTCTATAAATCAGCATAGACAACGTATATCGTCTCTAAAGCTTATCAAAGCGGAGAATATATTGATACGGGAGACTCGATCGTTTTGCGGAATCAGCCTCCGAAAGCAGAATCAAATTGGAATTGTTTTTTTGCGGGATGATTAAAATTGAAAAAAATTTGAATTACATAGAAAATTTTTATTTGACAAAGTGGTTTCGAAAGTATGCACTGATTCTCATCAGACACCAGCTCACAGTGCATACTTGACTGATGTGACCACTTGCAGTTGGAGATCATTTACTTTTATTTACGCTAGTTGTGACAAATTTTAACATCTCCGACTTATATCCATCGATATCATAGATATAGATCGTTGTTTTTGCGGCAAATTTATATTAGGTGCGTTTTTTTTGGCTCCGATACAGAACAGAATAGAACTATGCCGCAAAAACAACGATCTAGTATAAAAGAGCAGTGCATTCGCTAAGATTGACATTGGTTGCTGTATTTGCTGTGATGGCACAAAACAGCTGAAAATAAAGGGAGAAAATAACGGGCTTTTTCTAATTTCCTAACTACCAAAACATTCAACATAACCTTGAAAAAACCAAAGCCACCTCACAGTAAAAAAGATAACTTCTCATGAGATTTTCTTTTTTCTATCAGCACATTCTATAGTTCAGCACATGAACTACCAATGAGGAATAGAATTTCTGCACTAGTGAATTCACTGGTGCAGGAGTGTTGTTGTTTCCAATGCGTATACTCTGTTCTCTGCTGGATAGAGGAGCAAAAAAACACGCCTATTCTGTTTTGTATCGGAGCAAAAAAACACGCCTAAAAGCTCGAACATCGAAAGCGAAAGTGTTGACTGTTCTCGCCCACGAGACGACTGACATTCAACGGATAGAACAGTTCCCGCTTTGTGTCAGATGCGTCAATTATGGCAGCATGGCTCTACGTGAAGATTTAGTTTTTTTTCAGTTTACGATTTGGGTTGGGTTGTATGCGATGAGAGGTCAAGGTCATGGGGCATCTGCTATGAAAGGAGAATTTCGTTCTGTTCAAGCTGTAATTCAAAATGAATATCCGAAGGCAGTATGTACGCACTGCTCACAGTACACTGCCTTAACCTATGCCTGAATGATACTTCCAAAGTGGTGCCTGTCCGTCATTGCCGAAGTCTCCACGTTCTTCAGAGAATCTGCACGACGTAGATAAAAGAAAAATTAGAAAATTCGTCTGTTTTTTTTCCGGCTTATGAGGTATTGCGAGTCTCGGTGGGTAAAGCGGCATGACGCTATTACCTTCTTTGTGGATGCTTTACTCTTTGTGATCGAAACCTTGGAAGTTTTCGTGGAGGCAAAAAAAGTCGATGTTACAAAGGCTCAGTGTCTTCACAATACCCTATGCCGATTTGATTGCGTAGCTGCTCTCATTGTGTGCGAAAAAATGTTAGGCTTAACGCACACACTCTCAGAATACTTGAAAAGCAAATCACTCGATCTAAGTAAAGCAATGGCGCAAATCGAAGACGTAGGTAAAAAAGTAACGGATATCAGGACCAGTGCAGACCAGGAGTTCGCTAAACTTTACAAAAGAGCCTCAGATATTTGTGACCCTTTAGGAGTAACGCCATCGAATCAGAACGCAGTGGTGCATCCAGATATCGATCTAAACATCCCGCAGATACGCCTGAAGAATCTTGTTCATAGCGCACCTCGATGAACTCGGATCTTCTCTAAGCGAAAGGTTTTTATCTTGCACGAAAAAAATTATTGGACTTCAGTGTCTCGTACCAGGAAACGTTAATAAGTTTACATTCGAAGATCTAAAGCCAGCAACAGAATTTTACAAAGATGATCTGAAGCATTCAAATGAAGCTATTCTTCGGGGCGAATGGGATATGTGGTCGATGCGAATGGGATATCTGGTCGAGCATGCTCTGGAAGAGGTACCGAAGTATGCAATTAGCGCACTGAAACTGCGATAATGAAATTTTCCCGAACGTGCATATCCTGCTGACACTCTTAACGACCTTTCCTGTCTCGACGGCATCTATGGAGCGCAGTTTTTCAACGTCCGAGTGCGTGAAGACTTATCTTCGCAACCCTACAAGTGAGAAGCGTCTATACCAGTCAGTCCGGAATCCATTTTTGATATGTCACGCAGAATAAAATAGTTTTGTTGTAGAGCTTGTTGCGTGAAACTCGTTGACGAACTATAAATGTGATGCTACAATAATATGTAGAATAAGAAATTAATATATTCGCAAAAATTGCCTATGTTCTTTAAAAAAAAACAACATAATCCAAATAATCCACAATCCTTTCTCTTTTCTATTAACGGTTTCGTATTCACAATATCATGTCCCAGATAAAAAAAACAAATTTTGAAAGCTGTGGAATTCACATCAGTTTTTATTTTAGAATTTTTTAGACAACTGCTACCCTCCCCCCTTGACCTTGCGAAAAAATTTGCTCTAAGTTTTCTTATACGCATTCTGCATTGTAGCATTGTTCACTTTGCATCATGTCGAGTCTTTGTACGTCGTACGAAAAATATCCACAACGCGACAAATAGCGAACAAATTTGGTTTATTAAGGGGACTATAAAACTTGCGGAGTCTTCTATACATTCTGAAAATCGAAGACCGATTTTCAAATAAATTATAAATTATATAGAAACAATTTTCTAATTTTATTCTTCTATTATTTTTCAAACAATATTAAAGATAAATGTGATAGAATTAACAAATATGACAGCGTAATTTAAAGGCTGTGCTAATAGAAATATATTTAGTTAAAAAAAAGGATCCTGGATAAAAGTCATCATCATTAACGTCGCAACAACCAGAGTTCGGGTCTAAACGCGCTGCAGAAGAGAACTCTAGGCCTCCCAGCTTTGCACAACCGTCGTCCAGGTCTATATCTTTAGCATTGTTTGGGCGTCCTAGTGTATGCCATCGCTCCACCAAAAACAGGATCTGCATTGGCGTTTCTTTCCAATAGACCTACCCACATAGATTTTCCGACCTAGATCTTGTTGCTCCGGTAAGTAAGGTTCTATTCGGCTTGATCTTATCAGTGACCTCACGGTTACGAACTACCTCGTATATTTTGTAAAGGCGACGGAATTGTTCACCCTCATGTCCTCATGTCAACAATCGCAGCCCCTTCTCCTTAAACGCTGCTAATACCTCACAGTTTCTTGCTAAAAGCCCATTTTTCCGATGAATACATAAGAACTGGGAAGACCATGGTGTTGTACAGCAGGAGCTTAAATTTCTTGAAGATACTTTACGGAATTTTTTTGATAGACTGATGAAGATTTTTGCTAACTGCCAACAGTCGTCCGCGGAACTCTTCGTCATATTTGTTATCGGCCGTGATTTTTGACCCTAGATAGGCGAAAGTTGTAACTTCTTCGAAGCCGTATTGACCTATCGTTTTCAGAGATGTGCTTTTTGGTGTCTTGATATTCGTTGCTGCTGAAGTGATGTTGGTCGGTTCAATGGTTTTTGGTACCGGCGCTGCCACGATATATTTTATTCTTCCTTCATTTATGTGCAGCCCTATATTCTTTGCTGCCTGCTCGATTTTTATCAAGGATTCTTCGACAGCTCGTTCGTTCTGGCACATGATGTCAACGTCGTCAGTATACTTATGAACTTAATGAAGATGATATCCCTCATGTTCACCTACGTATCCCGGATCACTTTTTCAAGCGCCAGGTTGAAGATGATGCAGATCGCTGTTGATTATAAGCAGCCGTGATAAGGGTCCACCTGCCCAAATCTGGCTTTGCACATTCGTCATGGTCAGACTTGTCAGTCTCATCAGTTTGGCTGGTTTTTCAAATTTTACTGGGACTATGATATCGTAGGCAGATTTGAAATCGATGAAAAGACAGAATAGGTTCAGGCCGTATTCTTAAAGCTTTTCTATCGTTTGCCGCAGAGAGAAAATTTGATCTGTTTCTGATTCGTCTGGAGTGAAACTTCGTTGATATGGGCCGATTACTTTTTCAGCAAAAGGGGCCAATCCGACCTAGTAGAATAGCGACGAGCACTTGTTACAGAACTGTCCTGAAAACGTTCTCAACAATCCTCTATCCCCTAATGGGAACAGGGGTGGTTATTCCGGATGGCTATCGCTCACGAGAAACGGGGTGAGTAGGCGCCACTCACTTCGTTGCCGGAATTTACCGCGCGCCCGTCGCCCTGAAGCGAGAAGTTGACGACGGTTCCACCGATCTTTAGGGCCCGCAAAAGAAAAGCTAATTGCCCCACGTTTTTTTTTTATTTTCGCGTTTAACACAGTTGTTACCGCTCAAGCGGAAGATTATGTCCACCCGTATTAATTTTAATCACTATTACTAATTTATTGAACTCCATTTTTCCACAATCACTTCGAATTTGTTCTACCTGTTCGGGTAGGATGAACTTATTCTACACACTTTTCTATGCTTCAAACTTATATCTAACTAACCTGACCAATTTTTCCTACTGGTGAAGATGATCTACGCCCTCGTTGGGGCCCGTTGGAACTGGGTTGAAACAATGCTGCATGTAATTTTTCGCTTTACGATCGCTCAGCAGTTCTTATCCTGCATTCACGCAGCAACGTGATATCCCTATAATTGCTGCACTCCGTGGCGTCTCCCTTCTCGTTTATGGAGCAGATCAATCCAAGTTGCCAATCGTCTGCTATAGTTTTACTTTCATAACTTCAGAACTAGCTGATGAGCCGCATAATGCAATTTTTCACGTCAATATTTACAACTAACTCGGCAGATATTCCATGGGCTCCGGAGATTTTTTTTTAATTTTTAGCCAATGAATCATACAGATGGTCTCTTCAACGGATCCGTCTCTTCGTTGTTTAGCAGTTCATCAAAGTATTGAACCCATTGCTCCAGCTTTCCCGACTAGTTTGAAATCAGATTTCCCTCCTTACCGTTGCAAGCTGAGCAGCGAGCTGTTTACTGCCGCATTCCGTTCAATTGCTGGTGAAATTTTCGAACCTGGTGCGGTTGCCCCCTGTATTGCTTCAAAGCACGACCCAGTTTTTCTTCCCAGCCTCTCTTTTTGGCTCGGTGAGCCCGATTCTCCACTATTCGGAAATCCCGGCAATTCTCTACGTGTGCTCGCGTTCTTTGAAATTGCTCATTCTTACGTTCGGTAGCTAACTCTGTCATCTTTACACCAGTACCAATAATAGCGTCTTAGAAGTGTTGCCAAACGTCGTTCATACGAGCTTCACCTCATTGCAGATTACACGTCCACAGCAATGAAGTCAGTATGAAATATAGTTAAGTCACTTAAAAATCTTGGGCTGAAAATCAAAGCCAAAACTACGATACAAAAAATCTACTAGATCCCTTCCAAGAAGTCCAAAATCCTTATGTGCGAAGCCACAGTACTACCAGCCTTATAGGTTGCGGTGAGCCAAACAATAAGCTCGTATCAATGGAGAAAATAAAATTCAGAAAGTTAATTTGGAGCAGGATTATTGGAAAGTAACGCCAATTCTCCCTGCAGACAACACCACACCATCCCCTGCAAAAGTTCTAGTATTTGATGGACAGATAGCCTGGAGCATTATCAAGACTCAGCTTAAAGCTACCGTTAAAAGCAGTAACTGAAATAGCCGGTAACGAACAACTGCCATGGTTTTGGCAATTATCGTAAATTTGAGGAAGTTCTGTAGGGATTCAAAGTTGGCTATTGTATTCGCCAGTTACAAGAATAAGCGTAAACTAAAATATTTTCAGAACTAGTATAACAATTATGATAAACAAAATAAATTATTCGGACGTTAGGTGCTTGTGATTAGCCGTAATACTGAATCAAAAATCTTGACTTTCTTATTTTATTTTTTGTGTGCCACTTCAAAAGGGGATATATTTGTTCTAGAGGTAATCACTGCGTGATACTTAATCTATCAAGGAGAATACATCCTTTAAAATAACGAGTATTACCGTTTACTCAAGTGCAAAACATTTAATAAGATTCTTTTCGAGCAAATACGATCCTGACGGCCACTCCGGTTAATGCCCTGACAGAGGGAAACTGAAAATGATCCCTCAATGAGAATCAGAACATAGCTCCCGTGTTGGAGCACACAATTAAAATAGTCATCAGCTTGCAGCAATAGCAAGATACTCAAAATCATAGCAATCGATTTCCTTCAAAATTGTTGTAAGCAATTTCCAGCTACCGCAAATTCTGATAGCAGCCCCAATTTTCACTTGCATTCACACACATAAGAATAACAGTAAGTATCATTTCAAATTATTTTTATTATATATTATGTGAAAAATTCAACACAATAAAACATATTAGCAAATATAATAATCATATTTATCCTCAACTTATACATCAAGAAACTATGTGTCTATACAATAAAAGGAGAACTTTGCTGTATTTATCACTAATTTTATTTTTTCTACTAGATCTTTTCTAATTTTTATGTACACACATTAGTTTTTTTAGCATAGATTATTTTGAACAGCTGAGCTCTTACCCTATTTTAGATGAAAAACCAATAAATTTGATCATTTCCACGATGTTGAAATCATTCAAGAAATTCAATATAGACAATAAGTATATACATGTGGTTTTCTTGATAAGTCAGATCTGGTATAAAATGTTTATCGTTAATTTTTTGTTGCCGAGCATACACATGAAACTATATGAAAAAATATATATTATAAATCCTTTATGGAAAGTGGACATAAATCAATTAATCATTTTTTCAAATGCTTAAGCTATACCAAATAGCTCATTCCGAGGTAGAATCTGACAATTTAATAATGAAATTGGAGTGAAATTCGAAAATTATTCAAAATATGTAACCGAGTTAGACGATTTCAAGTCACAAAATTAAGTCCGCAGTTACTGCTCATACAAACTGTGATTGTTTGTTTAGCAATTATAAAACCGGACACATCAGAAGCTAAGCAATACATAGAGCTGAATCCTATACAATAGAACAAAGTTACTCTGCTATGTTTAGAATTATATTTAATTTCATTGAAATCCTATATAAGGATTTTATTTACATTTCTATCAAGTCAATGTTTTTTTTTTTACAAATAACGTTCTATACTTTTTTGCATTTGATTTTCTCTACCCGTCTAATGGTGGATAAAACTACAGTTTACGCAAGATACTGTAAGTACTCTTAGAACTCGATATTTAAAGTGTAGACTGCCACGATTTTTTTTTTCAATTTACGACTGAAATTTTTGTAAGAATAAGTGCGTGAAGTGATGTGGCAATGAGTGTCAATACACATTTTTCACAATTCATACTATAGATAGGTAGAATTCATACTATAATTTACGGAAAAAATTCTCCTTTTTCACACCATGTCCATTAAACTTACAGTAAAAGTTTATTCTAGCATGCTACTTATCCATTAATCAGAAATTGCTTCCCTCAAACTTCTTCAAGCCGCTTTTGTTTCAACAATCGCCATATGTGTCATAGTCTATGTAATTTTAAATTAATTTTTATAAATAATATTTCATAGAAGAGAAAATGTCTATGGGAATAGGAAAGATACAAGCCGATTTCAAATAATATATACAAACTTACTTATCTTTATTCATATGGAATAGTGATTGGTTTTAACAAGCATGTATGTAACCAAATGATATTAAATTTAAAAAAAAAAAATCCAAGCCACATTAAAAATACATCGCAAGATTAGAGATTAAACCTTAATGAACAAGAAAAATGCACATAAATATTTCAGCGAAGAGAAAGTATTTACTAAATAATACAACTAAAAATTCATTAGATTGCTGTACAATCTTGATACTGCTGTTTCTTTTTTTTAAAAAAAAAAATAATCAATCTAGATGAAATTCCCGTATTCACTTTCAAGCAGAACAAAAAGTATGAACTAGAATTGATTATTCCGATTAACATCTAATACCAACGTCTTAAAATTACCTTACAGAAATACTTATACGTTACAGTTCAAGAATTATTGCTCTTTTTATTTTAAACTAAATTATTTTCAAGTTTTCTATTGTTGAAAAAAAAACTATTTAATGGATGTGAGGTAACCTGTACACAATATTCAATCTGTACTTAAATGTCTTTAACAGCTGTGTTTACATCCAAACACGTACACTTTGATTTTATTACTGATTAGATCAACTGAATTTCATTTTATGGGCTTTTATCGCAATTTCGATTTTGCCTTGACGAAATTGTATGACATGCGAGGAAGCGGCAAATTTGCTTGTAACAGTTATGACTGATCGACGAGACTTTCGCGGAAATGTTTGATTTTTTGCACGAAGTAACCTTCAAGACTCTCGGCACATTTGTAAAATGGTGACTCTTTCGGATTGTAGTAGCGGCAGTTGTCGAATATTTTCGTCATATCGCCAATAAATTCAGACAATTTCGAGTACAATCTTGAGTTGATTTTATTATCGATTTTTTGAAGATCTGTAACATGAAAATTTGTTGGTAAGCGGGGTTTAAATAAAAAATGTTATTTTATGCCTCAGCAAACATAAAAATAGTTTTTGACAAGATCAGTAAAATAATTTTCTATAAACTCTGAACAAGTGTCGAATATTGTCGTAGAGAATGAATCTGTAAAGCGAGAAGTATTCTACACGTAAATAGATCATAACAGGGCAAGGTTCGTTGGCTATCGTCAGGTGAATGAAAATTGAGGACAGAATCAGAAAATGATATTGCGACAGGGTTTATTTAACTTATTTACTTTCCAAGGCTACTAAGAATCCACTGATTCTTTGAACTGATCACATTAATATTTACAACTGGACGCTGCGTACTCGTAAAAAGGAAAAAAGTACGCGTTGAGTTACTATTTCAAGCATATAATTCGAATATTCTACAGGTTCTCAAGAGCAGCTTTGTATAAAATTCTGTGCATAACGGATTTTAACGGATATCAGCGGATTTTAGCACGTCAAAAAATCTCCCCCATACACCAAGTGACAGAAAATGCGTATTTCAGAAAACGCGATTGGGCACTTTTACTGATAGTGTTTTTTGTTGAAGATGGCAAAAAGGCCTTCAAAAGATACCCTGGTCCCCAAACCACGTGTTATATGAAACTTTCACTTATTAAAAAAGTCCATCTAGAGGCCACGAAGACCCGAGTTCGATCGTGCTTGCTCAGCTATCGCTGCTACTTACTTTAGAAGCTGCCACAGCTTGTGAGTCGGTAGGGTAAACCTCCTGTCGCTTTGTGCGCAGTATTCTCTCGATAGATTTTGAGACCATCCGCTAGTTATCCTCGCTACGCAGCATAGTCTCTAGGTCTCATTTAAATTCAGCGAACCAATATTTGACCATTCTATCTGACGGAGCAGATGCCCCATAATGTTCATTGAGCTTTTCTTTATTTTCTTCGTTGTTTTCTCTTTCAAATAGTAGTGTTTAATTAGTAAACGAAATTCGACTTTATCCATTTTATTAAAATACCAATAGTAGTTCGCTTACAACGCTTCCAAACACAAAATAAGTGACGAAGATACATGAAACTAGACTTTTATTCTTTCAAAAGATGGGACTAACTGGCGAAAAATCTTTTTCTTCATGATTTGAGAAGCATCTGCAGGTACTTCTAAAATAACCGAACCCCGTTAGGAATTGGCACAAGTAAAAGTAAATCTGTCGGGATTGCTCCCGATACCATCAAAATAGCATGTTTCGATACCGTGCGTTAGCTACTGGCGATTCGCGGGAAACCTGTCATATAGAAATCGGCACTATAAACTTCTTCACCTGGAGTGCATTCGCCCAAATTGACGCCAAAAACTGTCAAAGCTTTATAACATACCTTACAATAGGTATCAGCGTCACTTCCATGTACCTTACTGGTCTGGACCTCTGCAGAGCCCACTATCACCCAGATAAGAGTCAGCATGACGATCGTCCGCTTCGTCAGCATGACGATCCCTGTTTTCGAAAGCGGCAGCTGTAGCATGGTTGGTCATTCACCGTTCTACCCTTCGAATGATTTGGTTAAGTCTAGATTCGGCGAACTAGGCAGTTTTGGAAGTGATTACCGCCACCAATTTATCAGCGTAGCCCATCAAAAATTATATAGTTGCAGTTATCTGTTGGCATTTCCAGGTGCAGCAGTCCATCGCAAACGATGTTGCAGGAGTCAGGTCCGAGGATAGACCCCTGTGCTGCCTTGCGGTGATGTGCCTCCACTGAGCACCTTTATATGTGTCGAATAGCAGCCATCGGTATTTAAGATAGTCCCGCAGCACGACTAACAAGTAGTCCGGAGTGCAGAAAATGTGCTATGCTGCCCACCTCGCCAAATTCAAGGTATTTTAAACATCTACTGTCACCAACAAAACAACTGTTCTAGCGCTGTGACATACCTCCTTGGCTACTACAATCGTCCCTGTATTACTAAGATGGCATCAACAGTGGAATCACCTTTTTGAAAGCCGTTTCGTCTGCCAAACATATGACCACCTGATTTAATTACTGATAGCAGACATAGCTTCAGCAACCTCTAGAGGAGCTTCAGCGCCGTGTCTAGCATGCAAAGCAGACAGTAGGTAGACAGTTTGCCCAAGTCTCGCTTTCACTTATCGAGTAGCGCCTGTCGGGTAACTTTTCATTGCGATGGAAATACACCCGCCACTATACACTGTGTCGATCAGATCCTCTTCCGTGCGTAAACAGAAGAGGAAGTGAGGCGTTGATATGAGGCGTTTGGAACATTAAAATCCATAAAAAGTAGTACTTGTTTCACTGATTATCATAGGAAAGAAAATTGTTTTATATGTCAGTTCAAATTTGTAAGCGCATAGTACCCTGAGAGTTAGAGCTATGCAAAATGGCTGGTAAAAAATCATGATATAATGAGAGCAAGGTAATCTGCTCAAGTATCATGACGCTCTGCGTGCTTTTTAAAATATGGCAAATTCAAGAAGGCGATCTGATGTGTGGATAGAAAGATATTACCATTCCAATGATGTGGATTGGTAGGCAGGACTGTGCTCTTAAATGACATTGTCATTTCTATTTCCAACATTCATTTCAATACTATTTATAAATCCATATGCAATATAAAATCTTTTATACAATTAATTAAAACCAGGACTTACCCATTGGTTCTTTTATAACTTTGTAGTAATCAGGTGCTTCTTCTGGATCAACAGGTTCCATAAACGGCCATGCGTTCTTATGGCTCTGCAAAAACATTTTCAATTACAATAATTCCTTTCAATATTCATATTCAATAACAACCTGTATTTGTTTGATTAGCTTCTTCAAATTATCGTACTCATTTTGACTCAAGTCTTTCATATTGGCGAAATTCACCGAATTGTTGCGTTGACAATTCGGACAAATGTACTCATCAATGTACTCAGCTTCACTTTGTAGAATACCAACGCAGCGGCCATGGAACCAGTCCTGACATTTATCACAACAAATATAAAATTGACTTTCGTCATATGGCTGCCGGCATAAACAGTACAGCTCTTGAGTTTCGCGTGCGTGCTTACATTCGTTGCAAATGAACTCTGATAGTTTCTTCGAAGCCTCTTCGGTGATTCCAACACAATCCCCGTGGAACCAATTATTACATAAATCACAACCGACATAGAATCTGTAAAATCATAAAACAGATCCAAATTATCGACAAAGCTCGCTAATTTGATTGCAGCAAAAACTTACTTAGTATCATCATACGGAGTTCTGCATAAGCAGTATAGCTTTTCCTTTTTCTTCCCTGATGAGCCCGAATTTTTGGAGCTCTTACGATTCCGACTACTACTCGAAGACGTTGTCGTTATTCCTGCGCTTGTGTTATTAGCTGGAGCCGGTGTGTCTTGTGCATTTTGAATTGTACTTGATTTTATTGGTGATCTGGAAAAAAATACACTTAATTAGTCCTTAACAAATTCGAATGAAATTCACAGTGAAATACTTCTTTTTATTGTGAGTTGGAGGCGGATTAATCTCAACAGTTTCTTGTTTTATGCGTTCCACTTTGGCTCGTACAGACAGCTCGGTTTGCAATTCCTTTTGGATTTCCATCTGTAGCTCTTTCTCAAGCAAATTTCTCTTCTTCAAAATATCCTTTTTAAGCAGTTCCTTATGACGATAAAGTCGATGCTTTAAAATTATGGAAAGTTAAAATAATTCTATTTGCTGCTAAATCCCAACGCATGTGCTTGATATTACAATTCAATTCGTATCAGATTTTATAGAGACAAAATCATATAAAACAGATGCACTATGCTGAGAAACTGATAGTGACTGACAAAAAAATGTTGGGAAAGGCATAAATAGACTGAATTCATAAATTAAGTTTAATTGCAATTTGAAAATCATATTTGAAAATATTGCATGAGATTGTGGTCGATAATGAACACAACTTTATATAAAAGATTTAAAGATCAAAATACAGACAAAGCGAATATGTTTTTCAACAGAAATGAGCAAAAATAAATGAAAGAATTTTCAACAAGATTCACAACTACGAAAATAAAATCAAATTACCGTTAGCTGATAGTTTTGTTTCTTCTTTTCGCTCTCCCGCTTAATAGCCGCCAAACGACGATTGTTTATAGGCGGTGGCGGAGGTGTGTTGACAACTGGGCTAAGATCTGGTGGAGATGGTCTATTCATTGCAACTGGCGGACGCACTTCGGGCTTCTTCTCTGCCGATAAGCCGGAAGAAGTTCGCGGAGGTCTCCTTCGTGGAGTATCCATGATCCATTCGTCGTCATCGTTCGAGCGACTCGTCGTCTTTTTCCGAGAGCTGTTCGACTTGACAGGAGATGGAGGTGATGAGACTGCACTATATTGATCCACTGGACAGCTCGGTACAGTGTCAGTAACTTTCATTTGACGCTCCTGATATCGCTGAAGATTAATTAGCTTTTCTTCGATTTCGGGGTTGAGATTCTCTTGCTTCAAAGCATTTTTGATGGCTGTAAATCGTAAATATAGAAATATGAATTGAACTATAGTCTATATTCAATATACTTATACTAGAGTATTCTGTTCTCTATGAGTATTCTGTTCTCTATAATTTAATCACTTACTTTGTTGTATATAGTCCGGTGTCACAATAAATGACTGATCGTTTTTACCAACGCCATCAATCAGAGCTTGAGCAGCAGCCGTTGTGCTTAATAATTGTTGTTGTTGTCCGTCGGCAGTTGATTGCGATTGTTGTTGCTGCTGAAGTTGATGACGTTGTTGCTGTTCATCACTTAGAGGTTGTAATTGATGTTGTACGGTTTGTTGTTGCTGAAGTGCCGCTTTCTTTTGAATATTTGCAACTAATACTTTTTGAATGTCCTTTTTAACATCGGTAGTCAATTGAGCCCCATTTACTTTTTGTTTTTGAATGTCTTCGATCTTTTCGGATGGAGAAAGTAATGCAGTGGAGGCGGTTATCTGAAATTGTGGTTTTTGGAACGAATGAAATAACACATAAGTACACACACACACACAATACATAAAATTTGATTAAAGAGTTCATTTGTGTAAAATTGCATAGATTCATCAAAAATTTAGAAAAAATGATAAAATTTTGAAAAACATTTCCGAAAACAAGTTTAATGCTCAATTTGAATTTTTCTGCGGAAAATCTAGAATCGAAGAAAAATTGATCTAGCATCATTTTTCGAAAATTAACCTATATTACTGTGAAGCGGTGGATCTAACGAAAAGAACTTCAAATAAATATATATTAAACCGCCAAAAAACAAAATTGGCATGAAGATTGAGATCTAAACTGTTCACAGCATGAGCTGGTTAAACATTTGGGTTGTGGAAAAAGTCATGGCGTATTTTTGCGTCTGTTTACTTTTTCGGTGCTTGAATCACGTGCATCCATGCTGTGGCTATGTCATTTAATGCCGGAATTACATTCTGGCCGAGGAATGCCAAATGACGACAAGGTCTGTGTGTAAATGGTCTCCTTGTCTATTCTCGGCTGTTTTTTTCATGGCAAGCACGCGTGTGTAAATGGTTTGCTCGTCGGCTCTTGTTTGTTTTATGAAGGGATAATGATCCTTTTATTGCTGTGCCTGAGTGTTTATGACCGTCTCGTCCGAGCTCGAAGCCGCTGGAAGCGAAGTCGGTTTTATGCATCAAGTCAAAGGGATTCGAGAGGGTAGCATGTGCTCATTTAAATTTTCGAATTTTTCGCCGGGACTTCAAACATGTGTTTGCGTGTCCCAGATTGAAATAACTCAACGCAGACCAGGCAGTTGCAATAGCCACAGCCCGTACCTCAGTCATCGTTCACTGAACTGAACAAAACAGCTCACAACTGTCGAAAGATGCATAGTGCAATATCCTAAGTAAACAATTCACCCTATGAAAGGTGCATGGTGTATGGTGCAATATCCTAAGTAAACAATTCACCCTATGTCTTGTTGAGTCTTGTTTACTCTTGTACACGAGACGCTCGTCCCAGTGTATAAATTCGGCATAACAGATGACAGATTGGCCTTCATTAAAAAAATGAGCGGCGAAATTAAATTTTTGGATATTGTCTTCTATTTCTGCAAAGGAAAGAAAAACACACTACAAGTTACGGAAATATTACGAAAGCATTGCTCTACAGGAACGTCACTGCTAACGATGGATCAACAAATTTGGTGATGGGGTGGGTTTGTTTTTGATTTGATAAAGCAAGGTTCATGCCGACCAAATCAATGCGTTAACTAAATCAAAACAACCTTATAGGGCACGATTGACTGCAGAAACTTTGAATATTCAATCGTACACGACAATCTTACGAAACTGGGTATCATCAGCAAGCTCGATGCTTGGATTACTCATGAGCTCAAGAAAATTCATTGATCGGCGGCATATAAACATCTGCGATATGCCTACCAAACGAGAAGATATCGATCCTTTTTTAAGCGATTAGTAACGGAGAAACAACAATGTGATGCGAAACCGGTCTTGGTTTATTTTCTTTGATCTAAATCGAAAGCGGGCATTCATCAGAAAAAGCTGTGCTCGTAATTTGATGGAACTTTATAGGAGCCATGCTTTTGGAGCTGCTACCCAGGAGCCAATTCATTTATTTAGATGTGTTTTATCAGCAACCAGAAGCGAAGATAAAAAATCCAATGTGAGAAGTCTATTTCGAAACAGTTTGTGAAAAGTTATTCAAATGCCGAAGGTCAAAGCAAAAACCCAAGAAAAAGCCAAAGATAAAAGTCAAGGGCACAGAAAATTAGATTTTATTAAATATCTCGTTAGCTTTTGATTTTACTTGAATATTTGGTCAAATCAATTTTTTCCACCATAGAAATCTTCACGAGAGCTTCACATAAAATTACGTGGAAATAATAGGTTCTTGGTATATGAGCCTGCAAAAACTTCGATGAAATGCACATAAACCACTATTGATTACGTATAGTGATGTAAATAGATGATAAATGTATCAAAACGTCAAGTGAGCCCAGGCTCATATCTCGAAAACTATTAACCCCAAGTGAATTACGTACGAGGGTTGATCCAAAAGTAATGATAATCAATATAAATCATGGTGATTAAACTTAAAAAATATATATATTTTTCAGCATAGTCTCCTAACAAGTTAATACATTTAGTCCACCTTTTTTTCCAAACCCAAGATACTCTTAGGACAGGTATCATCACTTCGCTATCATCTTCAAATTTCTTGCCCCGAATATGTTCCTTGAGCAGAGGAAAGTGGTAGAAGTCACTGGAAGCTAGATCTGGCGAATAGGGCGGATGTGAAA
This sequence comes from Nemotelus nigrinus, assembly GCA_947369275.1. Taxonomy (NCBI): domain Eukaryota; kingdom Metazoa; phylum Arthropoda; class Insecta; order Diptera; family Stratiomyidae; genus Nemotelus; species Nemotelus nigrinus. The sequence goes on along the minus strand of OX376373.1, from coordinate 34,570,330 downwards.
GCAGTTCGAATCCTGTTTCTTGAATTGCAGCCATCGCAACTACAGGCTTGTGAGCCGGTGCGTTGTCTTGATGAAATAGCACTCTAGCTCGCAGTTTGCCGCGTCTTTTTTCCTTAATAACCTCCCGCAATCTTCTTATTTGATTTGCGTAGTAAGAGCGTGATATAGTGGCTCGCTTTTTCCAAAAGTTCCACCATAATAATTCCTTCAGCGTCCCAAAAAATAATGCCACAGCCTTCCCCGGCGAGTTCGACACTTTGAATTTGTTCGGCGTCGGTGAATAGGATCGCTTCCACGTCATCGATTGCTGTTTGGTTTCTGGATCAAAATGGTGGATCCAGGTTTCGTCCATGGTTACGAAACGTAACAAACAGTTCTCCGGATCTACTTGGAACTTTTCGAGATTCACTCTCGAAATGTCGACTCGTTTTTTCTTTTGCTCGTCGGTTAACATTATCGGCACCCAACGCGAAGAGACCTTCTTCATATGTAATTCGTTGACGACGATTCTTTGAACACTATCATACGAGATCCGTGTGACCTCAGCTACATGCATAATGGTCACTCCTCGATCAACCAACAAATCTCCGACTTTTTTCACGTTATCTTCAGTGAGGGACGTGGATGGACGTTCTTCGTGGTGTTCATCTTCAGTGAATGTTCTTCCCAGATTAAACTCCTTTTTTTTTAATTTTATGCGAACTGGAAATAGCCGATTATCATTACTTTTGGATCAACCCTCATATATGAAGCTTTGGTGCAGACTTTCGAGTTGATCAAATTTAATTTGATTTGAACGAAATTCACGTGAAAATAAATAGTTCATGAAATATTTGAAAAAAAAAACATTTTCGAGACGTTTGAACTGTTCTTTTTTGGAATTGGCTTTTCACATTGCGTTTCCCACTCTATAATAAAAATAATTCAGCTAAAAAACCTACACTAAATTTTTTTTTTGCAGAACAACTTTTTTGATTGGGCTACAATTGCACCAAGAATATGTCGAAGTCCAATTTATATGGCTGAAAATATAACTCTATAATGGCAAGTGAATCGCAAAAAACTGCAGATTCTGAGAACTTTTAACAGGTTGACTGCCAAGCTTATGTATTGAAAACTGCCTCTGGTGACAAATTTTCGTCATACTGATTGGGCAAAAGCTTAGCTCAACGAGCGTCAACGACCACCATGGCTGTCAATTTTTGCTAAGCAATCTCTATTAATGAATATGAAATATAATTTTATTCAAATAGTATCACTCAATTAGGAGAACACGAACCTGGTTATGAATAGTAGAAAGCAACTAGCAAAGTTAGTGTTATTAAAACATTTTAAAATTATTAAAACATTATCATGACGTTTAAAGTTAATTCAGTAGGTATTTGTCTAATACCTGTGATGTGAATTATTTCAAATTTATTTTTAATTTTCATCAAACTGTCAGCCTGAGGAATTTCATTACAGGATCACTGATGCAGGATTTTGATGATCACTACAAATCCTGTTCGCTGTATCTTCCTTCCATGCAATATTTCAGTCTGGACTCTGGAGAACGATAAGTCACTACAAAATCCTGTTCGCCAATTTTTCCTTCCATGCAAGAGTCATAATTATAATTATAGTGAATGGTGTTCATCATCACTTTCATATTATCTCAATCGTCGAATCATTTAGCTACCTTTTTGATAAAAGAGAATTTAGTATATCCAAATTGCTTTTGCTGAGAGTTCGTTCCCAGGTCCAAATAGGATAACAATAATATCCTAAATTTGCTGTTGCACACATGTTTGGCTCTTGTTATCCTTCGAAAACGTTGCCTTAAATGGTTGATGATTATTTACGAAGCTTACTTTATATCCCAACACCGGTTTAAAATTTTTGACGTGTCGTTTTCGTGCTTCTTGTTGCCTTAAAGTTGTTTTTGTATCCATAACGGGTTTTTTTTCATTATTATATTTCGCCGATATTCGATGAGCTAGTGTGTAATAGTCCACTCAATAGACTATAGATTCCTTCGTCGTTATTGTTCAATGAAGGGTTCATCATATGGTCCGTTATTGAGAGATCACTTGCGGAATTCAAATCAATTCAATTTCATACAGAGTATGTACCAAGGTATTTACGTTCATTCACCATATGCAATTTTACGTCTACTAGTATGAAATCATATAAAAAAAATAAAATCTTACTTGATAAAAACCAACAGCAAATCAACGTTTCAACCTACCTGTGTAAATCTTGATCAGTGGATGTATCTATTCCGGCACACCTTCGAAGAATGGAATTTTATGAAGAGATTAACCATGTGAACTAGTATAAGCAGTTTTAATGTCACATCAATTTAAATGTCACGGACAATAAATTTTGAAGCGCGATCATGTTCTTTTATGTTTGCATTCAATGTTCTAGACGAAGGAAAATATCTTATAACAAACGAAAAAAAGAAGGAAACGAAAACCAAATGAGTTGTATATATCCATGATGTTTATGCAATCCCCAATGTTTGTTTGTTTGTTTGAACCGAAAAGCATAAAAAACTCGACTCATCAAAACCGAAATAAGCTCAATGAAATATTTTACTTTTTTCTTCTTCTTCTGTCTTATACTTCAAATTATTCGATTTTATGCCGCTCCTTTAAAGTATTGAAATATTCATTACAAAGAGTAAGATGATTACAAACGGTTAAGCCTTTGTGTTTTTATCATCGACATTCACTATTGATGCTAAAGAATGTAATAAAATAAGTGTCTAATTGAAATTACAATAGAACCAATTGAAGACAAACAAAACTAAAGAAATTTTAACGACGCTGCTCATACCATTCTTCACGATAATCTCTTCATCATTCCAATTCTAGACACGGTTATGATTGACCTTTATCATGATTTACTTTCCGCTTATCAAGATTAGTATGAAGGAATATGCATTGAAAAATTGCAAGCTTTAATGTTTTACAAATAAGCGATTTAAAAAGTAGTATTGATTGATTCGACTGACTGGCTGTTGGTTTCAGCACCTTAATATCGATAGAACTAGGAAATAAATTCATTCTGTATGAATAATGGTGAAAGAAACGAGAAAGAGACAATCTCTTTACAACAACAAATTTTCAAAAAAATTAACAAAAATATGTTTACTTGACATTATAGAGCGCTTTTTGTCAACACAAAGGCCAATTGTATATAATCATCTATCTATTGGAAGGAACTGTTCATGTATCCACGTTTCAAAATGGTTCGATTCAATTCAGAATTTAAGGTTTATCTAGATCCGATAGTTCACGATCTCTACGTATATAGCTCACTTGCAAAATTACGACTGCTTTTTGGAAGAATGTATGAAAAACTTGATTACGTTCGCAAACGTTTTTCTACAATTTGTCACTATATCGTCAAAACTAGTATTATTTCAATGTGCATCTTGAAAATCAATTAGTGAATGTTGAGCAGATCGAAAATAAAAATTATTTTCAAATAATGCACTTTTACGTATACGCACAGCACACGGCTGAAGATAACAACAAAATAATATGTTTCAAAATATAATTCAAAGTCGGAGTGCATTAATACATAAGAAACTTTATGATAGAAGAAGAAAAAATTCAAAATGCAATAAAATTATTTCTTTCATTTTCTCTTTCTATAATCGATAGATTTAAAAACGAGGATACGCGTACGTTTCTCTTGCTTAATTTCCGTTTTGATTCACGGCAATGGATATGTAAATTTAAATTATTTATCGAAAATTTACATACACATCGATTGACGCGGTCTCATCATCAACTTTCGGGATGTTTATTCGAAAATATCGAGCTCAACGCAAACGAAATACGAACGAAAAATATGAATGAGAATCAAAAAACGAGATATTTAGCAATTGTTATATGAGTTTTTATTGCAAAAAGCGCTTTACATTTACAGTAAATTTTGCATAATTGATTTCTTGATTTTTTACTCACAAATTTTGTTTATAAACGTATTTGATTTATCTGTCGAAATTTCATCATCTAATTTTTTTATAACAATTTATTCATGTTTGTTGCTATAGTCAATTTAATATAAAATGATTAATGATTTATGAGCTTTTTGTTTTGAGAAAAGGCAAAAATTAGAAAAATAGTGTGATTAAAACATAATTTTTACAGATTTTAGGACGAAATTCAATACTGCCTTCGGATGTTTCGGAGCCATAGTAGCTAGCAGTCAAGGTTATAATACATTCTATTCAAAATAAAAAATCAATGACTCCCTAACGATTGACAACACACATTAAGCTTTTTCCCATCAACTGTAAGGACAAGGCCAATTGAAAACAACCGACAAATACTTTACTCACTGTTCTTTTGGAAGAACCGGATAAACAAATACAATAAAACATCGAATTTAGTGTATTTCAATTACCCTTCAAACCGCTATAAACAATTTATTACACGATCGATCTGTTGACAACCAGCACAAGCGTAGACAAATGCTCTGAAGCACCCCTACAAACCGAAAGCAGTATTAATCAGTAGTAATAATAAAGAACTTTACAATATTCATCCTAAGGCTATCCACGGTTCAAATCTGAAAACGACTCTAAAATTCACTAAACATACAAAGCACGTCAAAATAAATTAAACATTGTTGTCTTAAAATTAATCCTAACTAACCTATAATGTACTGTACTTTAAAATGTGTTGCAGCTGAGTTTTTGTGTTTATTATTAGACAGATGGCAAGAGAAATGCCCTAGTTAATTTTTATAGTGCCCAAATTAAGCATCTTAAACTCGACTACTCTTTCCAATGATTTCTCGCCAACCAAAATAATATGGAATGTGTATAACTCCACACCTGCTTCTTTGATTTCTGACATCAATTCCTTTGATTTGGTTTTTTTTTTCATTTAAACTAAGTATGTAGACGATGTTGTTTTAACGAACTAATCACTCTTTCAACTTCTATTTTACAATCACGTCAAGAATTATCAGATCGATCGATCAGAATCATGATTTGAATATATAAAACAACAACTTGTGTATCATTATCCGATTGTCCTATGAACTAGAATCACTTTACTTAATTTACACATCATCAACTAAATTATCTATTAAGCTTAGGAATTTCTTTTTACAAGTAAGACTATCTGATGCATAGATGATGATACACGTCCGAGTTTCGACTAAGAAATAGAAATATCCTATTAACTGACCCACATCATTTGGTTCAAATTATTTAACTGGGTTTAATAGTGAAAATACTCATAAAATGTAAATATTCGGTGAAAACAAATCAAACTAAGCAAAATTTGTTTAACAAACTACAATAATGTAAACTATAAAAAGATAAAGAAACTTAAAACCAGTACCAGGTTTGAACTTAAAATAAAACATATTAATATAAATGGGATAGTTATGAAATGCTTAAGCATGTAATACATTTATTGATAAAGAATAAATCAAAATCAAAAACAAGGAATAAATTCGATCCAACACTTTGAAATGCTTTTAACAGATACTCACTTGTTGTGATGTTGTTTGTTGCACGGGCGCAAGTGGAGGTGGCTGGGGTGTAAGTCGAGGTGTCTGAGCTGGTTGAACGGCTAGGTAAATTTTTGTTGGACCTAAGACACCTTGTTTACCACTTGATTCTTGAGCTGAAAAACCAGAAAATTCTTATTGTATTGAAATTTCGGAAGCGGCTTGTTGCTAAACAAATTATCAAAGAAACCTTTCAAATCACAATTAAAATGGTTTTGGATTTTTAAAGCAGATTTGGATTACAGTTGTAGATGTCAGTAGATGTCTTTTATACGAACTGGAATTAAGGAATGAAGTTTCATCAAAAGCGCGAACATTAGCAATCATGATCACTACGTTTTATAAAAAAAAAAATAACGGAAGTCGGAAAATGGGAGCCCGTGTGATGGCAGCAGCGTGCACGAAGAAATCACAAGCTCGTTGAATTAATATTCAGCGCTTATCAATTCTGACTTATTGCGATCAAATAAAAATCTCAAGTATTTTATACAGGGCAGATGGTTTTGCCATGAAGTGCATGACAGAAGTCTTATATAATGGGGATCAGATATGTATCCGGGGCGGTCATGGTATTAAGGAATCTGTAATCGCCGCAAGGGCGCTATTCTTCATTAGCCTCACAGACCATGTAAAGTGCAAACTATCAGCTATTTTTCAAGGGACGGAAAATATTCTGTTGTAGCAAGAAGTCGAATACCTTTTTAGTAGTGCTAGTCGGCGTGATCTCGACACGATTGTAAGACCAGTGCTCAGTATGTTGTGTGCAGGGTTGAAAGAACCTTATATTTGCAAGGATTGAGAAAATCCTGTGTTGATTGTGATGGCATGGAGAAGAAGGTCATGTACCCGTCAATCAGTGAATGACGTAATCAAAATGCTGTGTTGGAAGTTTTCACGACATATACGGGCCTTTAATTAAAAGGTAAGTTCGAGGATCCACCAGGATAGCATTTAGCAAATCGACAACTAGCCCATAGTAATAGAGGATTCTGCATCTAAATGAATCTGAAGACATCGGTATAATAAAGCCCCACGAAAACTAGGAAAAGTTATAGTTCCAGTGAAATCACTTTTCGTCCTTAGGTGTGAATGGTCTACTGGTTTCAGTAGACCACTACTACTACTACTTTTCGAAGATCAGAATGAAGCCGCCTTTCGGTTGAAGGTGTTCGGTGTACCGAAATCTCTGCACATGTATACACACGGTAATATCGTTCAGTAAAGTTGTCGTAAATTACTAGACGCCTAGCAGATAAGTCGTGTTTTTCAATTTCTAAAGAAAACACCGATACAAGCATACAAGAACAGAATATGCGATGGTAAACGGAATTTATTGAGGCCGAAACTTTTGTTTTCAGCTCGGTCACCACTGATGTATTGCGGAAAAATTAGAGTGAAAACCGTTCGAGAGATTTCTGAACTACGGCCTCATCAACTTGGAGAAATGTCACTTCTTTCCTTCAGTTAAATTATTAATTTATGATGTTTCGCTGAAAGGCGTTAAGACTCTGCGCGACAGACCCGGTTGATTTAAATTCAGGAGATAAATTTTTTTAGGAGATGATCAACTTCTATCGTCACTTGCTTCTCCACACAGCTGAGGTGCAGCAACCACTTAATGACTTTGTGGATACCACAAGATTAACACACTACATGGCATACAATCCAGATTTATCCAAGAACAATTAATATTTCAAGCCTACACAAAATTAAACAAAACATGTCGACGAGCTAAGTAAAAAATTGTAAAAAAAAATGTTATGCAAAAATCGATTTTTGAATATGGTATGCCAATTGGACTTTGTTTGAAAAAAATAGAAATACAAATGGGGGGAAAACCAAAAAGCCTATTGAACATATTTGGGATATTGTTAAACAAAAAGTGCCAGCGCAGCAAATTGCCTCATGCCTCATGAATTATTATCATTAATAAATGTGAAAAGATTGTTCACCAAATGCCAATAAATACGTACATTCAAAGTAAAAATTTGATGTGTAGAAAGCTCATTTCAAAACGAAATATTTATAATTTCAAAAAGTGGTAGTGATAAATAAACGCATCCGTGTACAAAACTTACTAGTTCAACGACGAAGGAGATAAACTTTTAACGAACTTTTTTAACTTTTAACATTTTGGCCCGAACCGTTAATTTTCTCGAAGTCACACTTTTTTTGAAATTTATCAAATAAATTACATTAGACAGAACTAACAACCCATAATGCATAATCAAAGTACACACTTTGTATGTAACCCATAAAAAAACATTTCGCCACTCACCTTTCAACAATTGTTGTTTAACTTGCTGCTGGACGAGAGCCAGTTGCTGTTGCGTAAAATCGTTTCCAGTCAAACCTTGCAAAACGATTCGCGGCCCATGATCGGTTTGTATCACTTGTGCAGTCACGCATTTAATAACTGTTCCGGGTGGCTGTCCTTGAAGTAGTGATTGTTCGACTGACGGAGATATGCCCGGGCTCGATTGTTGAACGATTTGCTGAGTCTGTTGAAGCTGGGGAGGTTGTGACACTTGCTGCTGCTGTATCTGAGTCTGTTGTATTTTTTGCTGAACTGGCTCAGACGAGGATACCAGCGACTGTTGTCGAACAACTACTTTTGTCGGCGATTGGATCTCAGGGGTTGTTGGTTCGGATTCCATGAAATTTGAATTGGTCACAATATGAGCGCTACCGTCACTTTGTGTTTTGATGTGAGCCACGATTTGGGCTTGATTATTGCCAAGCGGTCGAATTATGACCTGCTGACCATTTACATTCGCCACTTGTAGTTTACCCTGTGCGAGTTGTTGGGCGAGGGCGGAATTTTGAACGACAACTTGATGATTATTTACTTGTTGCTGCTGTTGATGCTGTTGTTGCTGCTGTTGTTGTTGTTGTTGCTGTTGTTGCTGTTGTTGTTGTATAACCTGCTGCTGCTGTATCACCTGTTGTTGTACAACCTGCTGTTGTACTAATTGTGGTTGCTGCCGCTGTATAACCTTTTGGACGACTTGTTGAGTTTGAACTTGCTGTTGCGCAGGCTGAACGACTACATGTGGCTGGATAATTTGCTGTTGTTGCGTAGGCTGGATAATTTGTTGCTGCAGTATCTGAATCTGCTGCGAGTTAGGCTGTCCAGGCTGTTGAGTAGTAACTAATCTCTGGCCAGGACTTAGTAGTATCCTTTGAATAACTTGCTGCTGATTGCCTGCTTGGACTAACTGCTGAATTACTTTCTGGCCTTGCTGATTGATCACTATTTGTTGTTGGGGTTGTACTGTTTGCGCGTTTTGCACAACAATTTGCTGCTGAACGGGCTGTTGTTGCTGCTGCTGAGTCGGCGATGATATTAATACCTTTTGAACTGGGACGTTTGATCCAACTACTTTTTGGCAGGCCTGCACCAGCAAATGCTGAATGTTTCCAGACGACGTAACTATCTTTTGAGTACCAGCAGGAGAAGAAAGGATTTGTCCCGTCGAGGTTATAATCTTTTGCAAAGCGGGAGAGGCAACTGTTTGCTGAACAACCTTTTGCTGCTGTGAACTCTGTGCAACAACTTGACTCTGATTCCCAGCAACAATCTAAATTTTAAAAACAAAAACAGTAACATATATTTCTGCACAAATAATATTGCATTGAATAGTTTACGACGGAGTTTGCTTTTATTTGAGCGCAAAGATTAATAATAGATCGAAGATGATAATTTCAGATAAAACCACTCACCTTTTGAGTGACAACCTTTTTTTGTTCTGTTGGCTTTACAATTTGTTTCACTACCACCTGTTGTCGATTCGTCGCAGGAGTTGCAGTAACTTGCTGTTTTGGCTGTGTGGCAATGACTGTTTTTTGTTGCGTTGGTGCAGGCTTTAAAGCAACCGTCTTATTTGCAGCACCTGATATACGAATTATGTATTAATATTTATATTTTAAAGGAATTAACACGAATTGTTTTACCTGGTGTTGTCGTGAGAACATGTAATTTGCCGTCTGGCATCTGAATCAGTTGCTGACCAGGATTTAGACCCCTCACGCTAACTTTTCCATCCGGTCCGCGTATAATTTGCACTTTATGTTGTGTTGGTGTAGGTGGAGTCTGTGTAGATGTGGCATCTGAGCTGACAACGTTAGCTTGACCGGCAGTTTTTGGAGCCGGCGCCGAAATCGTTTGATGTATAATCCTCGTTGTTCCATCAGGATTCTTGACAATAACACGACGATTGCCAATAATATTTGGCTTTTGCGAAGTCACGGTACCTGCAAAAATCAGCAATAACATTAAATTTACAAAATACAGTAAAATTGAACAGAGAAGGGAAAATCGGACAATGTCCAGCTTTACCTTCCTCCTCAGCCCGTTGAGGTTCAGACTTATTAGTTGCAGTGTTAGTAGCAGCTTGCGTAAGAAAATTTTACATGCAATCATAAATTCGAGATTTTTTCTTTAAAAACCACTTACCCTGTTGTTGCTTTTGTAATTCTTGCTGTCGTTTTTGATTATGTGCTGCGCGCTGTATTCGAAGTTGTTGTTCCATTTTCTCTTTTATTTCTTCGGGAGTTGCTTTCGGTCCAACAACAATAGTTGCTTTGTTGACAACATTGTTTGGAACATTACTCGAAGAAGCATCTGAGTTTCGTTGTGGCGGTAGTTTTCCAGATATAGTGCGTGTCGTCATGGTTTTCTCCTGTTTTTCACCAAAGAGCTTTATTTCCCATAATTCCAATTTTTCTTCGTCAACCCATTCTTCTGTGACCTGAGGTTCTGTTTGCTGCGGCGACTCAGCACGCTTGCGTTTCCGTAGACCCGATCGGATTGAAGTTACTTCTGTGAAATATTTATTCAAATAAAACCCTGTTCACACTGAAGCAGAAAATAAGGCAATTATCTTACCTCGCACTGTTTTCGGTAGCTCCAGGGGAATTACAACTTTACGCCTTAAATATTGCGTCCTTTCCGAGAACTTTCCGATATGCCTATGTTTCAGCAGCTCCAATGTAACAATTTCTGTTTCAGTTGTAATTTGATGCTTCCCATCGCTTGTCGGTGGCTTTGAGACCATGTCGTCCCATCGCAAACAGCACCAAATTATACGGAACTGTAGAGCTATCGCTGATAGTGTTCGCACATTGGACATTCTATACAGCCAACAAGTCTTAAATAGTGGCCGTGAGCAAGGGTACGGCCAAACAGATGTATTATTCTTGGCCATATGATGATATCCGTTAACAGCTATCCTTCCACCAAATCGTGCTAATTTTAGCAGCTCATGCCGCGGTAGCATCATGATAGACTTCACACCCCGATGCGTATCAAAGTTAGCAACCAAGGGAAACTTGGCGGGCAATTTTTGTCCTGGTGTCTTTATCACTTTGTTATCGACTTTAATTTGCTTCAGATAAATCTTCCCACATGGGTTCAACACTGTGTAGACTCGCTCCTCGCCATTTGGAGCCAGTTCCTTCTTGAATTTGAATTTATCTTCCCGTTTTATTGACTTTCCGCCAATGGGGAACCGTCTATTTGGCTTCATTTGATAAGGGGGCCTGCTGCTGGTCTCGCATCCTGTCATATCTTCGATAGCTACCTTTTCTGGCACCTTCTGGCCATTTCGAGAACTGTCCGAAGTTCTCGGTGATTTGCGAGATGATTTTCGAGACTTTCTACTTGAGCTATCTTCATCTAGGGTGTCATTCAAAGATTCGGAGCTTTCGATGTCAATACTATGTGGTGGGTTGCTATCTACATCGATAAGGCCATCTTCAAGTCGCATACGTTTCACAATCGGACTGTCCGATTCCGTTTTCACCGTTACTTCCGACTCGACAACTTCATGGCCGGCAACTTCCATAGCATTGTCATTTTCATCTTCAGCCTTAATGTCTTCCTCTTTTATAGTTACATTTTTCATGAAATTATCTTCGTCGGATGGCTCATCCTTTATTTCTGCCTTATTTAATTTGATGCAAGACGTAATCAAAGAATCTTCGCAGCCGAAAGAGCCTGCCATGGCGTTTCTGAAATCATTCAAAACATCAGCTGGGGTATCTTCAGAATGTCGATAGTCATCAGTATCTTCCACGGGGAAGTTGCCGTTATTCTTCCCTTCCATCAATTTCTGCTCGAGAATCGAAGGTTTCTTCACTGCTCCCAGAATCGCAGCTACAGTCTCCTTTGAACCGTTACCGGCTGTATGTGCCTTCCTCAACAGAAGCAGCAGCTCTCGCTTTGCTCGCGCTTTTTGAAGACACAGTGGCGAGTAACAGGTTTGCTGGTTTATTTGCGCAAACGAGTTTGAGTTTGTGTTGCAGCTTCGCGCATAGCAGCGGTAAGATTTCGCAAATCGGTTCAGAATACCAAACTGATGTCGCACCGTCTGAATTTTCTTGGCTAAAGAGTTGACTAATTCAACATTAATACTAGACGACTGATTATTTTTATTGCCACTTGAAAGTCGAAGTAGTTCTTTTTCAAGATATGATTGCACTGGTGCAGATGATTGCTGTGTCACTCCTGGCTGTTTCGTCCCATTGGTCGATGGCGTAATGTCGTTAACAACATCGACATCATCTTCCTTTTTCTCTCCACATGTCAATTTGTCTTCTTCCATTTCCTTCAGTTTCGTTCTGCGAGTAAGCAGGTCGTCCAGCTTGGATTTCTTGGCAATTTTCGGGTACAACAGTCTTCCCGGCGTTGTGAGTGCCTTAGATACATCGATTTCTTCGAACGATTGTAAAATCGGAAGCACTTCAATATTGTTCAGATCCGAATAAGTCGCCAAATCGTCCGGCTTCGAGTTTTCATTTAGACTACTAATAACGATCTGAGTCCGCTTATCGACACTTATAACACGCTCAATGTCATCTTTTTTTATACGCATCATAATTCGTTGCGGAATTATCTTACCGGACACACGTGGCGATCTAGTTTGTCGTCTCGCATACGACATCCAGATCCAACCCCACTGACCGTGAATTCGATATTCTTCTCCCTTTTGCTTCCAAACTTGGTGTTTCAGGCCCAGAGAGTACTTCACATAATTGAAGGCAAGACGATTTCTTTCCTCTTCGTCGTCACGTTCACGCTTTTCTCGCTTCTCAGATTTTTTCTTCTCTTCACGTTCTCCCGACGTTATCCGTTGAAGTTTTATGTGACCAAGTTGTTCGTGCCAGACATTGGCATATACCACACTTTTGAAGCAGCTTTGCAGAACGGTTAGCACACAAGCAAATTCAGAAGGTTTATTGCAAGCCGTAACAGCAGTTATCCATGTTTTCCTCAACGACTGCCAATTGGGATTCATAAACGGCGTAGATATCGATTGCTCTAACGTCAAAAAAGTTTGCCGAAGCATCGAAATTACACCAGATTCACTAATTCCATTTGTTGGTAAACCACTCCATTTGAATTCTGATGCAGTGGTCAAGGAAAATTTATGGGAGAGGTGGCGTTTCTTATCTCTTTCTTCATTTCTTTGTGGCTTATTTAAAGCAATCGGATTTGTGGTGAATTGATTAACATACGACTTGAATCCATTTTCCATGGCGAGCTTAAAGTAGAGGGTACCATTCGAGAGTTGATTCAACTTGTGACGTGTCATCCGCAAATCGCTCTCACCAGCATTCGAATTTTTCCTTTCTGTAAGATTTTTATTGGAATCAGCATCGGAAACATCTGCATTCTGATTTCCGTCTCCTGATTTTGGCTCCTCGGACTCTCCATTTTCTCGCAGTTTGGCTATCCGTTCATTTTCAACTTCGAAATAGGATTTTTTGTTGCCCTTATGTTCGTTTGTTAGCGTTTCAGTGATTTTCATTTGCCTCACGATTTCGTCTTTAATGTCATTAATTTCTCGGCATAAACCTGCTTCTAAATCATGCTCGTCGAGCTTGGAGAGAAGATACTCTAGTTGCTCAACTGTGCTGTAGTACGATATTTCCTTTGAGTCCTTATCTTCCACGAAAATCCTTCGAGCCACATACCAATACTTTCGACCATGCCTATCATACCCTAAACTATCCTGACGAATCAGCATGCCCTGCTTCTCTTGCGGCAATATGCAATCAGACACTCCTGAGACCTTATGCGCTTTACAAATGCTACATTGCCAATCTTCATTGGGCACGTCCACGAGAGGTGGATCAACGCATTCCAAATGAAAAACTGCCGGACATGTCTCACAGCAGAGAAGTTTGCCGAGACGATGGCATATGCGACAATGATCGTCGTAATGAATGGGACCTTCCTGGAGCATATCATCTCGTATGCAAGTTGTGACCAAGAACTGGTCTGTCAAAAATTGCAGAACAGTTAGTCGATCTTCAATCCCGGAGAACGGATACTCGCGAGTCGATAAGATATTAAGAACGTTCCTGTCTAAAATCGAATCGCTTTCAATATAGCTCTTCAGAATTTCAGGCCAAGTCACATTATCCATCGAATAGAGTGTTATATTAACACTGTCTTTCTGATCTAACGGTCCAAAGTGAGTCGCTTGCATGTCTTCTTCTCGTAAAATCGCTTTTATGAGCATTATGTGAATCTCTGACAACAGTGCACTTTGCTCTTCGGAAACAAGTGCTGCACAAAAATCCTCAAAACGGAATGGCGACAACCGAACCTGGTTGCGGAATCTGCGCAATACTTCGTACACGGTTACTGCACGCAGAGTGTACTCTCTGGCGAGAAGGAGATCATCAGAAGATGATGGTAGTTCTAACGGTGGTACTTCTCGATCCTGCAACCAAACAGGATCTGGACTGGGTACTCGGGGTGGTCGCCCAACTCCATTTGTTGTGGGTCCAAAACTATGCACCGAAAAGTCACTATCACTCTCATGATCATTCTCGATACTTTCGTCTTCACTGGGCGACAGTAGCAACGGATCGTCATCAACGTCGCTTTTGTCTGTTGAGTCTCCAAAGTCTGATCCATAATGATATTCGGATTCATAGCCTGCAAGTAAACGAGAAACGTAAACGACAACTTATTTGGAATAGTTTTGGATTAAAAGCAATTTTCTTATTAATCTTCCGTACGAACCTTTTCGGGAATACGATGTAGATGCATTATTATTAAATGAATTTGACGCCCCACGACGACCTCGACCACGTGCAGTCGAGGATTTACTCATGGAGGGACGCGATACACTTCGTCGACTTGCATCGCTTCCTTGCGGTGACGAGGCTCGCGATGCAGATGGTGTACTGAATTGCGAATCCGATCCTTTTGTAAGATACTTTGGTTTCTTCATAAGCTGGTAATTGAACTTGCTGGGTCGTTCCGTTATCGATGTTTTCGGCGGTCGACCACGCTTACGTGAACCGCGACCGGACATAACGACGACTTCGATGTATTTTTTTCGATATTAATTTTCCCTTAATTTATATTATGCTATGCACTTTGATTTTCAAAACACTTTCCAGCGCTACTCTGAGCTATTTATACAATAACGACACGTCTTTTGATTCGCCTAGGTCGCACCATTTACAATAACAAATATATATTATATATATAAATTTTTCGATCTTTTTTCTATCGTTTTCTTACGCAGTCTTTGAGTATGATTTTTAAATAATTTATGAACTCACTCTTGATCATTATTTCACTAGTGAAGGTTCGCTTAAAATAATTACGTAAACCTGAAACAGAAAAAAAAGGATTTGAACATATGCACGAAACGTGGGTTAATTAAGTGTTATTGAAGTTAATTTGCTCTTGTATAATTACATTGCTTAAATCTTTAAATAGTATTTTGTTGATGAACTTTTAGGTACATAATTTTTTTTAGTTTTTCAGTCTTGTGTAAAAATGAATAATTTTTTACCATCCCTGTGTCAAAATTCTTTCAAACCCGGTCACTGCACGCATTCAATTTTAATGTTTCAAGAAAGCTACATGTCAATTTTCAAGTTTGCGTACCAGCTCGATTTTGCCTGTCTTTCCTGCTTGACCTCTTTTTACAATTACACAAAAAAGAATATAAAATATTTGAGATCTATTTTTTCAGATTTCGATCTTCCTTAAAAATGTTAAAACTCTTACTCGTCCCATTCGTAGGATATAAGCTTTTGATTTTATGCAGCAGGCAGCCTCTGCCTGTTTTCATTCTTTTCGTAACCGGAGCTACGTATTAAATAGCTAGCAAATAATAGTTTACTTTCCCGTAATATGCAGACAAGGTCGTAAATTTTCAAAAGAATTTGTTTCCTCCTATTTAATTTACAAAAAGTCAAAACACGCGTTTGCTTATTTCTTCAAGAGGCCTCACATATCCAATTTTTAGTCTCTAGTCGAATCTGTTCCCAGGAAATAAAAGGATCAAGAATGAAACTACCACATCTCGTTTCCGCTCTCTTATTTTCAGCGGCTCAATAATTAGGCTATTGCATGTTTGTATACAGTAATATTTTACTGTTTTTATCGCATTGTTATCAAAGGGTTGCCAAAAATAATTTACGAGACTAGCCAGAGTTCAAAATAATAAAGCAACCAACATGCATATACCATGCATTCAGAAAGCAATGTAATCTACCACATCATAATAAAAGCTAGAATACACAAAAGACATAACCATTATGGACAAACCATAAGCTTAGCTTGTTATACAGCCGAGCTTAGCATAAACTTTCTATCTGACATTTTTTTTATTTTTGAGTGAACACCGGATACGAAACCTACATACTCTTACATCATTCTACAAAATATGAAAAACCTATCTTTCATGGAAGTATGGTAAAATCAATAATGAAAAAATCCCACATCGACAAAAAACGTCACATTACTTAGTATAAACCTTCTGTCTACTGTAGATAGAAGGTTTATCTAACGTAACTAGATTGTTTATGCTAAGCAATAAGTAGATAGGATGTTTATGCTAAGTAAGGCTATCATTAGGCGTGTTTTTTTGTTCCCCCTATCCATAACAGAACAGAAAAGACGCACTGGAAACAACAACTCCTGTCCCTGTGAATTCACGCGCCAATTGTTTCGTTGCATGTTCTTACAACAAACTCTTTTCTGCTTAAAACCTTTCTTCCACAAATATTTTCAACGTGAAAGCTTTTATTTTCGATGTATTGCCAATAAAGGTATTTGTATCCATATTCAAACTTTCATTCCGTTTTAAGATGTCTGCAGCATTTAGAAAAACACATATCATTGAATATCTCAAAAGTTACTAAAATGTAGTTGGAAGGTTTATGCTAAGCACGGCAGTATACGTCTCAAAACCAAAAAGAACATGAAACAAGAGCCAATCGAAAAGATCAGAACAGAGTTAAGTGTTTCTGCTGCAGCAAAAATGTTGCTCCTCGGGCAAGTTGGCAAGCATAATTACAGAGATAAATCCTACTGTTTGCAGAATGGTGCGTCCAAACAATTTTGCCAAGGGGTTTATACTATCCGTACTATTTATCGCATTATTATTTTAGGTTTGTAACAAGTACTCATAAGTTTCGTTCTATTTTATTTCAGGATTTATCTAAGTATTCATTATTGGATTATTCAGCACGTTTTCAAGAAATTTAGCTACTATTCACAGGAAATATCGTATTTTTAATCTAAGTTTGGAACATCTCCCTTATTTCATACTAATTATAGAATATATTTACACTAAGATGCACTTTAGACTTACAAACCCGTGATTTCTTTGCTCTAATTTTGCGCACCAACTCATTACTATATTCTAATATAAAATCTACACTCGTATCCTGTTATAACATAAAAATTAATTCGGAATGATGGTCCTCAAAAGGGCAGAGAGTAATTTTATATAATAGCTACATAAACATTAGATGGCACTGTAAATTTTCAAATATAAAAAGATGATTACGCTTATATTCAAAAAAAAAATATAATCGGGGGCTTGGAAATAAATCTGTTTCCAATCGCCAGCTATTCAACTATCATCTAAAAAAAAACAATATTTTAAGTAAATTTACGTGTAAAGAGGTTGGGCAACGGGTAAAGAGGCTGAGCAACGTGCAATTTGTACAAGTCATTTTAATTTATCCTATTTTGCTTTGCCAATGTCCTTACAGAGTAGATAACTTAGCTTCTAATGAACACTTCTAGTGAAGCTTTTGTATAATTGCGGCACCCTGTCTATTCTTTCTAATTAGGACCGTGACAAGTTCGACGCGACAAGGGGCAACGATCTAAACGTAAACAATGACACGGCCGACCGCGACATATTGAGTCCCCGCTCCTCTCGTTCGTACCATGTCAATATTTACGTTTTTCTGCTACGTTACAAAAACTGAGCGGGGCAGTTCTCAAATCATCAATCAGCTGTTCGTCCGACTATCGCATGGCGTTCCACCGATTTGCCCTCCAAAAAAGGCTCAAAAACAGATAAAACCCTCATCAATTCGAAACCTTACAGCTCCACCATAGTCTCATTTCGTCACTATCCTGCGAGAATTATCAAATTTTCACGATTTCGTCACAGGATACTTGTTTACATCGAAATATCCAGCCGGACGACGCTATGTCTGCGAAACTGAAAAACTAGAAAATTTTTACAAGCTCAAAGCTCAGCTGATTAAAAGACGATGGAGGTCGAGATGCCATCGTTTTTGTCGACGTCTTGATCCCCTGCAGTCGCCGTCAAAGTACCAGAAGAAAGTAAAAGTCCCAACAACTGTCAAGAGAACGGCAAACGACCGGAGAAAATCCAAAATGGAATAAATTTTCACCTGTTCGCGTAACCAGCCTACCTATTTCAACATCCAATATCCACCGTCGTCTCCGGAATTCAAACTCGAAATTTCCTTTCGATTAAATGGCGCTGGCCTGCTCCACCACGAAAATTGCAACTTTTGACGTTTTCTGGACGCTACGAATTCGTCCCGGACCTGGGTCCGTGATACTCAAAACGCCGCGGCCGATATTGTTTGTATATTCTACTGGGGGTTAAAAACGAGCACGGCGTTTGTCAAAATTTCGAATAAAATATCCAGCGCGAAAGAAGATGCACCGCCACCACACGAAAAGTTCAGACGCGAATGCGAGGCGAGCTAGTCGACGTCGATTCGATTAACGACCCGATACAAGCTCGTCTGTGATTGGTCGACACGACGACCGCCATTGCGGCGCTTCAGCAATATTTGCAAAAATTATCGCCTAGACAAGCTGCAGCCAGACTTTTTCTCACATTTTTATATGCCTTTTCAAGTGACAAAACTTGGCGAATCTCTTATTTTGCCACAATATTTCCAAAAATTTAGCATAAATTCAAGATAATCCCTGCAATGTGTAGAAACACATATTAACCAATCAGCGTGCAGCTTCTATTCGTATGCGACTAGTGCGCCATCTACGACTTTTCAAGCCTTTTGTTCAGCCAACTGCAAGGCTAGAACAAGACAACGCTGCTTCAAGCAAAAAAGAGACAGACGAAAATATGGAAGGAAAATTCAAGTCTTTCTGGAAAATGTAAACAAAAACTCACTTTTATTAACTTTCTGCGGTCGAAAGCCCTTTCTGAAACCACATACGACTATCGCTAAATGTCACAATTGTATTTTTCACCAAACTTGACGCGACAGATGCCACAAATTTTCGCAGTTTCAGCGATCAAATGTCATCGATCCACTGCCCCATCGTACGACAATCGTACAATCGTGTGCAAATTTCGATTGCGTGAAAACGCGCCAAATTCACAAAAAACACTCTCAACCGCGGCCACTTAGCGTGAATTTACTCGGTACGCTAACATATCAATTTTGAGCGACAAATATCAATTTATTTCTGCGGCCCGGACTCGTTTCTACCTTTTTCGAATGACTGCAAGCTATCTCGATGTCACCAAATTACTGGCATCTAGCGTCCATAGAACAAATCTTGCAGCATTGCCAGAGCTGCTAATGGCAACGCCGCGCGAAGAGATGCGCACACATACATGTCATTGTGGTGACGTTTTCACGTAATTTAAAGTCTGGTTATAATGATTCATGAAGAAAATAGTGCACAGTGAAAGAAAATAATGGCAGATTATCGCCAGTACTCGATTTCACCGTGTATTTTTTAATATTTTGTATGATAATTCTAAAATCAGTTCTTTCGCAGCCGCTGTAACATAAACGGAAATCATCTAAAACACTGAGGTACCAGAGTATCACTCATATCTGACAATTTCCTAATGTCAAAATCCGTCAGTGACACACTCGTTCCTGTGCATTTTTTCGCTGTAGACATTTTTCTGGTCTAGTTAGATTTTCATCAACGTTTCCATAAAGAGCCAGTTCCCCATGTGAACGCAATACAAAATGCTCAAATCAGAAATGCAGCACCAGTTTTGGGTGACGAAGAAAGCCGTGCAACGACGTCTCGGATCCAGAGAAGACGAGTGCATAGTTTCCTCGGATGCCGAGCTCGATGCTAAAATTGAGCTATTCAAATCAATATCGGAGAGCTGTGGTCATCTTTATCGCATAATTGATCACTACCAAGAACGGCTTTGTATCCTCGCGCAAGAAGAGAATGCGCTCGGAAAGTTTCTAAAGGAAACTGGCAAAAACAGCAACACGACAGGGAAAGTAATGCAAAGTGCTGGTAAAGCAATTTCATATTGCGGTCAGCAGCGGATGACTATACGTCCGTCACTTTTGCGGCTGCACCACGAAATGGAAACATTTCGGGGCCGAGCCATAGCCGATACGCATGCAACAATTGTTTTAATGGAAAAGGAGCGAACAGAGTATCGAGCGGCTTTAAGTTGGATGAAGTCTGCGAGCAATCAGCTGGATCCTGACTCGGGGCGCGGAGTGGAAAAGTTCAGGAAAGCACAGACACATGTCCGCCTGGCAAAAACAAAGTTCGATCGTTTATCGTTGGACTGCTTACAAAAGGTTCCATATTGTGTAATATTGCGCTTGGGAAACTAACAGTTTTCTTTTAGATTGATCTCCTGGCTGCCGCTCGGTGCAATATGTTTTCCCATGCGCTGGTCGCGTATATGTCGGCATTGCTGCAGTATGCAACAAAAACTTCGGAAACATTTAAGGCGACTGTCAAGGCCTTATCAACTAGTCCTCAATACAATTTCTGCATTCTTCGAGATCTCTCGCAAAATCCAGTGGAAGATGCGGAGGAGAAACAAGACGTTGCACCATTGGATTCAGACCAAATGTTGTTCTTTCTGGTAAGTTCTTGAATTTGCAATATGTATTGTTTAGAGGCGCTTGTTGATTGAAGTTGGTAGTAGTTTTTCCCTGAAAATTAATACGATATTTCATGATTAGATAGAACTAGCTACAACTAACAAAGTTCTTAATACAAAAAATTGCAGGACGACTACAAAGACGAAAAAAATGAGTTGCAACCAAAGGAAAGCCAAGCTCAAAAACCAGAAGAGCAAAGCACGATGCAGAGTCAGAACCCTTGCTCATTTCCTGCCCTAGTTGACATCTCAACGTCAGAAGACATAGCAAAAGAAATCAAAACGGCCACTAATTTATTGGACAACAATGATTTACTCTCTGGAAGTCAGAGCAAACCACAAGTCCCTTCCATTCCAGCCAATGCTGGCAATAATTCCGAACCAACAACTCTCGAAAAACTACTAGGTTTAACAGATGACTTCGGTGATTTTGTATCATCGCAGTCGGAGCCGCTTTCGTTCATGCCCTCTCGACTTTTGTTGGGCGATGATATCGGTTCGCTGGTGGCTACAGATCTAGTCGAAACTGGCTCAGAATTAACTCCAGTTGTTCAGAATGCTGAGAATCCACCAGAGATTCCCAAAAACAAATCTTCTATTTTGGATTTCTTTAATATTTCGTCGCTAAACAAGCAGTCGACAAACAGCAGTGAGGGCAACCAACAAAAGTCGACTAGCAATTCACTTGCCAAATCAAAAGACAAAGCAGGGAAGAAGGACATGTCGGCTTGGTTTAATTTGTTCGCTGAATTGGATCCTTTGGCAAATCCTGATGCAATGGCTCGTAAAATCGATGGAGGGAAAGACAACAGTCAAGCCGCATAATTGACTTATATACTTCTCATCACATGACAAACTTGAGTATAGCTAGATTTGAATGGAACAATATTGCCTGATGGCGCTCGCTATGAAAACGAAACTATGATTTCGTTCGTTTGAATATTTTCAATGCATTCCACAGCCAAGTAAGAAACTACTTTTGACTATTGCTAAAAAGCATAAATGATTAACTATAGCTATTTGACAAAATTTTCGTAAATCTTCTTGCAAATTGAAATGTGTTTTATATTTGTGAGAATCTGAAATGTTTGTAGATCTACATGATCTTCCCAGAGACATGATTTTCACTGACTTCATTCATATTGGCAGATTAGAAGAGTTTCAAGCTTTTTTAGGCAAAGCTGGCGTGTAGCATATGCATAGTTTAGAAGATACAATAGATGAATTACACCTTAAATGGCCAGGTAGTTTTTCCAAAGAAAGCTTTACAACTTACAAAATAAATACACAGAATCTAGTCAAAATCATTTAATTTTTGAATGAATGTGTGCGATGACTTAAATCACATCGAACAACCATAATGTATTTTGTCGTATTTTATTTGACAAATTTTAAATATAACATTTGCTAGTCATTCTTCAATATACATATTTCAATGTAAACATTATACATACATACTAAACGAACTAAAATATATATTTACGCGAAGTGTACACAATCTTTTCATATATTCACTGGCGGCGCAAACTGGTTTGAAAAATATATTGATGGTCTTCTGTGAAAGGTAAATAGAAAAGAATTTGTATGTTCGAAACGATTCTCAAGTATTCCGTTCAGCGCAATTTACTCTTGAACGAACTCAAATTCAAGTAGGCATTCGGATGAGCCATATTTTCTTGGTGTTTTTGCTTTGTATCAAAGAAAATATTTTGCGATGAAATGAAATTCCACCCAAGTGGATTTTATAAGGAATTTGACGTTTTGTTTCGCATTGAACTGAATATTAAGCTTAAGAATGGATATAATAGAATCAATTTCCAAGCATTGGGGAAGTATATTTTTAGCATGTATATTTGATTCATTCCTGAATGGTCTCTTGTGAAGAAAAATTGGGTTATGAATAACTCCTCAGTAGTATTAACCTCGGTGTAGGCATGTGGTTTTGTTAAAAAAGCTACGTTATCCTGTGTTTTTTTTTAAGCTAAAGGTTTCTGGAGACTTCCAGAAACAAACCTAGCTTTACTATTTACACGATTTTAGTTCCTCTAATTGAGCATTCAAGAATGAACGCTTTCCAAATACGCAATAGCTCAGGAAAAAAGCCATAAGCGCTAATAGCAGTGGAATTTCGATAAAAATTTAAATAGAAGTGAAAAACGAACTACAAATAAAGTGAAAAATAATTGAAATGATCACTCGAACCCGATGGCTTATACAAAGGTGCCTTAAGTAGGTCGGTGACAAAAGTAATTAACATGGAAAAATTTAAGGAAAAATCGTTCCCCAGTTCTTTTTTACAGCTAAGAGAATGTCCGGCATTGGGAACTATCAATTACATCAGAAATATCAGTTAATCATAAATGTAGAAGGACGGCACAAGCGTTGATAAGCTCTTTTGCAAAACGTGTTTGGCCTGGCTTAGGGGTTCAAGCAAGTCTAAGCAAGGCCCCCTAAACGACGCCAGTGGCTCGTTTCTGTAACTTACGAATAGAGAAGATATCTACTACAATTTTATCCTTGACTATCTACTACAATTTTATCTTTAACTAATGGAGTAAGATTAAAGCAAACAGTTTCGGTGTTTCTACTTGTCTATTACTGTTTAAAATTATCATGCTCCATCCCTCCACACACATTTCACAATATAATTCGCAACTACACTGTCCAGAAACTGCCAAACTAAATTTGCATGACGTCATCGGATAGAGATTTATATTCACTCAAGTTACAGAAACGAGCCCCAGATATGTTTTGCAAAACAGCTGACGGTAAGGAAAAGTCAACACGTGTGCCGGTCTTTTGTTTTTAAGATTAACTGGTGGCTGAGTGAAATTTCCGCTTATACTTTATGGAAACAGCCAATCCTGTTTCTTGAACAAGTAAACGACCAAGTAAAAATTGTGTTTTGGATATCAGAGATTTATGTGAAGTTTTTACTGTACATATTACTTTGCAACAAGGATACATTCGAATCGCCGGGTCTGAGAATGTTGTTACCCAGCATACCAAGCGATTCGCGAACGAGTCATTAGTGTGTCACTTAAACGAATATTTCATTCGCGAACGAATTCATCTACGGTTCGCTAATGATTAACCAGGCCGCCCAAATTTTCATTCGTAACGAATCATCTTTTTCGAAACTCTGGCGAATCGATAAGCTTCGCCAGAAATAAATATGCTGAGGGTTATATACATTCGGCTTAGGTGAATCTTAGTGACTAGTGGCATATGATATACGACTCGTTGCGAGTTATTATGAGCGTAGAGAATTTGCAAGCTAAATAAAAATATAATCCCAAATAATATTGATTTGATAAAACTAAGCGTTGGTTGTTCGAATCCCGATATCCGCATAGTACATTTTTCCTTAAGTAGGTTTTTTTGAAGTTTTTCACTCTTGAACTCTTCAAACGTGGTCTTACTCGTTGTAGATACTCCCGGTAAATGCTACATGGAGTCAATATACATAGCTCACAAAAAGCAAATAATATCGGTTCCAAGAATCACTTTTTACGTTAGGTAAACGAAAGGGAACCGTCCAGCATGTCAAAGTATCGCCAAAAGCGAATGTTGTCATATTCACTTTAAGGGGGGAGATACATGTAACTGCTAAAACAAAAACGATTTTTTTTTATTGCATCAAAGTGTTCGAAATACTCTTAAAATATACCAAAAAAAGTTTTGAAGCGATATTCGTATTAGTTCTCGAGTTATAGCCAGTTATAGACAGCGCGGCGTTCCCCAGTTCGGTGGAGCTTTAGAACTTTAAACGCGTTTTTCTCAAAGTAGTACTTTTTCAATTTCCGTACAAGATATCTCAAAAAATATTGAACCTATTCGGCTCAAATTTATATCACATGTACAAAACAGTATTATCTCATCGTTGAACCTACATTTTCTTGTAATTTCGAAAAAAATAATTAGTTTACCAATGTTTAAAACGTGATTTTTTTTAAAAAAAATCGATTTTTTTTTAAAATCTAATATTAATGTAAAAATTTGATTTTTTTTTCTAAATTTTATTGGTTCACCTATGAATTATAGATATCATTAACATATTTTTTTTTCTCTGAACGTTGCAAGTTTCTCGGAAAAGGCGTTAAGTTGTACGAGGCTGTTTTTGATGTGTTTTTTTCATTTGCTCGCATCGCCTCCATTTTGTTTTAAAAAGTTATTAAAAAAATATTTTCATTTACTATAAGATATGTACTTTGAGGATTTAATATTAAAAATTTTCTGAATAAACAATATATATATTTTAAGTTAATCTGAAATTAGCAATTTCTTTTCCATTTTACATGTATTTCCCCCCTTAAATTAATCTCAAGTGAAGACAAGCGAACATAAAAGCTTGCTCCCATATTGCCAAGCCCTCACTCCAGGTTTGTTTAAAGAGATTATAGGCGCAAAATGCTTTGAATCCGCACTATATTCACTAGAAGTGAAGAAAAAAGGGTCGTCTGCATTCATTTTTGGCAATACCTTCGCTACATAGTATGCTGGGTATGATCGCAGCCGAAATTTTAGGAGTGTCGTACAGTTTAGCTATTTATCAAGTGACTCTAATTTCCCACTTATAACCTTTTTTTACAATTAGTTCAATCGTCAATTCAGTTTGAATTTTCGTTTCAATTCAGTCCGCACTGTGAGGTTTGTAATTATATGATTAGTTCCATTCTCACTCATTCTTACAGTCCGTCAGTCCAAATTTAATAAATCACATCAATTCGAATTGTTACATCATAGCTATATTTACATTTATTTTTAAACCTACAACATCCAGCAATAAATTTAAACTTTGTTCACATTAACTATCAACTCTTACTATGCATTGTGCCTTATTATTGTGCTTAAAACTCAAAATTACATCTATGACATTACGATAAACACATCAATGTTATTCTATACGAAACGCTGATTGGAAGACATTGATTGGTTTTATCAGGAAGACTATCGATTGCAAACAATATACTAAAAAAATGTGATAACATGCATTTTTGATAAATTTATACGCTGCTAAATGTTTCAAAAAAAAAAAACTAAAAATGTTAACAAGAAAATAAATGTTTGGACAATTGATCAACATCACTTTCTTGAAAAATCTTTGCTTAAATAGAATAAATGCATTGAAAGCAGCTTGCAAGCCCTGTTTGAAAAAAACTGCTCAGAAAATAACAAGCTGGTTTTTAGCAAATGCCGGCCAAATTGGAATGGTTAGGTAGCCAAGAAACCTCTACTCTACTGCATTCCGTGACTGTTTATTGTTGGAAGTATTTTCGACATATTCTAAAAGTGTTTCAGCTCATTATCATTTATGAAAACTATTTTGTGCATGCGTTACTGCTTCTATCCATCGTTTCTTTTCATAAAACTTTTACATTTCCTTTAATACTTGACGGAATTTATCTAAGAAAATATCGGCATGTTTCTCTTCGAATATCAAAGCTGGACGGAAGCGTATGGCCAATTCACCACATCCACCTGATTGAATGCCCTTCTGCTTGAGCTTATGCACTATATCATCTCGAACTTTTCCGTTTTTGCAATTTATAGCTAAGAAAGTTCCTCGGCCACGTGTCGAGTTTAATACAGTTGAGTATTCCTTTTCGATTGCTATCAGGCCGGTCTTCAGACGGTTTCCGGATTTTACAACCCTGTCCAGCAGGGCGTCACGTTTAATTACTTCTAAAACACGCTCGAGAAGAACCAGTTTACCCGGATCTCCCATCCACGTGTTGAACACACGATAAGCTTCTCTAGGCTTAAAATCATCGGTTAGGTAAAAGCCTCCCAGCTGCATTTTCTTGCTGAAAGTAACTATATCAGGAGGGCTGGGTAGATTGAAGTGCTCGTGACACCACATCTTCCCCGTTGGACCACCACCCGTCTGGACTTCATCGATAAGCAAAGCAGATCCGTTGCGCTTGGCGATTGCTTGTAGTCCCTGGAAGAATTCGGGCGAAGCCTCGTTGTCACCGCCTTCGCTTTGAATGGGCTCTACAACAATACCAGCTACAGGAATGTTTCTCTTTGCATATTTACTAATCAAATCCTCGACGGCTGCCAAGCATCGTTCATCCTCTTCCTTGTTATCTCGGATGTTTTCCTCGAGTGGATATTTGTACTTTGGGAACGGAGCCATTGGCCAGTCCATCGATGGAATATCGATCTTGTGAATGTATTTCGAATGTGTAGTTGCTAATGCGCCCAGTGTACGCCCGTGGAATGCACCATCAAATGACAAGAGGCTGAGGTTTGGCGAGCCTGGCACCATGTTAACCATGCATGAGGACATTTCGGCATCGGTAAATGAAACTTTTTCACCTCGTTGAACACGTCTATACCTAAAGCGAAAGAAAAACATGCACAAATACGAGATTTGAAAATACAACTAATGACAAAATGACGAAAGAAAATATGAAGACAGAAAGGGAAATTATGATTAATGTGTAATCAACTCACCACATAAATATTGACTTGTAAGCATTTTCATTGGAACAAGATCCACACATCATAGTCGTTACGTTCTTGAGTCCTTTGGGGGCAATATTCAAAAGAACATTCTGCAACCGTTTTGGCCAATCATCACCGGGGAAAACACCAAGTGCTGGTCGATTGATGAGTGCTAAATTGTATTTGTACATTTGATTTTAGTCACAAGTGAACAACATCGAAAAATCAGAACTAACTTCTTAGATTATGGTCTTCTTGAAACACTTTCAGCAAGTCTGGGTGATTGTAGCCCAATGGCATTGAAGATATTTGTGTATAGATATCTAATAGAACATTTCCATCCGCATCAACCAAGTAATTTCCTGTCGATTTATCATAGTTCACAAAAAGTTGAACTGAACCTGCATGCTGAAACAGAGAAATTGGAAATTCATCCATCAATGTGGGGAATGAAATGAATGCAACACAAGTTATGTCAGGAGTTTTTATTGTTTTTAATTTTTTTAATAAACTTTACACAATCTTATCGCAATTTGTATATGCTATATAATCATAATTCGAAAAGTGAAAATGTTATAGATTTACTCGATGAACTTCTTGATACCATTTATCTTATCAGTAACGGTTGGTGGACGTATTAGACGTAATCTCTATTTTGTTTACTATATTTGAAAGATAATACTTAATTTTGATATTTCGCTAATGCATAATTTTGGAACTGTAAAATCAGCTTTCGTGAGTTATCAATTTATTGCATGTGCATGTCGTAAGATTGTTCATTCCTTTATAATTTTAGAAAGAGTGTTTACTGCTATTTTTAAATCCGATCGTGATGTACCAAGATTTTGAGCAGACTGAGAAAACTTTGACAAAAGTTACCTCTGAGGTGGACTGTGATTTTTTCAAAGAAAAACGAATTTCATTGAGTTTAAATGGAAAAATCTGGAGAATGGCTCGTGAAATAATGTTCTGATTATCATGAATATTTCGGACATATGCACATGGCCTCGTAGGCTGTTTTTGATGAATTTTATCATGATGTTTGGTTTTGAAGTTATCTGGTTCGCTGGAGCTATTTGCTGCTCTATTTCAGTAATATTACGCTAGTAATTGTTTTTATGTCCTGATTAGTATGCAGTTTATCACACAACAAGAATACGGCGTAATATCACAAGATTTCGGTCGTCAGTTCATTAATCAGTTTTGTAATTAAGCACATTGGCCTATATTAAGTAAATAAATATATTTTTTATCAAACAATTAAGTAAATACGTACATTAAAAAATAGCAATACTTAGCATGGAAGCAGTATAAATATTGAAAAAAAGTCGGTTGAGGATAAAAAATATTTGTGGCTTCTGGTCCCGATTCCCAGGTATTTCAATCGCTTTTTACGGTAAAGCCTGTATGCGACTTCATTAGACATCTAATTAGTTCTCCTTCATTCAAATAATGAAGTGCAATCAACAAGTTATGCAAATAGCTGCGAGATTTGTTACGAATAGACATGGAAATTCTTTCGGAGGACCTGTGACAGCAGGAGTTCCACAAGGTTCTGCCAGTGGATCATTTTTTTACACCATATTCATAGCTGGCCAGATCAATGAGCAAACTTCAATCTGCAATTCGCAAACATCAAGTTCAAGTCCTCCAACGTGCTGATTACAAGCTCTTATTCGCTTCAAACCAAAATGCGCTCAAAGCAACGAATAGCATGGAATACTGCTTGACAGAAATAAGGGCACTTCCGAGTTTAAATCTGCGTCTTCATCTTCTGTCTAATATAACAAAACGTAACCTCAGAGTAAAACAATAGCAAGACCTTCTAAGTATCGGGATTCGTAAACCACCCGCAATAAAACCATAGTCATACGGAAGATTCTACATCATCCTATCAGCAGAAACCCTTCTCGACCTACATATTTTCCCTTAAAAAATCTGTATCCAAATAGTTTATCTACTTCCTTGCCACAAAAAATGTGTAAGCTGGTTTTGCAGTTCTTTTCTCCTTCGTTTTTCCTTCGAGATTCAGAACGTTTTACCAGGTCTTCATTTACTTTAACATACCGTTTGCTTGAACTGAAACCTAAGTTCATTCTCCTCTTTTGCATAGACGGCATAATTGTCACCTTAATTACTTATCTTCAAATCAGTTTAAGAGCAAGTGTTACATCTTACAACATAAATTTAAGAATTACTTCTTTAATTTTTATCCTCTTTCAGTACGATTGTTTATCATTTATTGCTTTTTGTATGATTGCTTAACTGGATTTATAAACTTTTTTTCTCTCTTCTATTTTTGAAGTTTCGTTTGTTTCTACTTTTAATTTTTGAATGTATTCCTTGTTATGTAAACAATTAAACTGATTGTCTCGTTCAGAACTTCTAATATTACTCCTAGCTCATCGTTTAAGTATCTTGGATCGAGTTCCACGAATTTCGGAAGTCTAACCCTTATGTACAAAAAACTTCAAAACTTCAAAACTTCCAAACTCCCATTCGAACGACGCATCAGATTTCTTTACGTCAAAAGATTAAGTTGTTGATTTTTAAGCTTGAGTAAGAATATACAGATTGTTTGATTGTCTTTTCAAGACGATTAATTAATTTAACTCTTCTTCAACACAAATGTGATAAAGTTAGAGCAAACTTAAAATTTAATTTTTGTCAGTGAAGATTACTTGTCAGGAAAAATTGTCAAAGGTTATTGATTTTCGAAAAGCTACGCATATGAAAGAAAAAATATTAAACATTAATTTCAGCTTATATTGAATCCAATTCTTTGTATTTCTAATAATTTTCAAGTACAGTTGCATTTCTAAATAATAGCTGGCAATTTTCAATATTGGCCACAGAAAATATTTCATAAACATAGAATACAACAATATTATGCCATTGTAATTCTTTTTTTTTTAATTGTAAGTTTATCTTATTTATTGTCAGGAAAATGTTTGGCGTTCTGCGCCTCACGCAAACAATCATTCAAACACACTTTGTTGCCGATAATAACAACGGCCCTGTCGAGCCAAAAACTCGATTGCGAGCCATGCCATTCAAAAATAAAACAACCAATCAAGATTGGCTTAATCATCTCACCCAAACAGGTAGCAACAACAAAACATTCGAAAATATACAGCCCAAGACACATATAGAAATCGAAAGTATAATTTTTTTCACTGCCCCAGCGAATGGTTCTCTTGTTTATTCTAGCCCGCTATCCATCGCTACAGTCTGAGACATCTCAATATCTATCTTCTTTTATAAATGTGAGAATCTTTGAGCATTCCAATACACTCAAAGCTGAGAGAAATTCAGCCATCTATAATTTTTATCTTCAATGCCAAGTAAAAGATTGATAACACGGAGACAACTAGCGTAAGTTAATTACATATGCATACATACTAAAATTTTTAAATATTAGCACTGGCAGGCAGCAACTTGCTTGTTGTTAATAAGTTGGGAGCGTAGGCAAATAAACGCCGGGTGACGCTCTTATCCAAAAGCTAAATTCTTAATTGACCACCAGCGCTCTCCAAAACTGCGTGCGTCTTTCAAATAACATTAGACTAAAAAACTAGGAGAAGAACATGAACATGATGCTAAAAATAAATAAGTCAGAAACACGCTTCAATTTTTTCATCGCTGCTTGCACATAATTTTGATAAAAAGAGTATTTTTCCGGGCTCGGTAGAGATGCGTGGAACGTTTATCAGAACATAAAATTGATAAGAACCCGCGGTCTGGTTGATCAGTTCAAACTAATCGTTCTAATTTATAAATCATAATTCGCGACATGTTCGTTGATCCATGGGAGGTCGGTTACGTGGGTATTCTAATCTTCTTAATCTTATCTTGTTCAAACATAAACTTTTTCATTGCTCAATGTCACGGTCTACTAAAGTACAATTGCTTGAATTGACTATTTTTAAAGCGGCTTATTAACTAGCTGATTAAGATTCGTAAATTATGCTACGTTGGGGTTGCGAATGTTCTTGGTGGTTGATTTGAATTTTAGATTTGCGATTTTGAAAGTGCATGTTACCAGGAAATGAACGGATTATTGACCTGAATAGGTGTACCTGTTCGATGTGAAAAAAGTTAGCAACGGACACCATCAAATATAATTGGGTTGTCACAACAGGTTCCATACCACATCAGAGTTTATCAAATGAAAAACAAGTTGCTGATAACAGTTAACAATATAATTTTTATACAAATACCTGAATTTGGCTCAATTCACCGAGTAACGCCTTTGATCTTGGACCAGGAATTTCAGTTTTAACCGAGGGTGATGCCGGTTCGGCTTGTGTTGAAAGAGCTCTAGAGCAGCTAAGACCTTCAAAACAATGAGATATCGATTAAGTAATGTCAAAGGTACACATCCTTGCGGAAATGCATGTCTCTCAATCAATTCGAAGCACTCACCATTTTTAAATAAACCAGCACTGGCTACTCTAGACACTAAATTGGGACGTAACATTTTTTACACTTCACACCTATACGCTCTGCACTGATTTATATTCCAGACTGACCTGCTTCCAAACTTTTTTTCGTTCAATACGCTGTCTATAACACGTCCACAGTCAGTACCTAGATTAGAATGACTAAAATTTCACTGGTCTCTCCGAACTGATGATTTCTGAAATTTACCGATACCAGAGTTTACGCTCCTATCACTCATATCGCGAACAATATCTCTTTTCTCAAATCGTGACTGTGTGATATAGAGGATTCGACTGGAGCCTGCGCATTTCGACTTAGTCCCACGCCACAACGAGAGTCTGGCTCGGCACTTTACTGTAACTCCTCTTGAATTTAACGTGCAAAATGTACAACTACAAATATAAACGAAACGATTCTCACACTGGCCATTCATATGCTATTTAACCGTTGCATATCACATGTAGGATTTAATCAAAATCAATTACTAAGCTGCTAGCTATCATTTGATTTTATTAAAGAGCTGTGTGTACCATTGGGCCAATCAGTGATATGATTCTGTTTTCCTCGCAATAGAGATATGTCTAGAACGATTGCTTTTGAAAATTCGTGTATGAGTGCGTTCTTTAACGTAAACCAATAGCATTTAAATATATGAGCATATTCAATGAAACATCATTGACGTTCATAATGGATATTTTACTAAAACTCGTTTTGTGATGCATACGACATAAAACAATGACAAATATTGTTCTATACAAAATAATTTTACAAAACATCGCATTATATTAAATTTCCGTAAGTTAAAATATCTATAAAAAAATTATTCTTAACAAAAGCAAGTATTAATTTATATTATCATCGAAAATCGTCATAAGCTGATCACGAACTCCGCCTCGACAATGTTTTATGTAGTACTGAAAGATTTGTAGAAATCGGAATTTAATTTCCACATTTGACGCAACGTTCAACAATTTCGTTCCATATATCAGTAAAACGTTCGGATAAAGCTTCGAATATGAATTCACCATACTATAAAGCAAACAAGGAAGAACGGTCAGTTATTTGTATGTTATTTCTTTGAATGTTAACATGTTTACTTACGCCGACTTGAATCTTGAAGTCATCAGTTGAATTTTCTTTCTCGTATCTAACTCGATACTTTCCCAAGGATCATTAAAATATTTCTCCATGTAACGTATGAGGAGAATCACAAGAATCCGTACTACACGCTCATGGTCTCGATGAAAAACATTTAATGATGCTCTGTAAAAAAGTTATGCATGACAGTAGTTGCAAGTTAAATAGTAGAGGAATCTACTTACTTATTTACAACTAGAATCAAAGGTTCAAATACTTCAAATTTGTCGATGATAAACAAAAGCTTTTCAGCGATATGTAATTCAAGACCGTCAAATACATCGCAGCGCTCATTCAATAAAATTCGTCGGCTAATGATCTGCAGAAAATTGGTAGATTTACTATTCGGAACAAATATAACTCTGAACATTTTATAAGCTACTAATTTCTTCAAAAATCAATTCTTTAATTGGGATATACTACGAAATTGTCCTTCGACTCGATAATATATTTGGAATGACTCCTTACCGTACACATAAACTGACACTGCCGAGAATTCAATTTTGAAATGCATCTTCTTGTCAGCAGATGCGTGTCTGAGTTGCCAATTACAAGAGGCATTAAGAGAGTTTTTAATGAAGATCTGCCTACTTTCGCCGACGAAAGAACCAATTGATCTAGGCCGCCACGAACGCATTCGAGTATTTTGTCTTGATTATCCCAACGGCTACAATATAATTAATATAAGATAGTTGAACTTCAAGTAATAACCAGAATACTCCTACCATCCCAAGTCCAGGAGAGTACGAAACATATCCGTAAATAGCTGCTCGACAACCGTTTCATTCATTCGTTTATCGACCACATCTAGGCGAAAGAGCTGATTATTTTCCCACGTTTGTAGCAATTTGTGTTTCCATATAAAGTTTTTCGTCCCGACACTCATCGTCTTTAGATTTTTCATGAAATTTCTATACAGATCCTAAAAGAAAGAAAAATGTTTTAATTCTTTGTTAAGGAGTAATCCTTAAAGTCTGTAGAAAGTAGAATAGAGTGAAGTATACTAGAAAATGAGAGATTTAGGAACCAAGCATTGGAAAGCACGTTAGTTTGGATTAGGTTTGGAAAGAGGATTATCATGCGGATTGCATTAGGTCTCCGATTTGGGCCCATTCACCACAAATTGACTAGCTAGTTAGAGCAGTTAAGTGAACACTCCGTTAAAGTGAATCAGTGGTACTAGCCATATCTACTAGTTAAATCAAAAGTTATCCACAACTGTCTTGTGATCACAAGGGATTTCAAAAATGAACTCCACAGCGTCCTTGTGTTCTTGTGTGATGGTCAGTTTAACTGAAGCCATCGAAGTGCTAATCGGGAATCGAGAACGAGCTTCGAGGAGGTGTAAACTCCTACAAGCCGCTTCGAATACCTGATAACATAAAAAATACACATTATTGATAAACACCGGAGTTTTTCATAGCCTTTTCTCTGAATGTATGTATGTCAATGAAGACAATAATAACGCGACAAAAATATCGCTTAGTAACTGTTCATTACAAAATTATCTCCTTCATTCACACTGAACTCGATCTGCACAGCCCTTTTGCATCTAATAATCTATTACACTTATACCAATACATAAGTTTTAATACAAATTATCTGAAAGGAAACATCATGCACTTAAGCCGTGCATGCTGATTTAGAGACGAAGAGAGTGAGAGATTGGATATTCTTCAAAATCTAAATTGGTACTTACGAAAAAACAATCTACATAAGGTTTTTCGATTCGCGAGAAAACTTTTATCCAATTAATGAGAATTTCCGTTGCGGCACAAGTCGCAATAGCTGGCGCTACAGTCGAGTTTCCCATTTTTCCGATCTCATTCAATTCCCTCCAAAGATTGCAATATTCTACAATATTGTCTCTATTATCGCAGTAATTTGAAAAGTAATAAAATATGCCCTGCAATAAACAATTATTAAAAAATCGATCTAAAAATCTTGTATTGGAATGCTCAGCCAAACCGTTAAACGTTCTTCGAGGCATGCATCGTTCATATCACGATTAAACGGATCGCATTTCGGTGGGAATTTGATGTTAGTCATTTTGCACTATTATTATTAACAGAATACTAGGAATCAACAATTGTTGCTCAATCAAATATCAATATTTCTAAAAACTTATGCTAGACAACGGAGTTTTTCGCTCGAGAAAATTAAATGAATAATTGTATTTGTTTGACGACGGAAACGGATGCAGCTACGATTTTCAATGTACACTGCGGTGCGAAATTCATTCAGCTAGTATTAAACCACAGTTGATTTTGAATCAAATTCAATTAATTCATTTGTCAGTGGAAATTCTGATGATTGCAGAGTCTATTTCAATGAACCAACGTTTTATATTCGATTCGATAGACTGTAAGCTAGATTTGAAGCGAAGAACATTTCACACGATAGGAAGCAGAAGCAGCTGATCTCTGGCGATTGTAAAAGTTGAATTCAATGCAAGACACACACATTACGCTCAGTACTTTCAATTTCTTATAAGCATTTGCGCATTGGATTGTGTTTGTTTACAGTATGTGAATTAAGTCGAAAACCGATGGCCAATACCGACAGGACAAGGCCAACCCCTGGTTCATAGAAGTGTGAACCGCATAATTAAAAAAAAAATAAAAAAAAAAAAATACAGTATGTGACAGTTGACGTCTGTCAGCAAGCAGCTTTCGAGAAGAACAAGGGATTGCTGGGGCCAGATAGTCTCTTGGCGCTTCGGTGATTGTTTTTAGTGTTTTAAAGCCGCAAAAACTATTTACTCATTCAGATGAAGTGTTGAAAATGTGGATCCATCCAAAAGAAATACTGTTACCCACAGCGTTCTGGTAAGTTGCAAGGTAAATAGAATATATTACGTCACGGTCGATTTCCTCACATTTTCTCCAAGAAAACTTGAATACCATTGATTCATTGTCTTGACAGGGTCAATGAAAAAACAGCCAAGTACTTTATCTTGCAACGGCGCCTGGGGCATGATCAATCGCGAGGACTGTCTTCTTTGCTGGTCGGCACAATTGACAGTGTATTCGATCGAAAGCCGCCCCCTTTTCGAATCCTACACCGGACACCTTCTTCGGAGTTATTTTATGGTAAGTGAATCATATTACAAATTTGTTTTTTTTTTTTTTAAAAAAAAAGGCCTTAGCACCCGGTTCGATACTATAAATTCGGATATCTTCGCTGCTTGGCTCTTATCAACAAGTGTGCGTCAGAGGCCATTATCCGGTATTTTATTATAATGGATTTCATTCTTGCTTTCAAATATATTACAATGGGTGAAAATTCAGGGGTCGTGAATAATTTCTCTTCCACCAATGTCAGCAATTGGCCAAAGCTGAAATCAGTACGGGTCGTTCAAACCAGCAACAGATCAGTTGGCTTGCTGTAAACTTTACCATAAATATTACATGAAACATGCTTAAGGAAAAGCGTGAACAACACTTGTAATGGAGGGTGATTTATTGACCGCATCCAATTCTTATCTGACTGAACCTTATGTTTACTATAAATATTTGCATTCAATGATGCTAAAGACGGCGTTAGTTTATAATATTAAAGAAGTATGTGGATGTGCATACGTCTATCGAGTTGTTTCGAGTATTGGTTATCACGTTGGATTCAAGCTTAATAAATTACAAGTAGTGTGGGAGTATGCATATGACACTCTCCCAAATAATCAATAAATTCATATGATCATTGGCTTTGTTGATTTAGTTAAAAGTCGTTGAAATTGATAATTGAAAATAGTTTATGTGTACTTGTCGGCTATTTGCATTCTAAATGAAAATAAATACCGATATTGAAACCAAAATGTATTTAATGTAAGTATGTATTACAACTTCTCAGTCAGGCAAAATTTATCAACAAAGTATATTGTACCTGACTGTAAAAAACAACAACACTAAAAGACTAATTACTGCCTAAATGACTAATGAAAATGAGTTCCAATTGGTATTGCATGTTTGAATTATGCTGTACAAAATAAATTTATTTGAATGCGTTTCAAGTTTAAGCGAAATAGCAAGATGGTTACGTTACATGAAAAAGTAAAGTAGCACTACGAAAACCCTTGTCAGGTCTAGGAGTTGAAGCTGGTATATAGCTTAATTAACAACTTTACAATCAATGTATACGATTGTAGAGTGATTTGCTCCAAGACTCACTTTACCCCTATTAACTCAGGTACATATTTGAAGCTTCTCTAGTTTAAAGCTCGTCCGAACAACCTGGATTCGAACCAAGAACCCTACACAGTTAGAAGTCAGTTATCTATCCACTAGAACACACGAGCGACTGCTCTACTACCTACGTAACGTCCACCAGCCAGGGCTCACCGAAGCAGCGCTGTCTGGTTCTCCCCAGAGACGGACAGTGACACAGGAGATGTTAAATTATTTCTTAGACTTCCGGCTTCTGACATTTCCTACAAGTGTCATTGGTTAAGAGTTGCAGTTAGAACTGCTGCAATGATGCCGACCAGCCGTTTCCAGTCAGTTCGGGTTAATTAAAGCAGGAATTGAGGAGATTATATGATCTCTACAAGATTTTGGTTAGCCTGCAGGTCTAAGTTGTTCGCGATCTGCATACCGCAACTTGCATTATACTGAACTCAATCAAGCACTTGACCGTTTGGATAGGAATTGGGATGTATGTGGAACCAACTAGGAGAAGACTGTTTCCATGCTTGGCTAACGCATCCACTTTCTCGTTCCCATGAATGAAATCAACCTGAAATTTTGGTTTATAATAAGGGGCAACTCATACGGATGCGTATTGAAAGCAAATGTAGAGTAAATAGAATAACACTTTTGTTATTATAAAGCACAGCAAGTTGAAGAAATCTAATGCAAACTGAATATCAAGCTAGTATTTTCAAAATTAATCTTCTAGCATAAAATCAACTTATGTGAACATTTCAAATTTCCATCCTTGCAGAAATTGCTATTGCAACTTCTCATAGTGATATTATCAAAGATTGGGAATGGCTTGTTTCGAACCTCTTCAACGTTCTGAATGAAATGGAGAGTGAAGACGAAATAACCAACTTCACCATCTGTAAAATTCAATCTTTATATACGCACAATTCCAAGGGCATAGAAGAAGCGTCAGATTCATCAAGCTTTAAAATTGCAGCTGCGAAATTCCGTGATGTGTTTCATATGCCAGAAGAAGAGCAACTTGTTAATTACTACTCATGCAAGTAAGTCATAACTGGTCCAAAATAAAATAAAAATGTATTAAAAATGCACTGTTGTCTTGCAGTTATGTATCCAAAATGCCACGTCAAGGTTGCTTGTATGTTTCCATGAATTTCGTGTGCTTTCATTCATTTATGTTGGGAAGAGAAACAAAATTGAAGATCAGGTAAAAGCAAATTGAATAGCAACTACACTGCAAATGTTTTAGCCAAACACTTAACAAAATGAGATTGTACTTTGATTATACTTAGGTTCTCAGAAATTGTGGCAATCAAAAAAACAACCACAGGGATTTACATGCGCACAACTAACAACAGTGAATATACGTTTGCGGTAATAT
Organism: Nemotelus nigrinus; assembly: GCA_947369275.1. Taxonomy (NCBI): domain Eukaryota; kingdom Metazoa; phylum Arthropoda; class Insecta; order Diptera; family Stratiomyidae; genus Nemotelus; species Nemotelus nigrinus. The sequence goes on along the minus strand of OX376373.1, from coordinate 34,532,078 downwards.
TTCATTTGACTGAAGCACATGATTTAATAGATCATCTAAATAAAATGGCCATGCTTCAAATGATTCAGGTAAAATGAACGCATGAGTTTTGATCTTCATTTTTTATTAATATCTTATGTTTAGGCTCCTGAAAGTCCACAAGTGGATCGAGAATTGGCAGGTTTCTCAAATCAATGTGTTGTGTCACCTAAGAAACCTGGATTGTTCCGTGATCTAACGGCACGCTTGAAATCTGAAGATTATCGGCTCTTTTTTCGTTTACCTGCAAATGAGATTCTAGATGGTAAAATAAAAGGTAAGGCAACGATAGTGACACTTGTTTCGGAAACCTATTAAAACTTATAAATCAACTTCCAAATACTTCTATCGTCTAGCGGACCTGTGGACACCGTACACAAAAAGGTATGCGAATGGAAATATTTATCTATCACCAAATTTCTTGTGCTTCCGAAGTGATGTCAAAGGGCTCGTCAGCCTTGTTATTCCTCTCAGAATCATACGCGTACGTAGTATTTAATATTTTCTTAGCAAATCCAAAATTTCAAAAAATATTTTGCCTTCCGAATCCTAGAGTGCTGAAAAGAAAGACGATGGACCCAGTCGTTTCGAAAACCAAATCATTATTGCCACATCGGAAAATACTTTTCAATTTTCACGAATATCCGATCGTAATGTCCTCATAGAAAAAATATCGAAGCTATTAGCAAATATTAACATGTAAGTAAAATGATAATGAAACTGACAGATACGGTGACTTGTACTTATAAACTTGATTGCAGTCCGATGAGAGTTGAACGGGAAAAATATGATATGTCCTGGAGTAAACAAGTAGCACTCATGAACACATTTAAAATTAAACTAACAGATGAAATGATTGAAAAGCAAAACATCAAGGTAATCAAAAGTTTGGCGTGAAAAGCTGAAAATATATTCATGGTTTTTCTACTAGTTGAGAAAATGGGAGGAACACTTCTGTGAATTCGGTCGAGGCATAACCATGTTCAGGACAACAGACATCATTAATTTGGTAATCGAAGGTATTCCTGATGTCCTACGACAAGAATTATGGATGCTGTTGTCAGGAGCTGTGCACGAAAAAGAAATGAATGCTGGTTTGTATGAAGATTTGGTGGAAAAGGTAAAAATAAAACAAATGTTTTGTAAATATTTTTGAGAGTTGTTGAATTTGCTGATAATTCTAGTCTGCCTCCAAGCATACTTCGACTCACGATGAAATTGAACGCGATTTGCATCGATCTTTACCTGAACACCCAGCATTTCAACATACTGATGGAATCGGTGCACTGAGAAGAGTTCTACAAGCTTACGCATTAAGAAACCAAGCCGTTGGCTATTGCCAAGCTATGAATATCGTTTCATCAGCCTTTTTGATTTTCTGTGATGAAGAGGACGCGTTTTGGCTACTAGCCAGTCTGTGTGAAAATTTGTTGCCTGATTATTACAATGATAAAATTGTTGGAGCTCAGGTAAATCGATCGAATGTGAACGATTTTTGTAATACACTTAATTTAAAATTATTCCAGATTGATCAAGGTGTTTTAACTGAACTGATTTCCGAATATCTGCCCAATCTGCACGCTCATCTGGAAGAACTGGGTGTAATTAAAATGATTTCGCTTTCATGGTTTCTATCCATATTCCTGAGTGTGATTCCCTATGAAAGTGCATTATATATAATAGACTGCTTCTTCTACGATGGTGCCAAAGTGATCTTTATTGTAGGTGGTTTCGAAATGTTTTTGTTTTCAGTAGAAATGAAAAATATATTTTAGATTGCTCTAAAAATCCTGGAGTGGAATGAAGACAAGCTTTTGGCTTGTCGTGATGATGGCGAAGCTATGCAAGTATTCAATGAATATTTGAATGGAATCTACAACACAGAGTATCAGCTGTTGAAAAAATCAGAACAAATAAAGCAGGTGTCAATTTGTAATATTTCTTTACTACTGTAACTATTATACACTAATGCTTTTCAGAGTCAATCTGTACAAACCTTACTGCACGAAGCATATTCTCGATTCGGCGCTAATATATCTACACAAAAAATCGAAGAACTTCGAAATAAACATCGTCGCCTTACCGTACATCAATTTGATGCCGACAATGAAAATAGTATCGTAAAAAATTACAAAGATAACTCCTACTTCGATCAAGAAGAATTACGACTGCTTTTGGCCGCCATTCGGGAAGAGAAGAAGAATATCACAAAAATACAGAAATCCGTTGGAGAGTCACCGATACAACTATCTCCATTCCCAGAATACGAAGGAAAATTGCGTGATAAAATAGAAGCATATAAGGTGGACTTCGATACATTCCGCATAATATTTTGTGAACTGACACCATGGAGCAAGTGTCAATCGATCGATCTTTCGGAAAAAATATTTCGGGTAAGTAGGCATTGGTCGAAGCAGTCGACATAAACGTTCAATTAGTCGTGGTTTAAAGTCGTCATATAGCAACCATAGCAATCAGCTTAAAACCAACGTATCCTTTGCTCATACTCATACATATTTTTACTCTCCAATTTTGCCCTTGCTTAGGCAACATTCCTGCTTGAATATTGGTCCTTTTCCGCCTTCGTTACACACTTTTAAACTGAAATTAAGTTGCTGAATTTCAAATTTAATTTCTGTATTGAATCTATGATTAGATTTTATTTAACGCCTTTTGTATACTCTGTTTAGTTTGAATTTATTATCTTTTTTTCTTTTTTTTATTATTATTCTGTTTTTGAAGTTTTGTACCTTATCTTATTTTCTTTCTTGTCTTGTTTATTCTTTGTCTAGTCTTCAATTGGATTTGTATCTGTTGATTTAGACAATAATAAATAATTAATAAATAAGACATGACGAAGTAGGCCTTAAAAATAATATAATACAAGGTCTAGGTGCAATAGTGTGAACATAGTAGGAATTACTTATTTGCATATTCTAAAGTAAACTATTGGCTTTTAACTAATATAACGCTATCCTTACTTTACGAAACAGTGCTTTCTAAAAAAACGAAGCTTCTTTTTTACAAGTCGATTTGAATCCACATAACGATATGTACCTTTTTTTACAGCTAATAGACAAGAAATATACAGGAAATCTGGATTTCAATCAGCTCGTTAAAGTATTAGGCATTGTTTGCTCAGACAAGGATGTCGAGAAGCTAAAACTTCTATACATTTTGCATTTGCCCCCACTTTTGTCTCGTACAGAACTTGAAACACCAACCAAACAAGAAAAAGAAAAGGAAGAAGCAGAAGTGGCTGTAGAGGCAGAAGATTTTTTCAGGTAAGCAGTTTAAATAATGTTCTGTTGTCAAACATATTTTCAAAAATATTTACTGCACAGCGATGACCCGTCCGAATCAATTGAAGCTCTACCCTCACCAACCGATCACAACTTCATTGAAGGCTCACAATACCCCGACAAAAAGCTCGATCCAGCAAACGAAAACATGTTTTTGTCAAACTCACAAAATGGTCGAACGTCCACATTTTATGTCGATTTGCCTGAACTTAGCGGCAAAGATCGATTTGAGTCGATCGATACTATTTCCGATATAAGTGATTTAGGCTCAAAGCCAGTAAATATTGAAACTATTTCAAATATTTCACAAATCAGTGATATAAATATAATAAAGTTGGAGAATCAGCTTTCAACAACATCTTCGTTTGATACGCGAAGTTTATCTAGTCTCCGGTTCATATTCGACCATTCTGAATCTCAACAACAAATTCCCGATATGAAACGAGCTAATTTCCATGCGGTGTGGAGGAGTCTGACTGAAATCGTTGGATCTAGTGATGCAGAAATGGAAAAGGCTTGTGAGTAGATATTTATGCTGTAATTTTTCTAATAGGCTGTTTACATTGCACTCGTAATCATGTGATTATGATATCTGCTTGCGAAAGCAGGAAAATGCGTTCACATCGAACTATTTTTCGTATCTGATACCAGATAATTGTCGGTTAAAATGCACATGCCTGCAAAAATGGCATTGGATGAAGACATGTTTAAATCATATTTCGTTAAGCGAATCAAAATATTTTTAGCTTTGTTCGGAACTTAAAGTTTTTTCCGGGAAACAAGTGCAATTATGCTGATAGATTGCGATGGCAACTAGTGTAAATAGCTGCGTATACAATGTGGATTGATTTAGGGATTGAGATTGAAAGAATGGAAATGTAATGGAACGAGTTGTTTAAAAGTTTCGATTCCACTATTTGAATCCGGCATTGTTTACTAGGCCACTGTAGAGCTGAATTGTCAAGATTTTACTCAGTGCTATCATAGCATAGACACAAACCAATTGCTTGCATGCTTTTGTCAAATCACCTTTCATATATGCTTTTGGCTTGTATGGAAGAGCATGTGATTATGAACCTGATTATCACCAAAAACAGGAACCGTTTGAAAAGCATGTGATTTTGTGGCGATGTGAATAGGCTATAAAACTAATTTGGAGTCAGGTGTCAAAAGTCACAAATGATTGAATTTTGTTGGGGAATATTCCAATGTTATTTTTTTGTAGACAACGATTTACTAATTCTTGGAGATAGCTATGCTAACAGTGATAAAGAGGAAAGTTTGGACAGTTTCACTCAATTGGGAATTCCAGGATTCACAGAAGAGGTAAACACCAATATATACTTATCAATTATCAATACTACACTACTATCATTACTCCGAACTAGGCCGACAACAACGGTAACACAACCCTATCACCAACAACTGAGCCGAGTTCATCTGTGGCTTCATCGTGTTTTGCAGCAATAGAAGCAAGCCGAACAGTGGATTTGTCCCCAGCACAAGCTAAATGGCGAATTCACATAAATCAGTTCATTCCCACAGTAATCGCAGTAAAGTCAATAGCTGATTGCTTCGGAAAACGTGTGTTCATCAAAGAAGCAATCGAAAAAATGCAAAAGAATCGAAGAAAGTGTGTTCCAACAAAATATTAACATATGGGTTGAATTATAAAAAATGTTATAGATTTGTATCCTATTGGTCATTTTTATAAAAAAAAAAAAATATTATTATGTCTAGATTTTTCGTATTTCATACTTTACTCCAATTTCATATAAGTGATTTTATTCATTCTATTCATTTGATTGCCTAGGAAAAAGTTTAAACAGCCTATTATGTCTTTTTTTTTATAAAAATTTACTTTGAAATTAAAGATTCGCTGCTGGTAATTTTACATTGAAGCAAATATTTTTTATGTACTTCTAAGCTTTGTATGTATCGTGTGGTTTTAGAAGAAAATTATATGTACGTAATTCAAATACCGGCACGAATGTAATAGTTAAAATACAATAAATATTTTAGTTTATGAATTGCGTTTGTTAATATTTCTCTTAAACGCCTGGTTTCAATTTCAATTGTCAACTGAAGCCATTGAAAGATCGAAATTGTATGAATTTAAAGCAAATAATGTGAAAAAATCGTGTGGGGAAAAAACAAAACTGATATCGAAACAGAGATTGAAATGGAGGCCCGACATACATACTCTTTCTACATCATGAAGGCACGACATCAGTGGAAGAGGTGGAGTCATCCAGGCAGCCCGGGAACTGAGAATCTACAACGTTTTCGAGCTGTTGCGTGTCCACTCTCGATCTGACTTGTACACTTGGCTTGGCGTGATAGAGCGTTTAGCCAACCCCGCCAGTTTCTTAAGTCCCGCCGTTTCCGAAGTGGTTTCTATTCCAAGCTTGGTGACTTTGTGATGCGCGTTGGCATCCACTCCTAAGAGCAGTAACTTTTTCTCGCTGAGCGACTGTTTCGTGAATTTTGTAGCCGGAGCGCCCCTATTAAGTGCCAAATAGGCGGAGGCCAGGAGTTCAAGCTCCTCGTTATCTCCCTTACACATACTGAAATTAGATAAAAGATTATATAAAAGTTTAATATTATTCTTAACCAGCATAGTTATTCTTATTTTGGAGATTGCAGTAGGAAAGAAAAGATTGAAATGACATGACTCCAGTCCAGCAACGGTCGAAACCATGCACTCTAAGTCTGCAAATACTTCGCGTGGCTTAAATGGCTACCATCGGCGTTATCTGCTTCCTCCATGGTTCGTGTTAAGTGTGAGGACAATTGTAACTTGCATCTTCTCCTAAAAGGATCCGGCTTCGGTTCCATCCCATCTGTAGTTTGAGTAAAATTGCTTGTAGTATAATGGCTAAGTTGTCAACTTCTACACTATTTCAGTCGCTGGATATCGACGACCCGGGACCTGCCTGCTAACCCCTTATGGCCACAGATACTGAGTATCCTATTCCCTGCACCGCAACTTTCTCTCCTTTCATGTCTTCCATGATTGGTTTTTAGTTCAGGAACATCTGCTCTACTTGTGTTCGAATGTTTGCACTCTTAGACACCCAACTAACATACTCTCCAGAATTCAGCTCTTGAGATGTCTTAAAAGACTCTACTAACCCACTTGGGACTCTACAGAGCAATGCATTTGTAAGGAGATTTTAGCCGACTCTCATAACACTCTAAGTATGAGACTTTCAAACTTTTAGAGCTGTTCTCTAATAACTATCTAAATTTCTGTTCTCTAATAACAATCTGCTTGAAATCTTATAATCTTATGTTATTCTTTTTATAAAACTTGAGCTCTCATAGGCTCTAAATTCTTATTAAAAGGTTCTTATTAGGTGCTGAGTATTAGGACACTAATAAAAAAGCACGTATGAGAGTATAAGTGCCAAACTTCTTACAAAAATTCTCTTATGAGATGAAAAATTCTACAAGTCTTATAAAAAGTGTCTTACTAGCACATAGAGTGTAAGAGCCTTAGAAAAATTTTCTACCACGAATGACATTAATTGTTTTTATAAAACAAGAATAGTTTTCATAAATACTAGTAGCACACTCATTACGTTCTAGTAGTACTCTACAAGGCTGATATTACTATAACTCTGCTCTCAAATTTCTTCTCATAAGACTTGTAGTGTCTTATAAGAGAAAAATTATTAGTTGGGCATATTACCCACAGTTGTAGTTTTCCCGTTTTACGTAATTTTTTGGATTCATTGAATCAGTGGCGGCTCGTGTCTTTAAGACTCGGGGAAGCAGATTTATTTTTGCATAGTTTTCCAGAATAAACAAGTAGGAATTTCAGCGCAGCAAATACATCAAAAGTTGCATTCAATTTCCAATTCTTTGACTCAGTGACTTTTCTACTCATTATGATCACCATCAATCTCAGTAATATTTAAATGATGCAAGATTACAAATTACAATGCAAGATATTGCAAATTACAATTTTTTTAAAATAAAAAGTGAAAATTAGTGGTCCTGGTCACCACGAATCTATAAAGTACTTTTATCTATTCAAATAGTCTAAGAGAAAAATATACCGCAGTAGATGTTCTATGGTGAAATTCAATTTTCAACACAAAATGAATTCAACCTTCGGCAAACAACGTGAAAATAATTCCTCTCCCTTACAAGGTGGGGTTAGATTTACCTCATAAAGTATTATATCTATTCTGTGTATATGTATATTAAACAGAACGTGCTCAAATGTTTCTTTTATTCTTTGCATCAACAAGCAATAGTAAAACACAAAGCATTTATTTAAAAAAATACTTTCATACCTCTTCCATAAAATCAGCTACATGTCTTTAAGATTTGGACTTGAAATAACCTCACGTTGTATGCCGAACGTTAATACTCTTGTACTATTTAAGTGAAAAGCCACTATCTTTCTTTAATCATTCCAATACTAACTTACGCACTTTCAGCACAAACAAACAAACAGACAAACCAGAAGAAACATTAAACATTAAACTCTTGAACTCAATAATAAATCCATTACAGAAACGAAACATACAAATAACACCTTATGTTAAACTACGAATTCATTACAGTATTCATACACACAAATAACATCCTAAGCTCAGTCACCCAAAGTATACCAGCTCCAAGTTCTGTAACAAAATAGAAACCAAACAGAGTACGCTACAAATCGTGCTGCGTCCATTCACAAATATTTCTGGGCTATTTAGCGGCTGAATAAGCGAGGGGTTTTTGATTTTCTCTACTCAGGAAGACGCGGTGAGCTGAGCAGCGTCCGCGCTGCTATTCGGGAACATTCATTGCAAAGTGTTTCCGACCACCGATTGCGTGATGCTTGCAATGGAGTGTATGCACACATCATGGTACGTGCATTGAGGCAAGATCACTTTAGTGTTCTGTGTAGCATATTTCAATACGCTGCAATGAACTGAGCGTTCTGGCTTACAGTGGTACGAGATGCTTGAGGTTTTCACTCAAACGCAAGATATCCGATCGCGTTGCTGTAAAACTACTTGTAAGGCACTTTGGCTGTGAGAACTATCTCGTGTGTGAGATGAATAGTGTTTTGAGTTTCGTAAATTTTTTAATTGATGTTGGATACTAATTCACTTAAAACCAACTGATTTGCTTTGAATTTCAATATGTATTGTTAAGCTATTTTTCTTGTATAGCCAATATTTAGCAAGGGAAGCACTGCTTCCTTTGCGTACAACGACGAGCCGCCCCTGCATTGAATATGTGCAGCTCAAGTTTATTTCTTATCTTTGCTACAGATCCAACATCTCTCGCAACTGTAAATAACGTTTAACATAACTTAATCTCTTTTTTGAACAGCTCTTGTGTGTCGAACTGTATTTCATTGAATGAATCTTGGAGCCATATACTTTCGATTTTCCCCATCCACTTCAAACTGAATGTTTATTCCGTATTTTTTCAGAGATAAAAGCTTAAATACTTAGTTTTGTAATTTTATTAATTAGAATAAATAAATGAATTACATCGAGAGTGTTCCACTCAGACTACAAGTCGCTATTTAATATGAACATTTCAAGTTAAGAATATTTATTTTAGAGAAGATTATTTGATGAGGTTGCCATCTGTGGTTAAATCAGTTTTTCAGACCATGCTTAGAAGGGCACAAGAGATATTTATGAATAAATTATTTCGCAGACATTTGCCGACAAATAACTCAACCATAAAAATACATAATGTTATATCGCGTTAAGAAATTTTTCATGCATCTATAACATATAAGTTCAACTAAACCAGCCCTGATAATAACTACACAAAAACGTATAGTAGTGAGCCTTCTTCGAAAAATTCAATTTCATTCTATTTTAACCACCCACATGCATAAGCATTTTCTCCCTGTAAAAACCCAGATCTTTGAATTGCCAGAACAAATTGGTATATCTTTTTCTCTTTTAGCTATTTTCAATTACATCAATTATGTACGTACGAGTACATAGATGCTGACAATATAATCTTCAGCCAACAGTTTTCCAGACACCTAAATCGAATTTTTAATGCTTGGAAAATCATCACAATCTATTTTCATAATTTCATTGCCCCTACCATGCGACCATCACCGTCTTGTTACGTTGTCACGTAAACAGGGTGCGTGTTCCCTTCCATGATTCACTTGCATAAACTGAACCAGTTCAATGTCAAGACCCGCATCTTGCCAGTTTACCCTCTTTAAACAAATGAAACGAGATTAATTTCACTTGAGCGAACACGAAATTATTTGAATTCCATGAGCATCACGTATCTCCCGGTTGACGAAAAGATTTCGCTATTATCTACATTTGAGAAAAAGTACTACACTGCTCAGCACACTCTTTTTGAATGCATGTACATATCTTTCGATGGGTGGTGGCGAATTCTGAAACACCGATTTTTTTGTGCACTATCAATGATACAATCAATTCATCCAAGGAGATTATTTTCTGATCCTTGAATTGCATGCGAGCCTCGAGCAAGAATCGCAGGTATGAACACAATTCGAATACACATAACAAATCGCTTAGATAGGTGACACGTTGAAATGAAAGGATGACAGAATTGTTCAGGAGACAGCTCGTCTTAATAATCTACCGAGCACCTTGGACTTCACAACTCAACATGTAATCCCTGGATATGGAGCGGGCACGAGTTATTTCATTTGAGAATTAATTTTTCTTTAGATTTCGTTTATCCCAAACATATTGAAAGGAGGATAATGTTAACAGCTGCTACCAACAACGATGTCGACGTCGGCCAACTGTTTCAATATGAGTCCTTTCAATCGTTCATCATATCCTTCAGGCACTCGTGATTAGACTAAGCAACCACACCAAAGCCTACGAATAAACGTAGAAATAACAAAGTTTTATGTTTTATGCTTTCAATTTTCCTTAAATGCTGATCTGTTAAGAAAATTTCGGTGGAAATATTCCCTAAAACAGATACTGGAAGCACAATAACACTCGATGACACAATTGTTATTTTCACAATGTATGGCTTCCCTAAGAAATAGTCCTGCGGGCATGGCATGTTTCCTACGTTACCGTCATCATGTATATTGCAACTGGCGGGCCACAGGGGGCAAAGGATAGTGCGCACGAGCGCATTCAAGGGCCAGGTGATCGTGATCTGTCTGATGCCTTGCACTAATGGTTTAATTTTGAAGCTATTTGAATATTATGGGTAATTTTGTGGCCAATTAATTTTAAAGTGTGACCTTCAAGATGTTGCATGAACAGAAACATGTTACTTATATTATAGCCAGGTGCATACATATTAGCAAAATCATATAGAAATGTAGGTCATCAAATATGATATAATCCATGCGTCTGTGTAGCAGCTTACATACACCAAAGGGGCAATGGGGGAATGATATGCAGTGTTTAATTCAAAAAATAATAAGTAGAAATAAGTTGGCAACAGTTTCTAGTGTATAATTTGATGAGTACGCTCATGATAATACTGTTTGTTAAACAGCCTTTGGCTGATGTCATCGATAAGGTATTTTCTGTACATAATATTTACTGATATTATTATAATTTATACCAAGCCAGGTATACAATGTATATATAAATACCAAACGAAACTGAAAAACAAATTATAAAAAAAAACAAGTAATAATAAATAAATGTCCATAAGTTGGAATGGTCCAGTTGAAAATCGTAAGGAGGTATGTTATTGAAATCGTAAGGACTTTATAGTTCTCTCAAAAGAAAAATTGCTTTTGTGTGGACTCAAGTCTGTCTCTGTGTCAATGATCAAATGAACTTAGATTGGAGATAAAGTGAATTAAATTTAGATTTAATAATGCGATAAGTTTTGAGATCGTCTGGTCAAAGTAAAAGAGGTACATTTGCCATTTGAACCAGCTTAGTAAAAAACCGCTGAGTTCAAATTTCTGAAGCTTTAGAACTAAGGTAAAATGATGAACTATATGAAAAGTCTTACTAAAGTGAGTATAGACTGCGTTAATATGGGATCCTTTCTCAATTTTACACGTCGTCAGAGATTAGGACTGTCAAATTCGTTGGAGTTGAACGATCATTTTTAAACCCATGCTTTTGCACGTTCAGACAAGAGTCAACAACTGGAGAAAGTATTTCGTAGACGATCTTTTCGAATAAATAAAATGGCGATAAACCTATAATTACCGACACATTCCATTTTTGAATGTGGTATGACCAGAGATCTTCCTACACCAACCTAACACTGCCGTCTATGATTCTTAGATTATATCTTTATTATTACGATTATATCGACATTGTTTTTCATTGTTTTTACATTCATTTGCATGAATTTATATCTGCATATTCCTTAATACGCATTCAATATATACGATTTCAATGCCCTTTAGAGCTTACTCGATACTATGATCTTTATACAGTTTTCTATATGTAAATTCTTAAACGTAGACCTCATCCATTCAACAATAAATTTTCATAGTCTTACCATTTATTGATATGATAATTCATTCAAACTGTTATGAAATATCGCACAGATTTTTTCGGCACTTGACCTGTTAGTCTATGTAAAATACCGACAACGAAAGAAAGCATATGCATATGTTGCATAAATACCGTCAAGACTAGATGTCATTTTAACAATATATCGTATCAAGGTTACAATTTTATGCTTCATTAATTTTTCATCGGTACTCATTATACATAACTTGTTTATAGCTTCAAAAGATTTGTTGTAGTTTTATGATTCTTCGATGACAATATACTAAGATAGTCTCGTCACGACCTAGTCATGTGTTTTTAGGTTCAAATGTTCACCAATCAAACTTTGAAGGTCAGCGGTAACGTTTTACTTGAATTTCATAAAATCAAAGCACTGATAGATTTATTCAAAATCTTGGTGGAGACCCTTTTTCTTTCTTCATTTTATTCATATTCATTCAAGACGAATTTCAGTAGAGTATAAAAATCAAGCGAGTTGATCGAATTGATATCATTTCTGTTTCTGAGGTTCGTTGGAAGATCATCAGATATTTTTAAAGCTTATCAAGATGTTCAAACTGGTAAGATTGCAATAGCTGTGGAAAAAATAGTGCGATTTGTAACGTTTTGTATTTTTAGGTCGTTGTATCTGCTTTGTTGGCTGTCACTTCTGCAGGAAGCTTCGCACCACTGGCATTCAGCACAACTGCGCCACTTATTAAAGCTGCTCCCTTAAGTTTTGCTGCACCCGCACCAATTTATAAAGCTGCTCCTTTGTCGTTTGCTGCTCCGCTCGCCTACAGTACACCAGCTCCAATCTTTAAAACTGCTCCAATAGCTTTTGCCGCTCCAGCCCCATTATACAAGAGTGCTGCAATTGCCTACAGCACTCCAGCTCCTATTTTCAAGGCAGCTCCTTTAGCCTTTGCTGCACCAGCTCCCGTTTTCAAAGCTGCACCCATCCTCAATCCTGCACCTTTGGCCTTTGCCGCTCCTGCTCCCGTTTTTAAGGCTGCTCCACTATCCTTTGCCGCTCCTGCTCCAATCCTTCATTCCGCTCCATTAGCTTATAGCACATCAGGAACATTCCTTAAAGCTGCTCCATTGGCTTTTAGTACACCAGCACCAATCTACAAGGCTGCCCCATTGGCATTCAGCACATCAGCACCACTTCTCAAGGCTGCTCCACTTGCGTACAGCACGACTGCACCGTTCGCATTTGGTCATGGAAGTGCCTACGGCTTGAAGTCAACTATCTATAAGAAGCATTAGAAATTTTATTTATTTGTAACATACAAATGTTGTTATCTGTGAAATTACGTTTAGAAATATAAAAACTAAAAGAAACAATATCTTTGATTCCTTGTTACTCCTTCGTACACGGATTTGTGGGATCTTGTCGAAAGCAGCTGTTACACCGACTGTATTCGGTAAAAAAACCAAACGAAAGAGCACATTAACTAGCAGACCTTACAATCTTCAGTGATATTGATTGTTTTTAGTCTTGTAAGAATCTTTTGCAGAAGATGGCGGTGTTAATTATAGAAATTACAAAGAATATGAAATATATATATTTAAAAGTCTCCTTGCTAGCTGAACCAAAAAACATCAATAAGCAAAATGCAGCAATTGGTTATGACAAAGCGCTTATGACATGAGACTGTCCAGACCACACATAGATTTGTATGCGAATACTAAATACAAGAAGTGTTTATTTAGTCACGAGTTCTTACAAATATTCAACCGGAAAATGTTTATCGAAATCAGGTAAATCGCCGAAGTTACTAGCAAACAAGATGTATGCGTAGCTATTAAGTTGCAGCTCAACACCAAAAGTATTGATTTGAATGATATTTTAAGTCTACGCAAGCCGTACAGTGAGGCACAAAGATTTTCCCGAAGATCATTCATTAGCGGTAATGACCAATAGGAGAAATTCGTCAGAGCAAAAGTGAACAGAGTGCATTTCTAGAGTTGCTATTCCCCTCCCATCTGCACTATCGGCAGATGCCAAATTATGTTCAACGAACTTTGTTCAGGTATAGTCTCCCATTGTTATTGGTCGCGAATTCAATGCATAGTCGAAGTGCTTACGTAAGGGGTCAGACGGTCCTTGAATCGTGAGCTACGCTAAATGTGGTGATTATCAATGACGCCCAAAATTACACTTTTAGGAAAGCTGGTATGGGATCAAAAGTTGTTCACACAAAAAATAAATGCGTGTAGTGTCGCTTAATAATTCGGAAAATAAAGCAAACTCCTAATCGAAGAGCTCCGAAAACAATTGTACAAATAGAATCTTGGAATGAACAAGTTTATAATCATCAAACTATTCGATGAATGATGTATTCAACTGATAGCCAACTAGTTAACGTATGCATTAGACATGGGTAACGCAGCGCTGCGCCGCGCAATTGCGTTGAAGCACTAGCCATGATACCACTGCGCTGATACCGATTGTCGGTATCAGTAGCGCAGTAACGCACTTCGGTATTAGTAGCTCAGTAACGCACTTCGGTATCAATGGTGTTGGCGCTGCCGCTTTGCAATGCCAACACCATTTGGCTTGGCGCTATGCTACGGCGCGGCGCAAAGATATGAGTTGAGAATACTTACCTCAAGTCTGTTTGAGCAATAGAATTTAATTATGCTTCAATACTACAACTAAATAATACCTTTATAGTATATTAAAGCAATGATGTTAATACTTGTCTAATTTACACTTATTAAAAAGTCAGACGTACGCACGTTTGGAAAGATACCTGAATGGGTACATACTATAGCCTGGGTATTTTAGGGTATTTTATATCGGAAAATTAGTAAGTTCAAATGTGGGTTGCTCTCGTTCCATACAAGCTTTTTCAATCATGTTTTTTTGATTGAATCATAGCGTCATGGTATTAGCGCAATGCTACCAGCGCCGTATGTAAGATCATGGTATCATAGCGCAATGGCATCAGCGCAGTGCGCATATACCACTGCTGGCGCCGGTATCAGTGTATCAGCGCTTCAAAATTTGCTGCGTTACCCATGTCTAGTATGCATGGTTGTAAATACCTACCATGTACTGGAGCATCACATTTGCTTTTCATTGACAGAAATCCCCTTAAATCATTTGATTTCACTTTCTGGATTCAATTCTTGAATACATTTTACGTCTATTTTTATTGAAAATATGTATTTGATGAGCTTGATTTACCTAAGCAATTGACTTTCTTGAAGCAATATAATACACTGTCGGGGTATAATCAACCTGTTTTGAATACCTTAGCATGCAATGGAAGAGGCTCAAAATCTGTTTTTCGTTGATTATACATACTGAATCCTAAGCAACAACATATTTAATAGTTGTGATATTATTTATTCTGTCTTTATTCAAAAAACGATAAAAACAAACTTAATTCCAATTTATATTGAATGCTTAAAAGCATAACTAATCTCTATCTAATAGTACATACAATCTATTGCCATGCGTGTTCCATTTTGGCATCATATAATAATATAGAAAATAAATAATAATTATAGGTTTAATGCATTTTTCAATTTTAGGTACTATTTTCATGTTACGGAGGATGACGACTTACGTAATATTGTTTTCCAGTTCTCCGCGCATATTCAAAACGCTTCACAAATTGCTTCTTGTTAACCCTACGTTTTAATCAATTTGTTTTTATACTACTAATTTTTTATAAAAATAAAATATATCTGCATCTAACACTATTTATATATGACTAATGATAGGTGATCTGTACTATCATCCAATTTGCCTTTTGTCGCACTATTACTTGAGTCGTCGTCTTCCACCTTGCATAAAGTAGCTTACATTATGTTGTTTTTTTATAGTTCTATTGTTTCAATGCCATATAGTTGTTTTATCTGTTAAGCGCATAAATAATGTTTTTCACTTCAGTATTTTTTTTTTTTTTGTAATCGGCTTGATTTTTTTCAAACCATATAATAATTTGTTTTGTGTAAATTATTTACAAATACGCATATGAAACGATAAGTATATATATATTCAAAATGTATTACAATATGTAGCAAATAGTTTTGAAATTAACATTATATTATTGAACAGCCTCGTTCAACTTAAGGAATCTCCATTAATCTGGTGTGAAGTACTAGTATCTATGATTGACTTGATAATAACGCATAAGCTAAGCAGGCAGAAAAGTCTTTGAGTGGAAAAGAACAAGGTTATTCACAATTTGCTAACTTCAATGGAGCGTTCAGTTCACTGGGAGATGGTGATAGAATACTGACACATACTTGGCAATGAATATAGAGTTACTGCAAAAACAAATTGCAATAGCTCGTACAACTCAACATAGACATTTGCCTCCTTAGCTAATGCTATAAGCTTTCTAAAGCTCTATTCTACTTTCACATCAATTTGTTTGTTTTGCTTTGATTATATCATTTGTATCCTTAGGTTGCAAAAATACATAAATTTAATATAGTAATAGAGAGAATCGAAGTGTTTTTCATTTAATCTACATATGTCAAAAGTTAACTAAGTTCTAGTTAGCATTTTTATAAAATATTGCTTCTACTTGCAATACGCAGTCATAGTATGCTGGACATGGTTTTCACAAGCTAAGGACTGTACATCTTACATGGCACAGTATAGTTCAAATAGATGAGCAAGGCCACCTACAATTGTCAGTTAGTATCTATTAATATTTTCAATCATAAGAAACGGAATTAAAAAAAGATTATCAATGAAACTGAAAAGTGGAGAATATCATATTTACCACCACAAAAGAGCCTCCGCAAAATAAAGCTTCCAGGCAAGCTAAGGAGAATGTCAAAAGAGTAATAAAGTTGCCTTATCCATTTTGCCCTTTGTTTATATGTATACTAAGGTTTTTTTCGCCATCGAATCAAAGATGAAATGCTGGTTATGTGACACAAGGGATTTGCACTTAATTTTTTAAACTTTTTCCGTAATTTATTCTAAAGACAATACTTGTCGCAATGCTCAACGAAAAGCTAAGGCGAAAATTGTGAGCCGAAAAATATTTCAACATTAAATTCTATGCTTTTAGATAGAATCATATTATATCACCTTTAAAAACATTTAATTCTCTCTATTACTGTCATTCTCGGACATGGAGAATAAAATTTGAAAATCGAAATCAATCAAAACATAAGCAGAAATACGAATAATTACAATGAAAGATCACTTTTCGATTCCATCCCCACCTCTTCTTTCTCGGCGGAATCATCTATGCTAAATTCATGTTCCAGTAGCTTCTTCGACTTGTGCTTTTTACGGCGCTTCCGACTGACATTCAACTCGCTCATTAAGTCTCAGTTGATTATATCTGCCTTCATATCACGTTCGCGGAAAAATCCTCTTTCCGTTTTACATTCACGGATCGTCACTGTCTCAAGGTTCACTGTCACATCGGTGATGAATATCTGATCTGTAACACAGGATTTAGGGAGCCAGAGACGCGGAGCCGCCGCCCGCGGCGAATTCGGCATCTGAACTCCTTTCATTGTGTTATTATTAGCCACGTTGTTTTCTCGTGATGCTTTCATATTTTGCGATTCATCGTCGGATTTTGCATTCAATTGTGACACCTTCTCGGTAGGAATATCCTGTTCAGGTCGAGATGCTGGTGTTGCAGGTGATAGTGGCGCCGCGTCAGCTTTGAGGGGTGCAGATACAGGCGCTGCTGTCTCTGTACACGGTGTTGTTGATTCATTTTTTTGAACCGGTGCTATTGCTGGTGTTGCGGATTCTGTAGCAGGTGCTGTGGGTGCTGAAGTTTCGGTTGTGATTGTTGTTTCCGTCGTTGATGTTGGGGATACTGGATTTGGACTTAGTCCAGCTGATGACACTTCTTTACATGGATGCTTGCTTGCGGGTGGTGCTTCCGGAGATGTTTTAATCGTTACGCCGATTTTACCGGACTCCTTAAGTACTTCAGCCTTTCGCTTGGAAGCCACTGGTATTTCCTTTTCAGATTCGTCAACTGTATCGGCATCGTCATCTTCGCTTTCAGGATCTGGATCACGCTCTTTTTCTTTACGCTTTGGACCACGTTTCGACGGTGTGTTATTCGATTTCAAATTATCCTCGTACATGTCAATTAAGCGACGATCGAGGATATTTTCTTCAGGTTCCCAGGTGTTGTATCGCTGATTCCAACCTTTCCATTTTACACGATATTCGACTTTACCCTGTAAATGAAGAGATAAAACACGATTGTTAGAAACAATTTCGAATTAATCTTACTAAAGTTGCAAACGTTATAAGGATCTATTGGCTGTTTGATTTTAAGAAATAAAAATGCATGTTGATGAGCAACTCAAAAGTTCTAATCCATTAAAATTAGCCAATAAAATTTAAGCATTGTGAAGTTACAGGAAAGCAAGAGTCTATGAAACTTAATAACAATTTAATAACAAACGTTATGTCTGAGATTGAGCCCGAAATGCGGAAAAAGGTTGGGTAAAATATGAAAAATTGTTGGCAATTAATGCGATCACAGTATAATTGTAGTGTTTGAAATATGTATGGGAGCGGCGGTGGCAAGTCTTGAAGTTGAATATAAGCGGGAACGAAATTTACCTAGAATCAAAGCACGCATCGTAAACACTAATATGTATAACGATTTTCATGTTTGCTTGCAAGACTTTTCAATGGAGCGTGTTCTAGATAGTGATGGGCGTTTCTGTTGTTTTCAAAAAACGAAAACGAACTGTTTTTTTTAAAAAAACAACTGTTTTTTAAACTGTTTGAAAAACTGTTCGAAAAGGAACAAATTTTATGATGTACGACAATATATATATTTGAAATGTAGTTCAAATAAGAAACATCGTTCATAGTTTGAATAATCTTCAATTAGTTCAGTGCAATGGATTTTTACGTATTAGGTGTTTCTAATACATATTTTATGTATTATGTCTTCCTGTCACCAACGTAAACATTCATTGCTGCTTTCAAACTGAATTGATACTTGTAACGTACCTATTTTCCATTATATTATCTACTTGATCAACCGTAAAATCATGCATCAATCACTGTACGTAGTCGTAAAGAATCAACACACATGGTCGTATACCATATGAAAGAAATCAAACCAACTTTTACTACAATAAAGAAGAGTTCCAAATCATGTTACACTTTGTTCTGAATATTTCAGACAAATTTGGATACAACTGCCGATGTTTTTTCCACCAGCCCAACGGACAGCTATGCATGCCTTTTTCATCAAGACGTGGTAGAATATCGTCTTTGAAATAACGGTTCACTTCTTTCTCAGCCCTTGTTTTTGAATCCGACTGCGGTTTTTTTATCTGCCATTATCTCATTTAACACACACTATGCACTCATTTTTCCATGTAAAGGATCAGATTGAATCGCCACGGAAGTAGACGGTCCTTGAACATTAAACATGCACCCAATAGGGGGCCAACCACTTCCGTAAGGCTGGACATGAGACCAAGGGGCACCTTACCTCCCGCGGTTTCGTTAATTTTACAACCCCGGTAGGATTGGAGACACACTAGTGGTGACCTCCAGTCACGAGGAGGGCGTCAGCACACCCAGAGACGCCAACTGATGATCCAAATAGTAGCTCAACCTTTTCCTCCTTGGCACTTTTAGTGCTACTTTTAGTTTTTCCGGTGGATTTCATTTTGCCGTATCTTCGAAACTAGGCCGTTTTTTCCCAGATTTGTATGGAAATTTGTATTGATTTCATGACTGCACTGGAAGTTATAGGGCAAAAAGTTTTATTTTCCTGAGCAAATTTTCAAAACCAAAGACACAAAAATTACCATACCTGGCAGCACCAATCGAATTTTTCAACCAAATTTCTACCAAACAGAGTTTAAAGTTAGGTGCAGCTACTGTGTCAATTTCATGAAAATCTGGTTACTAATTCACATTTCATAGGGCAAAAAGCAGTTTTTTTTTCTTTGTAATTTTTCAAGATGGCACCACTGGCACAGAGTTGCCCACAATTCAAAATCGCTTCTATCAGACCTGGTTCTACTTAAGTCCAATGCATTCTGTAAATTTCAATGGTATCTGATGATTGGTTCGTGAATTCCCGTGAACAGAAGTTTTTGATGCTAAAAATATAGGTTAACTGGGAAAGGGTTACCGTTCTTGTCCGACATGAAATTTCCAAAGTTTTACTTTGAACGTGTAGATTAAGCATAAGATTTGTATACAGATTGGTTTTATTGTAAGAAACGGACATTTTTAGGATATTCGATGATTTGAATGTTTTCACTTCCAAATTTTTATTTTTTCAAATTTAAGACACCAAAATTATCATAGCTGGCAGTTCCAACCGAATTTTTCAACCAAATTTCTACCAAACGTGGTTTAAAATAAGGTCCAGCTACTGTGTGAATTTCTTAAAAATCGAACGATTCAATTAGAATTTATAGGGCTAAAAGCAGTTATCTTTTTTAGTGATTTTTCAAGATGGCACCACTGGCACAGAATCGCCCGCATTTCAAAATTATTTCTATCAGACCTGGTCCTATTTAAGACCAATACAGTCTGCAAATTTCAATTAATTCTGCTCATCGGATCGTGAGTTTCCGTGAACAGAAGTTTTTGATGCTAAAAATATAGGTAAATTGGGCAAGGGTTACCAGGCGTGCCCGTTATACCATATCAAATTTTTTTTTTTGATTTATGTAAAAAAAAGCACGAAATTTACATATGAGTGGCTTTTTTTTGAAGAAACGGCATTTTTTCAAGAGAGACGATAATTTGGAGGATTTCACTTTCAGTGCTTGCCCTAGCTTCAGGGTTGCCAGCACGCTCATCACGAATTTACAACACGAATTTACAACTAAATAATACCAATATGTCCTGAAAATTTGGTAATGATTGAATGGCTCTGTCAAAAGTTATCGCAATTTAAAAATTTTCAATTTTTCCCGTTCTCTTTTTAGGCACCCAGCGCACACATGGGGTTAAAAAATTCCAAAACATCCGATTCACATGTAAAACACGTTCGAAATTTATTTTGTTAACTTTATTTTTGCAAAACTTATTTGTGTACGGAATAACAGCTATATTAAAAATATCACTAAAATGGCCGCCGGCGCCAAAGGGTTAAAGATTTTTAACTTTTTCTGAGACCTGGCACTATTCTGCATATACACCAATGTGCCCTAAAAATTTCAGTTCAATCGGATGGCGCTTCCTGAGATTTTTTCACTGAAATTTTTTTGATGATATATATATATATATATATATATATATATATATATATATATATATATATATATATATGTATATATATATATATATATATATATATATATATATATATATATATATATATGTATATATATATATATATATATATATATATATATATATATATATATATATATATATATATATATATATATATATATATATATATATATATATATATATATATATATATATATATATATATATATATATATATATATATATATATATATATATATATATATAGAAATATGAATTTTTGGCCAAAGTGATTTTAATACTAATGTTCTTCTTCGAACATTAGTAAAAAAAACAGGTTCAAAATAGGTATAAAATACAAATATAATATAAATAAAAAAAACATTCGATAAGTAAATACATAAAGCTAATTTACATGTAGGTCACAATATTATATACGCAAAACGAAATTGATTAATTATCTAATTAAACAATTATAAAAATAGTCCTAAGTCAACGAAGATACTAGGCCGGTAGACTAGGGAGGGTAGGATAAGAGAGCCTTGGTAACTCTAATTTTAAAGGACACTTTGGATATCGTGGGGGAAAAGTGTTGGCTCATACTGTTGAATATTTTGCAGCATCTGGCTCATTATCAGCATATGCGGTGCTATGCTTATATTCAACTAGCATTCGTCGGGATCTAGTGACTCTCAAGGGCTGATTAAGCACAAATCTTTCCTGTATATAGTCGACATTAACAGCGTCTCTAATGACATCGAAACTGAAGCAGGCATATAATATTAATCTTCTGGATGCAAGAGGTAATAAGTTTAGAAGTCTAAGGCGAAATTCATACGACGGTAAATTGCTAAAATCACTTGGATAGTAAAGACCTCTAAGAGCGAATAGCAAGAATTGCTTCTGAATAGATTCAAATCTCTGGCTGTGAATTTCGAAAACTGGGTTCCAGATAATGCAAGCATACTCAAGAAGAGGGCGAACGAGCGCGGTGTATAGTGATTTTGTAACCCAAAGGTTCTGAAACTCCCTGGCCCATCGCTTAACGAAGCCAAGTCGTTTACTTGCTTGAGAAATCATTTTGTCGTAATGAAAATTAAAGCGGAGCTTTTCATCCAGCACCACACCGAGGTCTAAAATATTGTCCACTCTACTAAGTGCCGTATTGCTTAAAAGGTACGTATAATGTGCGCGCGTACTTTTTCTAGAAAAGCTAATCACATGACATTTTGCGATGTTGAGAGGTAGGTTATTCACGCTGCACCAATGTTCGAGGGAATTTAGTTTTAATTGAAAAAAGCTGGCATCTGAAGACGACTTTATAGTATAATAAATTTTCAGGTCGTCCGCATAGAGTAGATGAGGCACATCAGATAAAACCTCTGACAAGTCTGATATAAAAATATTAAAAAGTAAAGGGCCAAGATGGCTACCTTGAGAACCCAAAAGTTGATAAACGTTAACATCCAATGGGAATCCATCGGATATTAGGTGCCAATTTAACTAAAAGAGACAGAAAATGTGAGATACTGTTTCAGCACTATCAAATTTCCTGTATCGAATTGTCACTGGAGTCGAAAAGTGGATCTACGACGACCGCCCTAAACGACCTAGATCATAGGGTACGCCAGATCAATTTGATCCATCGGTGCCTATACGAAATATCATCGGCTCGAAGATTATATTGTGCATTTGATAGGATCCAAAAGGTATTGTACATTATAAACTTCTCAAACTGTTTGAAACTATCATTGGAGATTGTTGCCAACGGCAACTTATACGAGTATATATGTTTGAACACACCTTTCAACGAGAAATGGCCAGAATAGAACGATGGAAACAAAAATTCAATTCTACTATGTGGCAAAGCCCGTCCCCTTATTGCAAAACCAGTTAAAAACTACCTAAAAGGAGAAAAATGGCAAATCCCAGCACATCCGGCTTATTTTCTAGAAATCACCCTTTTCGAGCTTTCGCAGCCAGCTCTATCTGAAGAGACGTGTACTTCTTATGAAAAAATCGGAGATGAGGGAAAATCATCGCTTCTAATGGGGCACACTTTGAATCGAATCGTTTTGTAATCGTTTAAATTAAGAACGGACTTGGAGAAGAAAGGGTGGAAACTTATTCTACTGCCCAAAATTAAAAAAAAAACACTTAACAGGCTAGAAGTCTACTTAAAGAAGCAACAAACATAAAATAGAGCAGTAATAGCTTCGAACCGTATAATTGGCGAAGAGTAGAAGTATCATGATTATGACCACCGGATATCTGAAAGACGTTGCTTGAAATGAGTGCGGGCAGCAATGACAATTCTTTAAGACTTGTCTAGTAAAAGTACAAGGAAGCATATTCACTTTTTTATGAGTATTATAAATACGCGATTATCATTACTTTTGGATCATCCTTACAATTTATTCAAATTTACCGGTGCTGCTATTATTATGTACGCAAAAGTGTGTTTCATGATAGCATATGATCAAAACATATGACCAAAAAGACCCAGCTTGATTGATTGAGAATATAAGTAAAATGAAGAAAAAAATTGATAAAAGCCAGCATTATGGTAGAATAACCAGTAGTCAAGGAGGATACTATGCAGGAAACTATACAGGAAGAGGAAGCCTGAGTAGCTGGCCGGCTACGTAATGGTTCAATTCCAGCTGTGAGTAGAGGGCTGAGTCAAATAAGGGGTGATAAACTGAAGTGTAGTACATGAGAGTAGAAAACTAAGAGGAGCGGCCTACCTCACCCTTCTGGCCCTACATCCAAGTGTGTGTTCATTTCAAACGTAATTAATTGTGTTGTGCGGTGGTGATTTTTCTAAGAAAACTATTTTTTTGAACATTACAAAGTTTACTTTCATATTAAACGCGTAATTATAAAAGCACTTTGTAAAGTTTAAGTAATAATAAGTCGAACGTGTGTTGTGGGTTCATACCGAAATCGGCATGAATTTAGTGTCTCTTTTCACAGGTAAGTGAGTGTTAATATGTATTATCCGGGCTAAATTTAACGTTGCGTGCAAAATATTTATCAGGAATGGTGCATGTTTCCCGAAAAATAAACGAAACATTTGCCAAAGGACCGTTTGTATACGTTTTCGTGAATGACAATGGCACAGCCATGTTTGCACTGTCTTCGGTTAGTGGTCCAACCAAAAATATCTATAGAAAAGCAACTTGATAAGTTTCAATGAAAAAATGTTTGCGTCGAAATTCATTTTTGTGAAATATAAGCAAGAAATAATATTATAATAACAGTTTAGGTATTAGTGATAAAAAGTATGTGTAAAGTGAAAGACAGTAAAATATAATTAAATGTCAATTGTTCTGAACTCAGAAAAAAAGTAAACTACAACGATCCTGCCGAAAAAGCAAGCCCTAATTCCGCCGAAGTCGGTCCCACACCCGGTTGTAAAAGTTAGAGGGGAGGCTGGAAAATTTAATACAAAACACATCATAGATCTGCTACATATGTTTAGCAGGGTAAAAAATTGTTTATGAAAACATGTGCTTAGTTTCACAAACATACAGCTTAGGTGCAATTGCGGAAACGCATTTTACTCTGTATACTACTTGTCTACTATCGTCCCAGAATTAAACCACCCTGCTGAATTTCAAGCCTTTTATACAAAGCGATTGTTAAAATACGCATATATTTCAGATACAGCACTTGAAGCTAAGCGATAAAACTTTATTTCATCTACAAACATCAAAATGAAAATACAAATCTATGATCGCAGGATACCAGATTCAAAATTTTGCGCCATGCAATAGTCATTTTATGAAAGCCTTTGCACTTTTTGTTTGTATGCTATTTTTGCCCTATTGCCTTCATTGATGTTCCACTGCTCATTAGTTCTCTACTCTCAATCGTAGTAATTATCACTCCGTATGCGTTGATTATGAATGACGTCTACCAAATTCAAACCCCGTACTTATGAAGTTTAGTGGGTCATATCTCTACTATTTAAACATAGTACAATGGGATAAAATTGTACGATAATTAATTCAATTCAATTCTACTATGCTGAAGTGAGAGCACCAAAAGTGAAAAATTCAATAATTTTACAGCTTTCTTCTTGCAAACTATGCCTTTTACCAAAGGACCAATGTCTGAGAAACACGAGGATTAGGTGTTTTAAACTTACTAACATCCACATGGACCATATAGATTGACCCGTTGAAAGTTCGGAATTCCGAATAAAACAATGCATACAGGTGGATTTTGCAGTTAGTTTGTAGTGGAAAGTATACATACGTTCACGATTACCTATGCAAAAATTAGTTTGGGTTCCCCTCGAATATTACCTTGAACTTCCGACCGATGATGACGCTTAACCAAGCACCTTATACACACCCATCAAATAATGGTGTAACTACTGTATCTTTGGGATATGCACAATCGATCAATAATTGATGTCCGCTCGAAACATAGTGACCTATAACGTGGCTACTGCATCGGATGTGTACAAGTACATGAACAAGAACATAGTCCCGCAGACATGAAATTGAGGATAATGTGTATTGTAAAATACATGTCCTCCTCATTATTGACTGGTTTGCTATTCGAGCGCGCACTCATCCAACCGCGACTTTCACACCTGCCCTTTCCAATTAACTAATCGTTTCCATTGCAAGCCTTCGGCTCTCTGCAGTCATTAGAAGACGAAACGGTAGTCGAATCGAGTTAAGGATCGACTCATGAGGACCAAGGCTCAAGTCCGACTTCGTGGCACCTGCAATAACTTGTCAATTTCTGTATTCATCCCCTAAATGACCTCAGCTGGGGGGAGGCGAGGTTCCTCACTCGCCGCATTTTAAATAGTTTATTTTCATATTTTAAAACAAACACTCGCCAGGTGTAGCTGCATGTAAATGGCGCTGTATGTGCTCCACACATCAAGGCCATTGGGCAATTTGGCAAATGAACATTCAAAGGATTGAATGGAAAAGGAGGGGAAACAGGTTCAAAAATCATATTCAATGCAGTCAAGATGTGACGTAATTCGCGTCATGTTGCGAAAAATGGCGACATACAATTGTTCATCGCACATATCATATGGGTGTTACAAAGGTTTGTGTAGTAAAAAGCCGTGCAAACATTGTACTAAAAATAGGAAAGTTTTTGATATAAAGTTTTTACCTTTTTACACTATCCAATAATTTATAATTTTTGATTTTTGTGTTTTCAGTGTAATTAATGGATTTTGAATTAATTAATGGATTTTTATAATAATTAATGGATTTTTACTAAAATATGAAATATAGGACTACACGCAGATGAGGACTGCGTACAATTTTTGATCGCAGCGTCGACACCAAAACATTACGGAGCAAACATTGAAAGCAGCAGAGATCAAGAAAACGATGCAGAGGTCACTGGAATGTACACGCCTGAACAAAATAGGTGAACATACCTTTACAAATCTAAGGTCTAAAATCACAATTGACAAATTTCGACGTAGATATCTTCACACGGCTGCTGCTGAATGCGTAAAAATCCTTTTCCACACAAGTCACTCCAAGAGGTTGAAGCTTCTACTGCATAAGGAACTCCTGGTGTTTTGTCAAATGTATTGAATGCTTAACATTCATGAGAAGAAACTGGGTTCGAGAGGGGACCTGTCTTAAGAATATTTGGAATCCAGCACGAGAATACCTACACACCAACGAAAGAGCGATTTGGTGACACTAAGATCGCTTAAAATCAGGATTGATAGGCTGAAGTGGACCCAGCACTCAGAGGTAGTATTGGAAATAGATGCATAGGTTGGTCCTGTAGGAGCGATGTCAAACACCAAGAAATATTTGGAGTATGTGAAACTTAGAACATTCATTCAAAAGACCTAATTTTTCCAGTATACGGAGCAATCTGGCCAGTTACTCATCCACTGATGTTGATATCTAAGGCATCAACAGAATCTCAACCACCAGTATATATTGGCGATTTTACGTGGTCCCATAAGAGGTAGTCCAGAGAAATGATAATATAAACAATAAAGTACATATGTGCTTTGACTCAGGTGCCTTACTCAGCGCTAGGTTAAACCAAAGTTCGATGCGCGAACCCTGTTCCGACCTGGATTCGAACCAAAATACCAAACTCTTTAATATATAGAATTAGATAGTCAGAAATCGACTGTGACGATAATGATCTAATCGATCATTTGTTTGAAGAAATATGGACCCAAAAATATATGTCTATGAAGCCGAAATTTCTCTGGAAGCATGAGTACTTCTTCATAGGCTTTAGGTTACTAATCGACCCAAAGGTGGCAATTTAACAGTGCAAATTGGAACCAACAAAACAAAGTTGGCAGGAAAACATGTTTGAGCATAAGAAATACAATCACAATAATCCAACACAATTTTGCGGTGGGAAAATTTTCAGGATAAACCTCAAACTTTTTTGGCCAAGAATTATTTTGAAATTTTCTATTCTATTTGTTCCTCTTGCGATACCCACTTGAAGCTCATAGGCCTAGTGGATAAAGCATTAGCTCCTTGCGTGTTGGGAAACCTGTTTCGAACCCAGATACGGAGGAGAAACCACACACGTAGCTTTGAGTTAACCTAGCTCTGATTAGAAACCTAATAGAAATTATTGTAAAGTGATGCGTGAAACTAATCATTTCACATTCATGAACATTTTGATTATGAAAATGGAGCCTCTATCACCTGTACTCCTCTATATCCCGAAAAGTTTGTAGCGGGACAACTTTGCTTTAACTTGCAGCTTTTGATAAGTAAAGTATTGTCTAGTATCCAACGATAACGGCCAACGTCTAATCGACTTCGCCTGCAGCAGGAAGCTTGTTGTAAGCTCAACTTGCTTTCCACACCGTCACATTCATAAGCAGACGTGGAAATCTGCAGACGCACATACCGTCAACCAAATCGACCAAGTCCTTATTCGCAAGAGATGGGCGTCAAGTATGATGGAGGTTCGGTCGTATCGCGGAGCTAACTGCGGTGAGCCTGGTGAAAACAACATACCGGTGCAGAATTTCCTCAGTGCACCAAAAAAAATGCAGTCCCCCAAAATCTTCGCGGTTGAGAATCTGCTGAAGGATGATACAGCGCAGGCATATACGACCACGCTTGACGAAAGGATCTCACCAATGTTGCGCGACTCCAGCAACGCAGATGTCCATGGTTTCCGGGAAGAACTCAAAAATACAATCAAGAATGCTGCAGAAAACGTTGTGGGATACAAAGCCCGACGAGCGCGAAATGAATGGTTTGAAGAAGAATGCAGAAATTCACTTGACGCAAAAAATGAGGCCTACAGACAATGGATCCAACGTATGACGAGCTACGGCGAATATCCAATAGAATAATTAGGCGTAAGAAACGAAAATCCTTGAACGAGCAGTTGCTGAATATTAATGTAAACCTAGCTAGTAAGAACACCAGACAATCGTACAGACTAGTAAATACCATAAAAATGGCTACTGACCCAGGACTAGCCTTTGTAAGGACAAAGATGGAAATATTATCAGCGACACCGAAAGTATTAACAAACGATGGGTGTCCTACTTCGAAGAGCCTCTGAATCCACCATCAAACATCCTGGCAGTAGAAGCTGAGCTTCATGATCATACCGCGGATCAAACCCCGACAGTAGAAGAAGTTGATCTCGCCTTGTGATCACTGAAAAGGAACAAAGCGCCGGGCGCTGACGAGATACCAGCTAAGTTACTGAAAACTGGTGGCGCGGGTTTATTAAGTGCTCTACATCAAGACGATTGGGGCAGAAGCATCATCTGTCCCATACATAAAAAGGGAGATCAACTACGGTGTGAGAATTACAGAGGCGTCTCGTTAGTCTGTACGGCCTACAAAATTCTGGCAAAAAACCTGGAGAATAGAATTAAACCGTTCGCTGAAGAAATCATTGGTGAGTATCAAGGCGGTTTCAGATCTGGGCGCTCCACAATCGACCAGCTCTTCACGGTCAAGCTAATTTTGCAAAAGTGCTGGGAATACAACGACGACGTATACCAAATATTTGTTGACTTTAAACAAGCATATGACAGCATCGACCGAGGCGCACTATATAACTTCATGTTGCTATTTGGTGTACCGGACAAATTAGTGAGACTCACAAAAATGATGATGACGGCGGAGCGAAACTACGAGGAAGACCGAGAGCTCGTTGGGAGAGCTCAGTATATGCGGACGCTGAGCAACTACCGGGATTCCAAGACTGGAGGACGCAGTCACGTGACCGAAATAATTGGAGGACAACGATCCAGGCGGCCAAGGCCCGACGTCGGGTTGTTGTGCCACGATGATGATGATGATGATTCCTTTCTTCGATATCAAACAACAATATTCGCGTTTTTGCATCTCTTTCGGGTTTAGGTTAGCCTATAGTAGCATTGATAACAACAACAAAATCCTACCTCAATGATTTCACAGAGATGGATTATCTGGGCAGAAAAACCGTTTGAGTAAAACCCCGGCTCATATAGAAGGCCAGTCAAGACTTGGTAGGGTAAAACTCATAGATTTACAACAGAGTGAGGAAATGGTGAGGAATAGGAAATTGTTTGAGCTGGTAAGTGCGACCACTACCTATAGCGGTTGCATCAACCAATGACGATAAACAGACTCACAGTTTTATGAGATTTAAATATAAATTTGAAACCAATGACGTCACAACTCTAGACCAATACCTGCTAAATCAGCGTTATAATTCGTGATAATGTTTGAATTAACATTAACGTAAAAAATAACTGTGAAATCAGCAACTTAAGTGAATGCAAGAGCCCACTTGGTCTGGACCGTTTTTTCGCGAACCTATCAAACCCGATCTAAACTAAAGTGCAAAAAACCCGGCATTTATTTCACTTCATGTGGGCCTTTGGGAACGAGGATATTTCTAATAATGATGAATTGCATTTATTATTCAAATCAAGTAGTTGTAGATGCTAAAAATAATTATCAATGTTGTCTGTAATATAGTAGTTGTTGGCTAAAGCGTACACTAGTTAATCAGATCAATCGCTTATTCTGGTGAAATATGCAGTAACCAATAATGTCAACGCTCCAAAGGTTAAAAGCCAGCCCCCCGACCTTTTTTGTCTCACATCGAGGTTGAAAATCGTTAAACCGACATCTCAAATAGGTAGTGATTATAGTTCAAAATATTGCACTTTAGGTTTCTTTATAACGAGTTTGATTCTCGTTTTGAGACAAAAAGATTTGGCGCAGGCCGATTTTATATCCTACTAGATGAATATATGAAGATATTTAATTTTTCAAGAATTTTAAACTCAATATTATTCATTTTCTTAGCAACTGACCATTTTTTGATTTCTGTAGATGTTACGTTATAATTCACAATTATGCTTTTATATTATGCATATCTTATCGAATTACATATCTGAGATGAAATCTTTAGTTGACTTGAGTAATAAAAAATATTACGGTTGCCTTTAATTTTAAACTTTATTTCATAACGTTTATTTTCAAATGAGCCTAGAATATTAATGTATTTTTCCCAGCATTTTTGATAACCTGACTTGATTCTATAGAAAATTCTCCTTCTAGTCTTCAAAGTGTAATTAAACTTGTCCGTTGAAAATTATCCATTGAAAAATATCTCGAAACATGTAATGATTTAATTCGAAAAACTAGTTAGAGGGCAGTACAAATTCAAAGCATATTTTTATCTAAGCACGACATTTATCACTTATATGCCGTAACTACTGAAAACAAGCTTATATTAATTGGCTTCATGTAAAGATATACTATATTTATAAAAAACGATTATTATAATGTAAATATTTATATATAAATATATTATTTATATATAATGTAAATATTGATCTATAATGTTTGCAAAAAATTAGCTTTTTATGATACAGCTCGTTTCTTGAATTTATTTTTATATAGAAAATTTTGTTTTCATTAACATTAACTTTTTATTAATATTAATTTTTTATATTATTTCAGTACAATTGTACTGCACATTTCGCGAACCAACACAAGCAAAATACAGCGACGAGCCAATCCGAAATGTCGCCGTCGCTGCCCCACGTCTTTTAAATCTGCCAAAAACAAACACAAGACGACTCAATGCAAATTATTCGCCAATTTTACACCTCTCGCCGAAGTTGAAGAGCACTCGGCAAGGTTAAAAAAGCGGTACGCGTGTGATATCCTAGGCGCGAACGCCATCATACTTACTTTGCGAATGCGTTTTAAGATAATCCTCTCGGCAGCGTACACCCGGTCGTCGCTGCTGCCCATGTTCATGGTTCTTTCGGGCCTAATTTTCCTTGTCAGAGTGACTTTATCTGCAATAGTTCTGTTTCTGATTTTAGCACGTTGTCTTGCAGATACGAAAATATAAATATTATTAAACTATCTCAATGTTTCGGAAATGCACACGATAATATGTAAACACACGGAGTTTTGGAATGAGTGGGGGATCACGTCACACTGCACGGTGCACACTTCTCACATTCGAAACACACTATCACAAATGATGCAACTCAATTTCTTTTGTTTTTTCAATAATTCGCATGGAATATCTGATTTATAAAACATTTACATTTTCTACAGCCTTTCGAATGTTGCCAGAAACTTCGTTTAACGAGCGGACGTACAAATTTCGGTTCGACACACCAAGTGAGGACACGACACGAAGTATACTACACGATGTGCGGTGAGATGCGTACGCGAACGTTAGTGCGTGACTATCTTTCTCCCTTTCTTCTCTCTCTTTCGAAATGACATATGTTGGTGCTGCCATAGTTAACCAATCGAATTTCCCTGGCAAGGAGTAAATGTAGAAAATTATCTGAATCATCAGGCAACGTAACATGAATCACTGCACAATTTGAAATGAATCATTAGATTTATGCTCTGCTACCTAGAATCATTGTGTTGAAATTTCTACTGTCGAGAAAAGCGATGATGTGCTTGCTGAAGCTGCAAAAGAAAAATATTTGCAGCTCAAAGACTTCCTAAAGAAAAGTGTCCTTGATAACCGATATTCGCTGTGATGCTCGCCCTTGCTAGACAAAAGGTCCAACCAGTGATGAGTCTGCGTACGTACGAACGCATATGCGCTGAGGTAAACCACGCAAAGCATATGTTGCACCCAAACATAACTTTCCGAATAGCCAGAAAAGTGGCATGCTCTTTAAGGACCCTTTTGCTCAATTGTTGCTATGAGCTGTCTGTACGTAAAGTGGTGATAAAATACGACTTGACATACGTTCGCTTATGCGCTGTATGGGCACTTAGGTTCACTCGTGTTTGCGTATGTCAAAAAGTGCCTTTTTGGCTCTAAAACTCGTCTGTTTTGACATTTACTTATGTTCGCAGACTTATGTCTGGTTAGGACTAAAGCCTTGCACTAATGTCCCCGGGAAATTTTTTGGCAAAGTTAGAGCAAAGATTTTGACAGTGGAGAAAAGTTGGGATTGATGATTACTAACGGGGAAGATGTCGTTTCTTCAAATTTTTGATTGATTTCTTTTATCCTCTACTATGTTGGTCATTCGCACAATTGAATTTCCAAATCCAAGCACTTCGCTCAAAAGAATGTTCGGATCATTCTAAATTGGCTGAAATGAGTGGAAACATACTGTTGATGCTATCTGCATTTTCAAAGCGATAGCAATTTTCCATGCATAAATCTCAGCACCACTCTGGCGAAATTTCAAAACAAATTCTAGTCGACGAAAATTTCACGTAAAATTATGTATGAAAAAATCGACCGAAATCGACGTCAGTACTAATCTTTAGCCGTAAGAAATTTCACGTGCATTTTTGTATGGAAATTTAACGTTAAACCGATGCTAGTACTAGGCTTTAAAGGTCTGCACTCAACGTCAGAAGAAGCTAGCTCAAACAAACTACTTCATCATAGATAGGAAAATCATGCTCATGGCAATTATTCAAATATTCGTTTCGCAATTTGTCCCAATGATTCTTAATGGCAAAAGAATCCATCGACGTAATTAATTCGCCTTTGTTTCATCATTAATACTAGAAGATGGGCTGGCATTATATCCGTTGATCAGTATTCTATTTCCTGACCTAGACAAATTGAATATTTTATCGTGTTTGCACAATCCATTACCTCCGTTTTTATTTTCTTGTAGCTATATTTCCTGTAGGTAACTCATCTATTCATTGTGTTTTTACTTAATTCAATTCTTATAGCAGCACAATGAAGTGATTCCTGCCAATGCAACCAAGTAACAGAAGTATATACAGTTTAAAACTTATCTATATAGTTTATTTCTTCTATATATTTTTCTCTTATTTACAATAGAATGTATCTGAACTTAATAAATGTAATAAATAAATTGATCTTTATCATAATGTTTGTCTTCGAATCATTCCGCTTCATAGCTATTTTTCACATACTGTTAAGTTAGAATTAATTTACAAAAGTTACAGTATTTTATTATAGACAAATTAAAATGACAGATAATTAAAATATGCATAGTTTAATCAATGGAAGATATGAAGATATGATATGGAAACGTCTAACTTTATCGAACATTATCTTTTTCGCAATGTTATAATCATTAAAATTGAATGACAATTTGTCTATTGTTTGTCTAAGGCTAGCCTTGCACATCCCGGGATACTTGTCCAGAGCCTTTCGTTCAGGCTGTTTTTACAGTGGTATTTTGCAACATTATACGAAGTCTTGTCTAAGTAACTGTAATGTGTATGATCGCCCCAAAATAATGTTAAATTTTTTTATGAAACTTTGCCGATCAGCACATATTTTTAGAATGCACCTTTATACAACGACAATGTCAGTTCACATTTAGTGTTTTACAAATTACATCATAGATAAAAAAGCTACATATCTACGAAACTTCCACTGATATAAACTATCTCGGCGTTTAAATTAAGATGCTTTGTACAAATACATTTGATGATAATTACATTACATAATAAATTCTTCTAAGAAACAACCAAACAAACATTCACTTCAACATTTGACCCGTCCATACGAACACATTCATACAAAACTTTCCCTCCCTTCTCTATTTTCGCAACAGCACATATATGAAAATATCTTATTGGCAAATATAAATGTATAAAAAGCCATCTCTTCATTTCACACCTGACCCACATCAGCTGACTGAATATTTTAGTCCAGTGAAATGCCTTGCTCTTCCAGAGGGCCATAATAACGTTTCTTAAATGTCTACTTTGGGTCTATACTGCAGTCTTAAAGGTGGATCCCGAAATCGCCACCGAGTCACATATACGAACTTCAGCGTATGATCCTTACCAAGTAATTCGTCATTGCACAGAATATCAATCTGAAAGATGATTAGAAAAAATATTTAGCTGCCGAACATTATTTCAAACGTAAAACTTCACCTCTCGATATTTTTCCGCGCCATTGAGCACTTTTTTCGCAACGAACTTTTTCAAATGAGTGATAGTCGCTTGCGAGCTGCATCGAATGAAACGTCGCTTCAGGTGTTCGAAATTATTACTAATGCATTCGAGGCAAACATTGACTTGTTCATCCTGACGATGATAGTCTGACTCTGCGTGTGTTTCGTTAGCCTTGTCATTGTCGTCTACGTCATGATTTTGTGGCAGATCTTTCGGACAGGGCATATTCCGAGCTTTATAGAATTCCCTTTCGCGGCGCGTTTCATCTGAAATTACACATGGAAGTTATTTTGACTTTAATCAAACTATTTTTTGTTTGTTTGAGGGTTTTACACTTTAAGATTAATTCAAAAATTATTGAGGCCTTCAAATTACCACTCGGAGCCAAGAAAATATATCGAAACAAAGCGCTAATGCATTGAAAATAAATGCGCAAAACCATTTCAATGATATTTACGAGTTTTCAGAAACCAGGGTCTATGTCCAGACTTCACAGGTCCTGATGATTACGCATTGAGATTTCGAAGTGGGGAGTGCCAAAATGAATGTCTTATTTGATAGTCGAATTTGTCGATTGTTCTCATATCCATCTTTAGAGAGGTGCGTCCCTAAGAACAAGACTGCCGGCTCTTGAATCTTCCTACAAATGCCACAGGCTAAGAGTTGCTGTTTCGTGGCATGTGATGCTACAAGTGGCCCGTAATGATGCGGACCATCTGTTTGCAGTCAGTCCAGGTTAGATCAAGTAGGATTTTAGTAGCTGCGAGGTTCTCTGACCCCCACCTTGTTTTGGTTATTCTGTAGTTCGATATCTGCCCACTCCAACCTGCACCATATTGGAATCGATCAAGCAATCAACCGTTTGAATAGTAATTGGGATATCTGCCGATCCAACTAGAGGAAGACTGGCCCCATAATTGGCGAATACATTCGCTCTTTCACTCGCATCAACGCCGTTATGATCAGATACCCAATCGATTCTGACTCTCCTATTGCTGGCTAGCTGTACAGGACTTGAATACACTCGAGTACACACTTCGATTTATATGTACTTTTTCCGCAGCTTGATTGTCTGTGACATTGTTGATCTTAGCACCTTTAGTATTCTTAACGTATCTTGGTTCTGCGGCATTTTAATCTCCTCCACCAGTATCTTTGCTTCTTTTCTCCAGATTCAACTTCCAGATGAGCTTACTTTGGAGAATAAATTAAGTACTTAGTGTGCGACTTGAGACTTAATCTAGTGTCGCCCAATCTGATTTGAACTTATTGGTGTCAGTTTTCTTGGTTGAGTCATAATTATTTGTTTTATACGCGTTGATTTGAAGACAAATTTTTTGGCGGTATTATTTAGATTTATAAATACTTCCTTGGCTTTGTTGAAGGAACTTGGCATAATATTGATGTCATTTGTGTCGGCTACTAATTACGTCGACCTGAATAATAGAGTACCCCTAGTATCAGCGGAGATTTTTCTAATGATTTACTCAAGTGCTAAATTAAAGAGTACACAGGAGCTAACTATTCTCCCTGTTATTATTGCATATTTATAGAAAACGAGTTATCTATGTCGTTCTGAATTAGTAATTGTGATGTTGGTCATGATCTTTTCGACTAATCGCTGGAATTTCGAACTGCAGTATGTTATATATTTTTTTTCGGTTGATGATAACTAGGGCATTAATCCCGAGATTGAAATGGAGATCCCGAAATTCGGGATTAGAATTTTCGGGATCCCGAGATTTCGGGATTTTATAAAAAAAAACTATATTAAGAGAATTTTAACAGATATATTGGCTTATTCGTACTCAACTAAAACTTCATTTCAATTATATATGCATAAAGCCGGAAGCTAAGTTGATTATAATGTTAAATTTATGCACATATGTACATGGGTACTAGCAAGTTTAATCTTATGATCTGATTTCTTCTTATCTTCTTGTCCAATAAAGCTCTTTATTTGGTCATGATAGTAAGTTATAAAATTAGTTAAAAACGAATTGAAATTTAATCAGCATAACGGATGTTACGATAATGTAATAAAAATACATTATTCTTTTTAGTTGTGTTTTACAATTACAAAATAATATTGCTTTTCAACGAAACAAGTGATAAGTAATAATATCGATTGGTTCAAACTGCTGATTCGCTTTGAAAGTATGCTCTTAATAAACATAATTCGTCAAGAGTTTCAAAATTTAAACTAGACCTCATTTTGCTGCACATATATCCAGCTGCTGAAAAAGATATTTCGGGTACACTTTTTGGTGGGATATTAAGCATGTAATCACACGCAAGTTGTAATTCATTATTACAACTGGCTTCCGCCTCCGTTTTCATGAAACAATATTTCTTTTAGTATTAAGTTCTGCTTTCTAATTCCCAAAATGTGTTGAATTTTATCAATCCCGAAATCTCGGGAATCCGGATAAAAAATTCGGGATCCCGAAAATGTCCCAAATGTGTCGGGATCCCGAAATCTCGGGATTGCATGCCCTAATGATAACGTACCATATGTTTGTTTGAAGCCGAAGAATATTTGATGGGCATCTATATTGATTTCCCAGCATTTTTTCAAAATTTGTATGATCGTAAATATTTGGTTCGTTGTCGATCTTCGATGTCTAAATCCATCTTGATATTCACCAAGGATTTTTGGAGCATGGTAGGAAATTCCAAAATCTTTGTCAGCAGCTTGTACGATTTACAAAGTAAAGAGACGCACCTGTGATTTTCGCACTGAGTTTTATCTTCTTTCTTGAGGATAGGGTAGATAAGGCTTGTTTGCATTCATCTACACCCAGATGCTTGAACCCAGATGCATACGTCCAATTCATGGATTGCGCTTAGAGCATTTATCCCGCCGGGCTTCAGGATTTTCATCCATGTTGTGTTTTATTTGATTTCAATCCGTCCTTGGCCTATCAGACTTCATATAATGTGGGGGAAGTGACGAGGCGTTGTCATCACATACGTTGATGAATAACTGTGATTAATTGATAGATTCATAGAGTGTGGGTGATTTCCGTTTAAAAATTACAAGAAGCAGGACTCATATCTTTCCTTCACCTGATCTGGGTTGCTTAAGATGCTTCCGTCATTAGCCCTAAGCACGCCAATGCGTGGTTCGAAACCATGTTTTAAACGCCTCACTAATTTGGCGGTTGTCGAGTTTTGTTCGTCATAAATTTGTCATTCATGATATTTGATATATTGTCAAAGCATAGCTTCTTATGTCTGATTATTCTATTGGCTAATCTCCGGCTCTTTTCGGTTGTTCCAAGTGTCCTTTTAGGCTGCATTTCTTCAATCCTCGTCAATCCATTCGTGTCTGTCGCACCGGGTTGTATAGTCCACATATCTTTTCGCCTGCTTCATTCAGTCCACCTTGGATGACAGTCCAAACCTCGTTGATAAACGGGGTGCTATGCGTTGAAGCTAGTTCAGTTTCCACACCAAATAAATACTCGGTTTATATTGTCTTTCTTTGAAACTTGCCGACATCGGCACCCATATCGAGCCTCGACCAGATATTGGTCAAACCGTGTAAATATAGATAAAAGCTTATGTGAAAAATAGGTGTATTTTCTGTAAGTTCTACGAAATTTGTAGAGTTCATTTTCTCATTTAGACATCTCAAAGCACCCAAGCTAGCAATATTATTTGGAATTATTCGCATGCATATTCCAAACATAAAAAATTTCAGCGTCGAAACGATTATAAACAAGCCCTAACACTTTATTAACACTGTATTAACATTCATTGTTTACTTGCCTCATAAGTTATCGTAAAAAATTTCAATACTAACGTTTAATTTCGATCTATGTGTCTCGGTCAATGGCCTCGAAATCGCTTTTGGATGCTACACTTGAATTACTATTTAGGTATGAGTTGGAGGTGAGTGACTACCAAAGCCTTTTAGAAAAATTAAACTACCCTGATCTAACTTTATGCCGAGTAAGTAAAATCAGGAAGTTAGTTCATTTGAGATGGACCATGATACGCATTTTTAGGCCCCCAAGTGCCGTCACCCAATTTGGGATAATTCATTCACCTTTTCTTTAAAGCACTGTCGGAAATCAGAAAACTACGATTTGCATCCGCTAATATATACGAACCGGTCTCGCCGATATAACAAAGTCTACTTACTTTCTTGTAAATTCGGCACCAGTTTATAGACGATATCTTGCATTGTTCTATCAAAACTAATGTACTGCAGTGGATGCGATTGATGGATGACATTTTTGCAGGTCGGGCACGTTTTCTTCTCTTCGAGATGTTTCACAAGGCAGCTTTTACAAACTGTAAAAAGAAAGCATTTCATTAGTTGATCACCAAAGTCCCACGGCTCACGAATTATAAATAATTCTTTATTTGACAGTATTATCTTACAGGTAT
The DNA here is from genome assembly GCA_947369275.1 of Nemotelus nigrinus. NCBI lineage: Eukaryota > Metazoa > Arthropoda > Insecta > Diptera > Stratiomyidae > Nemotelus > Nemotelus nigrinus. The sequence goes on along the minus strand of OX376373.1, from coordinate 34,493,290 downwards.
GTAAACATTCTGTGACGGTCGTCGCATCAATGAAATATCCACTGCATATTTTACAAGTGATGTGAGCATTTAGATTGATCAGTTTTATTTTACGTTCCATTACGAAAAGGAGTTTCGTGTACTAGAAAATCGCATTGCACAAGATTATTAAGTAGAAAATCTAGTTAGGGAAGCTCTCAAGGAAGAATCCAGCACCCAGAACCAAAAAATTGACACGACAAACATCAATCTTTCTTTTACGGTGGTCAAGTTGCTCAGCTTGCTGTCATGTCGAATTGGAATTGGGGTGGCAATTGGGCAGCACTAGAATACTGCAAGTGGACCGCTTTGAAAATAGATGAATTGAACGTACTCTATGTTTTTGGATTCGGGTGATTTTGAACTATTTAAAAAAATTCAAATATCTTTAAAAAAGTATGATCTGTAAGAAATTTTGAGTTTTTGTCGATTGATATTTTTCACTTCTATGTGCATATTCATTAGGTCTGTTCGCGTACTTCAGCAAACTGCAGCAGTAAGAGAATTTGGCAGCTGGCTTCTTTTTGCTGCAAAATTTGGCTTGCAGCAAGAGTACAGAAACGACTTTCTGCGAATTTATTTTAATATATTATAATAGTACCGGTTTACACCGGTCGGACCAAAAGTGACCTGACCTAAAGCGCGGACTAAATGAACTTAGTCCTCAGGTGTTTACAACGAACCCGACCTAAAATTTGCTTAGGTGGAATTTAGTCCTCGTCCGTATATGACAGCTATCATTTAGTTTAATTTTTCTTCATGTACTGTATTTATCGTTTCATTTGTCTCTCAAACATGTTTATTTCAATGATTTTGTGTCAAAGGAGAATGTTATGAGCTTATATTCAACATACATACATTATTAATAGTCGCACAAAAATCAATGTTTAGGTCACGTGTGTTTACAACGATTATAGTCCACGACGAGTGTATACAGCACGTGGACTAAAAAATTTAGGTGGAATTTGGTGTTTAGTCCGCGGACTAAACGTCCGCTGTATACGATACTATAGATTCAGGTAAGCGAACAGACCTATTAGCTAACGGATTCAGTTTGTAACTGGAAAAGCTCCCTCGTCAAGTTTCAAAGCTGACATTTCTTGTACTTGATCACCCATCAAAAAGTCTGCAACTTAGGTCTGGGGATACTTGTTAGACTCGAAGTCATGCTGTTGGGGCTAAATTATTTTTCTTCAGATGAGCCGTGAGTGCTAACTGCTTATCGCGAGAATCTCAAGCTCTGAAGTAATTCTGACCACAACCGGTTTCGCAAGTGGTGAACAACTTTTTATAGTGCATTTGTCATTGAGCTGGTAAACTAAAGAACCATTCATTAGTTAACTTTCGCAGAAACAACAGGTTGTTTTATTATGTCGGTTGGAAAAGTACTTGTATACGGAGGCCGAGGAGCTCTGGGTGCTGCTTGCGTGTCGCATTTCAAAGCAAACAACTGGGTAAGTCTTTCAAATATTCGCCAGTAAATTCAAGGAGTCCGAATTTGTATCTTGTAAAAGTGGGTTGGAAGCATCGATTTAGTAGCAAACGACCAGGCTGATGTGAGCGTCGTAGTGTCGCGAGATGGGACTTGGGTGGATCAGGAGACTGAAGTTCTATCTAAAGTTGGCGATGTACTCAAGGACGAAAAGGTTGATGCCATCATATGCGTAGCAGGAGGCTGGGCTGGTGGAAATGCTCAAAAAGGTGAGTAGGCTCAAATGTGCAATGAATCAACTTACCAATGATTTTACATAAATTGGTTGTATTCAAACATAGATCTAGCAAAAAACGCCGACATGATGTGGAAGCAAAGTGTATGGACATCATCAATATCGGCCACTGTTGCTGCACAGTATCTTAAAAATGGAGGAGTACTGACGCTAACAGGTGCTAAGCCTGCACTGCAAGGTACTCCCGGGATGATAGGTATTTCCTTCGAATTTGATATACACAAAAACGGTATAAGAATGCAATAATTTTTCAGGCTACGGCATGGCAAAAGCGGCTGTGCATCAACTAACTAAATCCCTTGCGGGTAAAGATTCGGGCATGCCAAGCGAATCTCTGGTTGTTGCAATTCTGCCGATAACGCTCGATACGCCCATGAATCGCAAGTGGATGCCGAATGCAGATTCCTCAACGTGGACTCCGTTGTCGTTTGTAGCAGAGTAAGCTTTCCGAGAGTAAAGCATATAGAGTTCTCTACATAATAGAATATTTCTCTTTTTTAAAGAACCTTCGGAAAATGGATTAAAGGCGAAGACCGACCTAAAAGTGGATCACTGTTACAGCTGGTCACTAAAGAATCGATTACTAACTTAGTGCCGGCAGAATAGATGGCAACAAACTAACGAGTAACATTAACTTATTCATAATGTTCTCGCAGCACGATTCGACCAATTTTATGAGATAACTGTTGCTATGTATGTAAGTTATGTTTGGTGCTTTTGCAGAAGTAAAAACTCATCAAAAATAAAGTGTAATTGATATGTTGTACATAAGGCTGTGTTTTTGATAACCCAATAGCCTTGAATTAGATAGGAAGACACCCCCAAAATGACGTTTAAAAGCATTATGAGTGTGAACTAGTCTAATCAAATGTTGATTGCACATTCTGAATTTGGAACCTAGGAGAGATAAGTCGCATCAGCAATTTTGATAATTAGAATAGCTGTAAAGATAACCTAAAAATTTGAAATTGTGAAGTGGTGTGCTTTTCGGGGTGTCTAGTATTAACCTCGGATGAATTTATTTTTTCGTGGGTGAAAGTGTTGGAAATATCAAGGGCCAGGCTCTGGTAAGATTCGTAGATTTGAGTGAAGTTGAAGAGGAAGATTGGGGAAAGGTAATTAATTAGTGAGGATTATATAGACCTAGAGGCTAAAGGATTGAGTAAGTTATAATGGAGGAGAACCCTGAAGAAGGGGACTCCAAACCAAGGGTAAAGAGAAAGAAAGGGGAGGAAGAGATCAATGTTTTGTCTAGGACAACACCAAAGCAGGTGGTCCCGGATTCAGAAAATAGTGAGGTTAGGTGTATGGAACATGTGGTAGAAAGCATGGTGGTCAATGTAGGAAATCCGCTAGATCAAAATGATAAAGAAACGATGAGTAGTATTGAGATGGTAGATAAGCGGGAAAGTATGAGGCCAGATAGAGAATCAAACAGATATGTTAGAAATTCAAAGAAAACTTACCCAGTGATTGTTGAAAGGAAAAATGATGAAGGAGGTAGAGTCAGGTTAGATGACATGACATTCTATACAATGACAAGCGGTGAAAATATCAAAAACATTCAGAAAGTTGTTAAAATAGGCTTTAATAAGATCAAAATAGAGTTCAAACAGGCGGAGGATGCGAATAATCTATTAGATAGCAAGATCCTGAGGAAATATGGCTGTAGTGGGTACATTCCTAACAACTTCCTTTTCAGGTACGGGATAATTAGAAATGTCCCGCTAAACTTTAATTTAGAAAAAATAATTCAGATGGGAGTGCCAAGTAACAAGTTTGGAAATAGGATAAAGAATATGAAGATTAGAAGTGTGGAAAGGATGGCAATGAGAGACAGGAACGATTTATCAAAATTCATACCGTCACTAACAATAAAATGTATATTTGAAGGAGAGGACGTACCTGATTACGTATACGTAGAATACCTAAGAATGGGGGTTGAATACTATATAACGAAGCCCAAACAATGTTATAAATGTGGGAGGCTAGGTCATATCACGAAGTACTGCAATAACGAAATTAAAAGATGTCTGAGATGTGGTGAGAATAATTGCGAAGGAACATGTAACATGGTTAAATGCATCTTATGCAATTCTAATGAACATTTTTCAACAGACAAGAGATGCCCTAAGTGGAGAGAGGAGGAACTAATTATGGAAATAGCAGCTAAAAGGAATGTTAACCATGTTGAAGCAAAAGATTATGTGAACAAGATTAATAGATTTAGTGGTTTAGATGAGGTTGATCTAAGTGAGTATCCAGAGCTAAAGAATAAAAAAGATGGATCAACAAGAGATGTGGATAAAGAAAGCAATAGTACATTTATCAAAAAGAAATTTTCTGAAGTACTAAAGTATAAAAACAGAGATATGGGTTTTAAGAAAATAGGGAAAGCAAGTGAATCAGAGAGACAAGATAAAAAGGTGGAAGAAGGAAAAAAAGAATCAAGAGTTAAACCAGTACATGAGAATAAAAATTATCAGATAACCAGTGAGCTTGAAAAATTTCTTACTAGTATTATGAAAAATAAGGAAATAGAGAAGATAATATTAGAAAGGGAATCAATTTCCAATAGTATAGTAAACTTTTTGATAAATCTAATGAGGAAAAATGAGAATATAGTAACAAACCAAAATGAAAATACTGCAATTGAATATACAGGGAATTTATAAAAATAAAAGTAGTTTGGAGTTTTACTTGAATAATGAGCATTTTGACATAGCTTTGATTTCGGAGACTTGGATTACAGAAGAGAATAATAGTAATATAAACGTGATTGGATATAATATTGTAGCTAAAAATAGAAAGGATAAAAGGGGAGGGGGTGTGTGCATTCTCATCAGAAAGGAGATCAAATTTCAGGAGATCTTTCTGGATACTAAGATAGAAGCAGTGGGTATTAAAACCATTAACCTTAAAAATAATTTAAGTATTTATTCTGTTTATTGTCCACCGGACATTGTTAGTGATTTCTTCTATGATGAATTAAAAAAAATTTTAATAACTGCGAATAAGTCCATCTTTATCATGGGAGGAGACTTTAATGCTAGGAGTATGTGTTGGGGTGACCTCATAAACAATGCGAGAGGGAATAAAATGCGGAAACTAATGAATGAATTTAGCTTGATATTCTATAATAATGGAAATAGGACCTTTTCTAATAAAAGGATCCAAGGACAGGGAGGGTCATCAGCACCGGACGTCACTCTTGGCAATTTTTTGCCTACCAAATTAAGATGGAACACACTGAATAATCTAGTTAGTAAAAGCAATCACAAAGCCATAGTTTTTACATTCAAGGCAAAATTAAGCAAAGAAAATAGAATTAATAAGATATCAAAGAAAATTTTGGAAGAAATCAACCAGTTTACGTTTCAAGGTAATTTAAGTCAAATTAGTAATGATTTTCAAGCAATAGTAGTGAATAATCAAGTAAAGGGTACCAAGTTTAAGCATACAAACAAAGTATGGTGGAATGAAGAGATTAAGATATTATGGTATAAGAAAAAGGATCTCCTGAAAAGGTACAAACAGAGTAGGCTTATGGATGATTTCTATGATTATCATAGAGCCGTGACGAAGTGGAATGAGGAAGTAAAAAAGCTCAGGAGAGAAAGCTGGATAAACAAAATCATGGAGCTGGCCAAAGGAGATAATATCAAAGAATTTTGGAGATTTATAAACAACATCAAGAAAATAGGAAAGACAAGCAATTCATCTGGTTGGGACAAAAAAAATAACTTAACCTATTTAACAATGATTAAAAACAAAAGTCACCAAGATAGCTTAAATATAAATGAACTTAGGAAACCATCAGAGTTGATGGACTTAAAAATAGGGGAAGTAGAAGAAGTCTTGGAAAGACATAAAAGAAAGTCAGCACCTGGGCCTGATCTAATCACGTATGAAATGCTAAGAGCTATGAATTCAACAAGTAAAGAAAAATTGGTAGATGCGTTGAATGATACTGTGAATTATCATACAAACCTATCAGAATTGTTAAAGATAAGGGTCTCCCCTATACTTAAACCACAGAAAAACCCAAATGAGTTGATAAACTACAGGCCGATTTCCTTATTAAATGTAATGGTAAAAGTAATAAACAGAATTATTAAAAACAGATTAGTAGAGAATAAAGAATTAATGAATAAAATCCCAAGAAACTCACATGCGTACCAAAAGAACAGATCAATTAGTACATGTCTCAACATGGTAGACCTCTGGATTAACCAAGCTAAAGCGAAACATCAAAATGTGATGATGGTAACGCTAGACATTTCGAACGCATACGAAGGGGTTGACCTTAAAGTATTAAAGGACACTATGTTCGAACTAAAGGTACCGGAAGTATATAGTTGGTGGATTCTCGCGTTCCTTGTGAATAGAAGCATAATGCTAGGAGAGGCGAATGTGGCGGTTAAAAATGGTATCCCACAGGGGGATGTATTAAGCCCTCTGATATTCAATTTGTATACGGCTGTTTTGCACAAAGTAATTAGTAATAATATTAAGATAATTCAATACGCAGATGATTTTGTAATCATAGCTACCAACAGGAATAAGAATAGTTGCTATAACGAACTGCAAAGAAGTATGGATTTCTTTGCGGAAGGAGCTAGAAATTTAAAATTACCACTAAATGCGGAGAAATGCAAAGGGATTATTTTGAATAGAAACGCATACTATACAAGTAGAATAAAAATTGAGGACAGAGAAGTGGAGTGGGTAAATGAAGTTAAGTTTCTTGGAAAAATCATTAAAAACAATAGTTCGGAGAAAGACTTTATACTAAATAAGATAGAACAAGTTAAGCCGGAAATTAGCATGGTAAAGAGAGTCACAGGGGTGAAGAGTGGGCTCCCACCAGAAAAGAGTATAGTACTTTATAAATCCTTTATCAGAGCGAAATTAGAGAGCCACGTGTCAAGCCTATATGATGCGCCAGATTATTTGCTAAAAATAATAGACAGCCTGAAAGCTGGAGTGATTAAAAGATGCCTAGGATTAATGAAACAGACTCCCAACATAATTGCATTTGATATGGCGAACGAAGTCCCAACCAACTGCAGGGCTCAGTTTAGGTTAGCAAAGGAAATAATTAAAATAAAAATGACTGAAAATGAAGTCTTTAAAGAAATAATTTCAATGAAATCCAAAGCTAGATATTATCAATTATATCATAAATTTAGAAATATAATAAATAGAGTAGAAGTGGTAGAACAATTAGATAGACCGAGAAATATAAAAATAGTTCCTAAGCAAAATGGTCCATTCAAAAGTATTAGTCTGAATGATAAGGTAATGATAAGGAGTAAGTATGAAGAATTAATTAGCAAAGCGACAGCATCTAATAAAATCATCATTATAACAGATGGAGCAAAATCATGTCTAGGAAGGGGATGTGCATTCTTGATGCAGAGAAGTAATCAAGTCAAAAAGTTCAGTTTAAGTCAGGAGGGCTCAGTAGTCAATGCGGAATTGATAGGGATTTTTCTTGCGTTAAATGCATGCAAATTAAATCCTGATGAGAAAGTGATGATCTTAACAGACTCAAATGGAGCATGCTTAGAAATCAAAGAGAATGTTCTCAATAAAAAAGTCATTAATGACATTTACAAAGTATGTAGGGAAATACCTAATAAGGAAATAGAAGTGATATGGATACCAGGGCACTGTGGAATAGATGATATGAACAAAGTAGATGAGGGAGCGAAAGTAGGAATGATGGAGGGAGAAATCTACAATAATAATTTTGAGGCAGATGAAGCAATAGAGCAAATTAGTGATTTAATTATCAATGAGAACAGAGAAAATTATAGAAGGGAAGTAGGGAAGTATAAACAATGCACCTGGAATAAAGCATACCTAAGTGGAAGAAGTAGGTTTTGGTTTAAGAACTTGAAATTGAAAAGTAAAACAGTAAAACAGTTAAATAGATTAATAACCAACAAATGCTACAGTAATTTACAATTATTCAGAATGAAAACTATAGACAGTCCGAAATGTTCTCGATGTGAACTAATAGATGATCTAGATCACCAAATTTTTCACTGTCAGTCATTTAGTAACCAGAGAGTGGAGTTTGAAATTTTCCAACACTACAATAAAGTAGACTCGATACTGATGGTAAATAACATAAAGCACATCACTGAATTAGGAAGGTTTCTAGAATTGGTTGATTTGAATTTGTAAACAATGTAATGTAAATAGATAAAGTAGATTTTAATGCTTCCTTGTATAAGTTGAAAATATCTGAGCCTTGTAAATAATTTAGTTATAAGTAATTATAGTCAGTAAATAGAAACATCTAGAGTAACTAAGTAAAGTTTAATGAAACCTAGAATGAGTAGCGAAGTATTAGATTGAAGGAGTATTTTAACCCAATGTACGGGTGATGTCGAACACGATGGCTGATGCGAATCGTTATAAGCCAACCTTTTCCTCGTAAAACAGGAATTAGTACTCAAAAAAAAAAAAAAAATGTTGATTGAAGTGATGGAGATTCTATAATTCGTTTTTCTGGTTGATTTACCATTCGATTCTCAGTACATTATAAACTCGTCAAAAGACCTTGAATATTAATTATTTTCAACTCAAGTAATAAGCATGAATTGGTTTAAAGATTTAATTTTCGTTCTGTCAATTGTTCAATGCTTTCGCGTGAAAGTAACTTTATATTCAAGGTTGACTTATTTTTATTCGAGTTTCTACTTAGTAAATTTGTTTACCACGCATTTGTATGCAGTTACTCAAAGAGCTTTGGTTCTACGGTGATATGAAAACTAAAGTTTTCATATCACCGGAATGCGTATGCTAGCTTTAAGTGGAATTAAACTTGAATCTCTTATTGATGAAATGAAATTGGAATGATTTTCTGATTAGACTGGGGTTTAATGCAAATGGAAAATCTGAAAACGGGAGCCATTCATTTTCGTATAAGACTTAAAGATTTGTAAGACTTGAGGGTTTTTTTGCCAATAATTTTACCAGTCTATGATGTGCCAAGCAGTAAGAAAAAAACAGTAGATGTTCCTAGAAAGTAGGTTGATAGCCAGAAGTAAATTGCAAATTATCCAGCACTTATAATTGTTTTCTAGAAGTACAAGAACGCTAGAAGCAACTGAATTTACAAGATTTGCTTTTGTTGCATTTTAAAAACAAAAATTATAACCGACTATGTAATTATTCTTTTAGAAGCTATGTATATTTTTCTTTCTCGATAGATATTGATGGTTATATCGATGTTTTGAGGCTATAATTATCGTGTTATCTTAACGGTCATTGGATTCATTTCAGAACAGACGAGAAAATTTCAAGACCTGCTTTGTTGCTATGCTTCTCTCAGGAAGTATTTCCTCTAATTACGTCTTAAGTCTATTTTTGAGCTTAATAAGAAGAATCGCAAAATAAGGAATGACAAAATCATTTATGTCCCTTCTTATCGGACCAATTATGTCTTCAATGAACTCGTTCCGTCCATAATAAGAAATTTCAATCTTGCTTACCACCATTTTTATTTTATTAATCCTTTTTCATTGAAAAAAAAATAGTTTAGCGTAATGTAGAAAGAACACTTTGAATCCAGATGATTTTTCTTTTAAATGAAAAATTAAGCTACTCACAATGGATACATTCTACTTCACACATTAGGTGTAGTTGAATTCAATCCAGTGGTAACTTCTTGCCCAATATATTTTGTAACACCATCATGGTGATACCCATGTTTCGCACTCAAACTTATCTCTTGGCAGCATGTTCGCTGAGGCCAACATTATGAATATGGTAATCTCGGATATCTGTCATCATACTACCTTTCATTTTAAAAAGGATTTTCACATTATTGTGAGTCGCAATTAAAAATCACATCTAAGTTAAAGCCAAAACACCATTTATTAAAAAATAACTTCTTTGGGAAATGCGATGGTCCAACTACGTTTTTACTTATTCTGCATTTTGCTTTGTTTCCATTAAAATTGGATGCAGATTAGTTTACGCTATAGTGATTTTCCCACAATCAAAACCATCACAAGACATGTTCACTTTCTACTTGCTACCAAACAAATGGAATTAATATTTTTCGTTTTCTGGGATATTTGGATCCGAATTTGTTTAGGTACCATTTATAGGTAAGCCAGCATACTTCACTCTGAAAATAATAAATTAAAGGCAAACCAGTATTATTGAAGTGATAGAATAAATATTACGCAAATAGTAGTGAAATAATTATTTTACAATTGAAGTGAGGTTGATTTTAAGGGTCGCAGTTGACGTTGGAATGAGAATATTGGTTATCAACGAAGCAACGGGCTTTATTCCCAGCTACACGCGTTATAATAATGCTATCTAATGCCTATGCTGCGAAATAATCTGCGAACTTTAATTGCTCCCAGTAGCAATAATTATGGGGGAAATTTCGACCACTCTTTAGTTGCTGGTAGTAGATCGGGCATTATAGGCACTAAAACTACCTTTTTAAATTTTAAGTGGGATGTTGGAATATTGTAAGTTAGTTATACTAAATCTTTTTAGTTGCATATGCATACATATTTTACATGCTGGCTAAAATCTCACTATGTCAGTTTTCTGCACTAAATATTTTCCTGGAGAAATATTTAACTACGATATCATTATTTTCTCTATGTACATTCACAGCCAAGCCGCGATTGCAATATAGATAAAACTTAATTACTATAAAACGAAGCTTACGACGAGCCATGTCAATGCTCAACCATTTTTTAACTTCTAAAGAAGATGAAATATTTTTAAAACCATTTGTTTCGACTTTATAACAGCAAGCAATTATCCGTAAGAACATTTGGTTTTATGATACGAAACTAGCTCATGTGTGAAATAATTGCTAGATTATTGTTATATAGGAGATACCGGTATAAATTTATACCAGTGAAAACAATTTCAAGTAAATAAGCATAGTAAATAAGTAATAGCAAACAACGTATGTTACAATGTATGATATTTCCTTGTTTTATCACTTTAATGTGAAGGCCCTTCGACTAAGTGATAATAATTAATGATTTCAATAGTAATGAAACTGTTAGATGCGCTCAAGATGTAGAAAAAGTGAGCACTTTACCAAGCTGCGTAACGAGGTCGATTCCGGTCAATGGAGCGGAGCGTTCAAAAAACTGTTATGATCACAATGAAGCGAGAGAGAGAGAGAACCCCTCGAATCAAGTGTCTGAAATTGTTCCACACTAAATAGTCAGCGCTATTCTCACAAGAATCTGAGCGAAAGCCTGCCGGTAATACAGGAACATCCTCAAAACTCCCCGGCGGTAAGCGGAAAAGAAGTTTTCGTAACCATACAAAAAATCGGCGGCAACAAAGCACCGAACATGGTGCTCTCTCATTCATAAAAAACGATTCATGCACGTGCACAAACAATTTCTGACAAATTCATATGTTAAATATTTTACTATGAAATCGTTTTTTTTTTGTTTTGATTTTTTCCTGTACATGAGTCAATGAGCTATAGAATGATACTAAAGCAAAACTTATTGCATTATTCTTTCATTATTTACGATTCAGCAACTTTCCACGCACTTAACATTAAACGAAAAATTTCTCACACTTCAAAGACAACATTAAAAGCGACACTGTATATAGTACTTAGCGTTAGAAAACACACGCATAAAGATTTTTGTTGCCTAGATATGCACTGTCGCTATAAACCCGGTGCAAATTTATGTAGCTGGATTTTATCGACCCTTGATTAATTTTTTGTGTAACCTTCGTCCATCAGAAACCATTCACATGTTGATTTTAAGAATACTTAATAAATTTGAGAAGCAAAACAAAGCTTACCTGATTCACAACTACTGATATAAATGCATATCGCATTGAAGTACAATGCCTCATTAATATGGCAGCAGCGAAGTACATCATAATTTCGAAAAACATGTTCGGTGCTACATGGTACTCGAACCAGCCACCTTCCGGTAGAAAATACTCCTCAGTTACTATTTTTCCATTCTTATCCTTTCGCAAATTCGCTAGGATAATATTAGAGAGATATTGTTGCCACCAAGAGTACACGAAAAGAACGATCGCGACAGTATCTATGATACTGAGATCGCTTACGCTCAACGATTTCGGGTCAGATCCTGAAGGCGAAAAAAGTTAGAAGATTTTTTTTTGAAATAGTAACTTAAATAGATTGTCTCATGGTACCTCTCACGAAGCCCTCCGAGTTTTTCAGCATTGCCACAAACAGAAATAAGTAAAAGGGTAACGAGATGGAATAATGAAACAGATTTATTTTGCCATCCGAAGAAAACACTTGAAGAAATTGTGTTTCATAAAAACGACGCCAGCACTGTGCACTAAATAAAATAACCGTTATGAAACAAACAGTTGATGAAACTTGAATTGGGCGATTAGCAGAGCCTGTAACTAAGTCCAAAAATTGAAGCACTGGCTCCGGAGGTGTTATATTCCAGATATACGCTCCATATACGAGCATGAATGCTATTGAACTCGAAACAATCGCGTAAACATAAAAATGTTTGAAATAGGCTTTTGGAATTTCAATCATGGTAAGCCAACGATTTTTTTCGCCTTGGTACGAAAACTTTCCGAATCTAAATAATTGTGACAGAGCATTTGGTAATAAGCTCTCGATCAAATTTACGAATATACTTGAACTTGCAGTAACAACTGTGAAAAGTAGGAAAGTGCCATCTACCCAATTGAACGAGTACATGTTAACACTTGAATGGAAAGCGTTAGACTGTCTAGCTAAGGTTGCAACCAAAACACTAAGCATGTATCATGAGCGATTGCGCCATTCACTATTCTTTAGGCTAATCTTCAGAATAATCAAACTCACGTTGAGGGGATTTAATGGTTTTATGTGCTTCTCAAGTGCTTTAAAAAATAAAAAAAGTACGTATCTTACTTAACCATAAAATTGTGAATAGATAGCTGGTTACAATTAGGGGCAAAGTGAGTCATGGAGCTAATACATTTACACATGTGCACATTGTTTATGAAATTGAATTTTTGCCAACTTTAAACTTGTGTTTTTATTTTATTTTTAGTTTCGTATACAATTTTCGTCCCTAAATAAATTAGCATTAATAATTCAATTATATTTTGTCATTTGTATTTTTTTATTTATCATTTTCTTTCTGTGGATGTTCAGCGATATTTGCCTACTTCAACAATGTATAAAGTACCCTAAACAATTGTCACACTAATATTTTCATAGTTTCAAAGTTTTTTTTAATACAGATGTAGGTGATTGATGTTTGATTGATGAATATATTGTTGACATCTATTTGAAAGTTGCACTTGTTGCCATGTGGATAATTTTCCTTTCTAAGACCTCACCGTAGATGAAACTGTCTAGTCAAATAAAATAGGTAAATATTGTAGGAGGGTCGCTTCTAATATTCAAATCTTCACACACTTGTTTTGAATAGGTTTGCGCTTTTAATTATTTCAATGTTAATGCAAACGTAGAAGTGTTTATCCAACTCAAGAATGTACCTCACCAACGATTTTCAAAGTAATGAAGTTTTCAAATCTCAGCAGCAGGATGATTTACTGACATTAGCATTGTTTTAAAGTCGCACAGAATTTCATTTTAATAGCAAAGAGAGTTTTTTACTCTCATTAAAAAAAAATTGGTACGCACCTAATCGCATGGGCACGCATATAATCACGTAAACACAGCATAACTGATAAATAGCTTGCTTTCAAGTTGAAAATCACCATTGAACGCTCTATGTTAACGGTAGTACGTCAGTAGCCATCAATTAATAGAATTCGACAGTGGAGAACTATTCCTGACTTTTATTCTAATAAAGCTATTTATTTGCTGTGAAATGAGTGCAATAAATGTACCCAGTGTAATTTTTATAAGTTTGATAACTATCAGAGCAAGTTTGAGTATCCTGACTGACTGGATTTATCCACATTGTTCGAATACCGTTCAAGAAGTTTTCAAATTTGGAAAAACATTGGACAAAGGAAGTCAATTAAGCCTAGCGACACGTTTTCAAGTTCCGAAAGCATGGTTTAAACATTTCTATGTGTTCGCAATAATTTGGTCCTTGCTCGCTAATATTTTAGTTACACGTTTATACATACTGGGCTTCCGGCCGCCTGAACCAGTCCTCCAGTTCTTAGATATAATATCTGGATCTCGACGCCGACCAGTTGAAGTTCTCTCCACTACTTCTTTCGTGGCTATAACACTACTGGCACTACAATGCTGGCGCCGCTGCTTCGAGACAAACTTTTTTCAAATATTTTCATCAAAAAGCAGGATTAGTATGGCTAATTACTTGACTGGATATCTCCACTACTTTGCCATTTTTACTGGTCTGTTGGCCACCTCGGAAGGCTTTGTAAGAGGCACGTTATTTGAGCGATTGAACAATTTAAAATTACTTGAATTACGCTAACAAAATATTCCCTTAGGTTACCATGCTACGTTTGTTAGTCTTATGGACCTGAATCTAACTCAGTTTGGATCAATTTTCCTCTTTTTATACTCTTGGTGGCAACAGTGCCACTGCAATATTATTTTGGTGAATCTCAGGAAAAGTAAAAGAGGAAGGATAATGTCTGAACAGTACTTCATACCGAAAAATGGATGGTTCGAGTATGTGTAGCATTTGCCATTTCGAATTTTTTTCTAAATTCACGGCAAATGACTTCTGATACGTAATGTATCAGAAGTCCTCTACAAAACGACCTTACGGCATCTTGTTTTTCGAGAAATCGAAACACAAGCAATGTCGTGTTAAAATTTCATTTTTCACAAACAAATTACCGTATTAACGGTAACTTGTTTGTGCAAAAATTGCGAGACCGGCACTGGGCTGTGTGCTGGCCGCGATAAGCTTGGCTATGGGACAGTCGATTGTGGGCCGGCGTGGCGGCGAGAAGGCTACTAGGAGATTTCGGGTGAATGTAGTGTCGCGCGCTGGGCTAGTGCAAAGTGGAGCGTTAGCATAATTTGGAATACCTTGCTTTCGGAATTTTTACGCGGCTGTAATCGTGTTTGGTTTGATTTTGAGCAGTTTCGTAGATAGCGTGATAGCTTCTCGGACGCGAGTTCATTAAGTTTGGCGGTGGCATTGGCGACGAAATTAAAACACATCATCCAAAGACAAGAAAGAGAACGACGGAAATCCGAGGGTGCTGTGTTAGTGCAAATCGAATTCCGCTCTACCAATCCTTATAGTTTTTACGAATACCGACAGATCAGCGTATTGAAAAATGTTCCGGTGCCCATCAGTGAGCGGACGACACCTTATCGCCTCAAGCGAAGGCAGTGTCGGTAACGTTTGAGTCGCGAACCCAAGTAATCGGACGGTCTGAACTGAATCGTAGCGGCGAGGGGTCGTTGATGACCCGTCCGCGAAGAGAAAACGGCGAAAGATTGAAAATCGTCTTGGTGATTGAAACACAAGTGCATTGTGCAACATTGATAATTATCAATTAATTAAAGTTTGCCTTGTTTACTAAGCACAGTTCGATAGTCCTTTCTGTTTCGCGGATTTAGAGTGGAAGTGGTGAAATAAATATTAATTGTGGTATCAAAATAAAAGTGAATTATATAGCTTTCGTAGCTACTGACAGCCACACCGGTCCACAACGATCGTACGATCAACATGAAAGAGAAAGTCAGTTTCTGGTGCCTGTGATGTGCTACTAAACGAGTTCTTGAAGATTATCAATCAATTTAACGACCACCATATAAAATCCGACACAGTTCAAACAATGATCTCGCAAGTTCAAGTTAGATAATAAAACAGTGAAATATCAAAATACAACATCAAACATTGAGAGGCGATGTTTTTTTCTACGTCACACCTTTACCATTAAACCATAACCAAACCTTTAATAGAAGATACCATACGAATGACAAGTGGCCAATAAAAAGAACACAAAAATAATACTATCGAAACCTACATTGGAATTTGAAATCGTCGCGTGGAGTCTACTCTCTCCGATAACCAAAGCCAAACCGCAGCTATTGGTCATTCTCCCTAATTAAAAATATGCTCAAGATAATAAACCATAATGAAAAGCGAATGTCAGATAGTGAATCAAGATAAGCCCAGCAGGAGATTCCTGATGAAATATTTAGAAATAACTACATCGTTGAAGTTTCCTCTAGCGGTACAAGTATCTAACTAGCAGCCTGTCAAGATGATGCGATGCGAAGGTGAAGAGAAGTTAGCAGACAGTTCGCCATGTGCCGGAATCAGAGCAGATTTGAAGATGTGCTTGTTGAAGAGGGATTGCTGTACATAGGAGTACTCTTAAACACGAAACAGTAACCAAGTTCCTTTCCTGGCAGTCTGAATGCTTTTGGAATCTACAAGCTACTTAGCGTTCTGGTCTCCTGATTACTTAAGCATTTTCACCCGGCCAAACCCGTCAAGTACTAAACGTTCAAAACTGGATGTTTTCAAACTGGTAATTTACACGAAAATATGTCAAAGTAATATAAAATGATTAGATGCTAGAGAGAATTATGAAAAAACGTTTAAATAGAATCGTAAGTCTACAGTAAAAACAGATCAGCCTTAGTAAAATAAATAATGATAATAATGTGAAATATCTTAGAAAACAAAAGTTCGTTTCGCAACAAGTATAGTACTAGAACAATAGCATTTTTACATGAAAAGTCGAAGGAAGTTTTCGGTAAAGTCGAAGCTGTTTCAACAGAATTAATTAATCCTTAGACCAAATGTTACACACACTTGAATCAATGAAACTATAACTAATGGCTAACTGTTCTACATATATATTTGGTCTTTTTGACACAGCCAAGACGTTTACGCTTTTACATTGTACTTACATTACTCTCGTATTCTTATCAGCAAACATGTGCATTTCTCTTACCATATTAAATCTAATAGCAAACATATATAAAACTTGAATATCCTCGAAAACTTCCATTCAAGCACAACTTGAAGAGGCTGTTTTCGATGAAAACCATTCATGCTAATTATCGCAGTCGATATGTGTAGCGATGCTTGAAATCGCCTTTACACACACACACACACACACACACACACACACACACACACACACACACACACACACACACACACACACACACCCGCACAAACATACCCTCGCCCTCATTTCTATTTTAAGGCTGCCGAGAAAATTCGGTGTAGTAAAATATCGACGCGACACAGAATAGAACATGAATTAACATTGTGATAAAATATCCTTGTTTCGAAACCAACTAAAAAGAAAAATAACAATATATATTTCTTTAGTAGTTTATGGAGAAAGAAAATTGCATTCATATTTAAAGCTCATAATTTTCATTGAGAAAGTAGATTGAGAAAACCTTATTTACAAAAATTCACAGCTGCATTACTTTTAACGTTAGATAGACGTACGTCACATTGAATCATTGTATTAGAACATTTATTGATAATCACGAGGAGTATAGTTATGCAGTAGTTGGATATTTGTTTGAAACATATGGAAATAGCATAGAAGTTGGATATTTTTTTGTTTGAAACATATGGAAATAGCATAGAAGTTGGATATTTTTTTGTTGATCAGCAAGTAATAAAGTAAGCATCTAATTACGTGTTGTATGTTGAGAAAGACAAATTAATGGAGAACTTGTTGATAGTTAAAAATAATGAAATGAATTTGTATTAATTATAACATTTGGCCTTCTTATTGGGCGAAAGCCCGAGAAGTTCTTTCTCCTTTTCAGGGTCCGCGCTTGGCCTGGCTGGCCCATAATGAAATAGTTTTCTTTGTGAATTTTTCAGTATTTTACAGCATCTTACAAGGGAGGGATGCTGGCCATCTATATAGTTAGTTGCTGGTTGTTGATTAGTTTTTTTTTGATTTTTGATAAAAAAACGGCCAGCATCAGAGGGTGGAGGACCCCAGACCATCGGGGTCAGGGCTCCACTAACATCGGGGGCCCGGGGCTGTCTGCCTCACCCGGGTTCCTTGTAAAGAGAGGTAGCACTTTTTCCTTTTTCCCTTTTGTAGATTTTTAATTTTCTGGCTCCGTGCGTTGTCACGAGCACTGGGTCTGCTTAGACAGCCCATGTTGCAGAGCCTGGGTGGTTTCCTTTACGGAACTATGCCCCTTTTGGTCCTTGGGTATTTTTATATACCAGTTTGCGGCTACAGTATTATGACGGATGAAATAATACGTAGCATCCCGTTTTCTTTGAGAGCAAACTAACCCCATTTTGTTTAAAGAACCCACCCCAGCCGCAGCGAGCTAGCAAAGCGGCACCCCAGCATCCGTCGGGGTTGGTTAAAGGGTGCTCCGCTAATGCGGACGAGGGGCCTTCACGGCCATTTCTAGGGCACCCTGCTCTCGGGGCAATTCTTTTTTTTTGTTTTGCCTCTTGAATGGCAGCAGCCATTCCACTGTTTGACCTTAGCACTCTTGGTTCTGGACTTCGGTCTGGTTCTAAGTTGTGCTAAGGCCACTCTTCATATTAAAAATCGCTACAAATGGCGCCCAACGTGGGGCCCGAAACTCGTTTTTGGGTAACCCACCAAAGTGAGAAAATACTTATGAGTTTCGACTCATACTCCCTTTAAGACTTCACGTCTTTAAAACCTTAAAATTCCATTCTCACTAGCAGGTCTTAGAATCGCCTCCTTTGCGATTCCATATTACTTCGTTCGAGAGAACAAAACCCATTTATCAAGACCTGCATTGCTCGCTCTTCCTTACTAGCCGCAAACATCCTTCCCAATCCTTTCCTTTTAAAATCATTTCCTAGTTAGTTTACCTCTTGGGCAGCTTTTCGTTGTGTTCGTCCTATTGAGTTTTTTGACTCTGGGTGCAACCTGGAGGTTGGCCGCGGATAACAGGTTGTGGTGGTTTACCGCCGCTCCTGTCCCGGTCAACCGAAGGGCCCCTGCCCCACTTTATGTTGGGAAGCTGTCCCAAATTTTTCATATCCTTGCTGTCTTGATCCAGCTTCGGCTCTTGGCTTGGGTTTGGTTCAGGCTGTAGTGGATTACGTGGGGTTGGCGTGGCGCCGCCTACACGTCCCTGCAGCTTGGCCAAACTTGAACCATTTGCTGAGGTTGAGTCAAGCAGCAACATAGTTGTTTTTGGTCCCTAGCTCCTCTCTTTTCGAGGAATTTCGGGTGGGTAAACAGTCCCCCATAATGGGCGGTACCCTTCAGGAGCCGACCCGAGTTAAAGTTTTTACTTACAAATTTCAATCGTATAAAATTTCAATACTTTCACCATCACACATCCACTTTACTTTGACAATTTTTTTTAAAATTTTTCACACTGTTCCAGTCTAACATTTCATAATTAGAATTTCTATTTCTTGCGTTTTTTAAAATCAAAAGCCAGCCAGCCAGCGGACCTGAATTGGAGAGGAATGGATCGGGTTTCGTCTAATAAGAAGGCCATTTCTGAAAATTAAAATTTTTGACAAATATTAAATTTTTATCCTAACTTGGAAAGTTTAAAACTTTTCTTTTGAAATCTATATCTTTCTCATTCGAATTCTAGCCACTTGGCTTTAAGAGCTTTATTGTTTCTTTGGAAGAGTTAGTCACACCACAGGTGTGCACACACATAAATATATATTTATATATTATATATTTCCTTTTCCCCTATATATATATTATATATATATTTTGAATTTGGCACTTTGGCCTATTATCTGTTAAGATTCTTTGAAAAGGTTAGACACAAATTTTTGTGCACTGGGTTGCCATTTGAATTTGCAGCAACTCCTTAGTTATAAGCGTAATTATTTCATTAGTCACGAGTATCGTGCACTTTCTTTGAATTTTCGTCTATAATCAAATTTCACAGTTTTGACATGCCATTGCGACACAGCAGTGAGGATCTGTCTGGCACCACAGTGGAGGCTCAGTGCTCCATATGCCAGCAGCCATTCGCTGCCGCCCAGG
This sequence comes from Nemotelus nigrinus, assembly GCA_947369275.1. NCBI lineage: Eukaryota > Metazoa > Arthropoda > Insecta > Diptera > Stratiomyidae > Nemotelus > Nemotelus nigrinus. Next base: position 34,473,620 of record OX376373.1, on the reverse strand, counting down.
ACACGTATACCACCAAGTGTGGACACACTTTTCATGAATCGTGCCTGGAGCAATGGCTCAGAAACCGCACTGATTGCCCGCTGTGCCGTGGACCACTGAGTCTCCCCTTAGGAGCCAGACAGGCCCCCATTGCTGCAGCATCTATGCCACGAGGGGCTCGGCCCAAAACCCAGCGGCCGGGAGTAAGAACCCGAGGCATGAGAAGCAATGAAGATGTGGAAATCAGGGACTTTGATTTACAGGCCGAGTCGGGGGCGGAAGGTTTAGTTCAGCCACCTGGCCCGTCATCAAAAGCGTCCCCAATCTCAGATGTGACGTCGGAAGCCGCAGGAGCGCGCTCTATAGTGCCTCAGGATTTAAGCGGACTTCAACAACAGATTAACGAATTGCAGAACGGCATGCGTGTGATGCTGGAGCGCATGGCCCAATTAAATCTTCCGTCCCGGACTCGGAATGTAGAGTCGCCAAGACTGAACCCTCGCGCACAATCATTTGTTCCAGTGCCGCGATCCTACTCACCTCGCACCCCTCGTGGTAATAATGTGCAGTTCCACCACGATAAAGTGGCTGGCATCATTGGTGGGTGGGGACTAAAATTCTCGGGTCGTGAATCCTCCATGCCCGTGGAAGTCTTTATTAACAGGGTAGCAGCTCTTACCAGGAACACCTTGGGCGGAAATTTTAATGTTCTATGCCAGCATATGCATTTACTTTTGATTGGACCTGCCGCTGATTGGTATTGGCGGTTTTACAATTCCAGACGTGACTTCAGTTGGAGGGATTTGGAGTCGGCCCTGAGCGATCATTTCGCGGATCGCTTCACGGATGCCGACCTGATGGAACAGATACGAGGAAGGAAACAGCGACCTCAAGAAACATTCGACGATTACAGTGCGGACGTCTACAAGATTGTCGACCGGCTACAGCGCCCTATTGGCGACGCGGACTTAGCTGACATTCTCAGACGCAATTTAGTGCCAGAAATCCGTCGTGGTCTGCTTCAGATACACCTTCCCTCGGTTCGTCTGCTCCGTCAGGCCGTCATCCGTGCGGAGAACTTTGAGATGGAGCTTGGAGGTCGACGCCGATCCTCCCAATGGAGACACGCCACAGAAGAACTTCGTGAAGAGTACCCGAGGGAACAATATGAGGATTCAACCGAAGAACCTGGAGTGGAGGCAGTCACGGTCCTGCCTACTTGCTGGAACTGCAAGCAAGTGGGACACCGTTTCGACGATTGTTTGGAGCCCAGAACAATTTTCTGTTATGGCTGCGGAAAGGCAGACACATATAAACCTAATTGTGTGAACTGCCAAACAAAAAACGGACCGCAGGGAGCGCGGAACAAGATCTCACGCCTCCCACAGGGCAAGCAAGCTCCACCCCGTTCCAGCAGGTAGACAGGACTGATGATCTGTCTCCAAATTCCGTGGGCCCAACCACCAATGATGTTAGTATTCAGCCGAGTGGGGACTCTACTACCTTATCGATCCCACTCTTACAGGCAGAGCCTCCTACACCTTTGGCTTTTCTGCCCTACCACATTAGATGGCGGAAATACACGGCGGTCCGAAACCGAATTTTTAACTCCGAAATTGACACCATTCACAAACACCTTAAAACACCTAAACGCTCAACGTTGAGAATGAGGCGTTTTTACGCTCAGTTCCGTCGTTGGCGTTATCAATTGGATTGTGCGACTCTGTTGAACGTGCCTCCAGGTGACGTTCGACCGTACGCTCAGGTTCTGTTGTTCGGCCAACTTACATCGGGTTTGATCGACACGGGAGCCAACGTGAGCGTGATGGCGGCTGATCTAGCCCGCTCCTTCCTCGAGAGGAACGCTTTTCCCTGGAAAAGAGCTTCTCTCGGGTTGAAAACAGCTGACGGCACACAACATCAAGCCGTAGGCCGAGTATCAGCCGACATTACGTTCCGGGGGCTCACCAAGACGTTGACGCTGTGGATAATACCCACTCTCAGTCAGAATCTCTATCTGGGAGTGGACTTCGTCCGTCTTTTCGCCCTGGCCACAGACCTGTTCGCGCCACCACCACAGGTCGACACCACCAACAGCCTCGACGCACTCGACGATTGCGCCCACCCTCTCACTCAGGAGCAGCATCGCAGACTTCGGTCTGCGATTGCTTGCTTTCCTTCGTTCGCTGTTGAGGGCTTGGGAAAGACTACGCTCATCCGGCATGACATCGACACTGGTGACCAGAAACCCATAAAACAGAGACATTTCTCTGTGTCACCAGCTGTCGAAAAACTCCTATATCAGGAAATTGACCGGATGTTAGCGTTGGGCGTAATCGAAGAGTCGAAGAGTGCATGGTCTTCGCCGGTAACGTTGGTGGTAAAGCCCTCGAAGGTGCGCCTATGCCTGGATGCCCGGAAGGTCAACTCGGTCACAGTGAAGGATGCCTATCCTTTGCCGCTGATTGATGGAATTCTCAGCAGACTTCCTAAGGCAAATTTCATCTCCAGCCTTGACTTGAAGGATGCCTTTTGGCAAATCCCCTTAGAGGAAAAGTCGAAAGAGAAGACAGCCTTCACTGTGCCCGGTCGACCCCTTTACCATTTTGTCGTGATGCCGTTTGGGTTGTGTAATGCACCCCAAACGATGTCGCGGCTAATGGATAAGGTAATTCCGCCCCAACTTAAGCACCAGGTATTCGTGTACCTCGACGACCTGTTGGTGATCACAGACGAGTTCGACGCGCACCTTCAGGTGCTTCATCAGGTCGCCTTCCATTTGAGGCAAGCTGGCCTCACCATCAATGTGGAAAAGAGTAAGTTCCTCTTGCGAGACGTCAAGTACCTTGGCCACATTGTTGGTGGGGGCACTATCCAGACCGATCCTGACAAGGTGAAATCTATCATGGATTTCCCCCTTCCCTCTACCACGAAGCAACTCCGAAGATTTCTAGGAATCTGCGGTTGGTATCGGCGCTTCGTCAGGGAATATGCGTCATTGTCAACGCCACTGACAGACATGCTTTCTAAGCGGAGTCAGTTTGTGTGGACCGATGAGAGGCTAAATGCTTTCAAGCAATTGAAACACAGCCTTGCTTCAGCCCCAGTGCTGCACAGCCCAGATTTCAACAAGCCCTTCTCCATCCAATGTGACGCGAGTCAACATGGAGTCGGTGCCGTGCTGGTGCAGCGCACAGAAGACGGAGCTGAAGCCCCCATCGCCTATATGTCCCACAAACTGAATCCCGCTCAGCGAAATTACACCGTCACTGAGCAAGAATGTCTGGCAGCGGTGTTGGCAATCAAGAAGTTCCGTGCCTACGTGGAAGGTCACGAATTTGAAATCGTGACCGACCATGCTTCCCTAAAATGGCTAATGAACCAACCAGACCTCAATGGACGATTAGCCCGGTGGGCCTTGAAACTTCAAGGTTTCAACTTCAAAATTGTCCACCGAAAGGGAAGCCAAAACGTAGTGCCGGACTCCTTGTCGCGCATGTTCTCTGCCGAGGCGTTGACGCCGGCAGAGGGCGAGGAGACTCCAATGGAGCTAGACTTAGAGTCGCCCCACTTCAAAAGTGCCTCCTATACGGAGCTGGCGGCTAAAGTCCAGGCAGAACAAGACCAACTGCCGGACCTAAAAGTTGTAGACGGGTTCGTGTACAAGCGGACTGAGTATGCGACCGGAAACGGACTTCAAGACCAGTTGGCCTGGAAGTTGTGGGTGCCGTCAGAAATGACGGCAGAATTAGTGAAGGGAGCTCATGACCCACCCTTGAGTGCGCATGGTGGCGTGGCCAAAACCCTCGGCCGATTACGGCAATGGTTTTATTGGCCACGAATGGCCGCTCAAGTGCGTGATTATGTGGGTTCATGCCTTACATGCAAAACCACCAAAGCCCCTTCACACACCCTTCGTCCACCAATGACGCTGCAGTCCGTTCCCGAGCGCATATTCCAGCGCTTGTACATCGACATTATCGGCCCCTACCCTAGGTCCAAGTCTGGCAACATTGGAGCTCTCATCGTCCTCGACCATCTTTCGCGATTCCCCTTCGTTGAGCCGCTTCGGAAGTTCACTGCGAAAGCAGTCATTGACATCTTGAGGAAAAGGGTATTTCACCTTGTTGGAGTCCCGGAGAGTGTTGTAACAGATAATGGTGTACAATTTCGGTCGTCTATCTTTCAGACCTTTCTACAGGAATTCGGTATCGGACATACCTTCACCGCTGTGTATTCCCCTCAAGCCAATGCCTCGGAACGTCTCAACCGCTCCATACTAGCGGCCATCCGTTCGTACATTGATCCAGCTCAAAAGGAATGGGACGGTAAACTTTCAGAAGTAACCTGCGCGCTACGCTCAGCACCTCACGCAACCATAGGAACTTCGCCCTATCAGGCAGTCTTCGGGCAACCAATGATAACTCATGGCCGCATCTATCACCTGCTGCGACAACTTCATCTGTTGGATGACCCCGAGACCACTCTGCCACCTCCTGACCAACTGGCTCTTCTACGCCGGACCATCCGCGACCTCACCACCCAGGCCCAGTCTCGAAATGCAAAGGCCTATAACCTTCGTTCCAGGTTGGTTTCATACCAGCCTGGCGAAGTGGTCTACAGGCGCAACTTCCGGCAAAGTGACGCAGCCGCGCACTACAATGCAAAGCTGGACCGGAAGTTTTTACCTAGTAAGGTAATTAAGAAGATCGGCGGTGCTTATTACCAGCTGGCCGATCAAAATGGACGATCAGTGGGCGTCTTTCACGCGAAAGACATCACTAAGTGATATACCCACTAGTTCACCAGTTCACGATCTGTTTCCAAATTCTATTTGGAGATCGTCCATTTGCGCCTATTTCAGGTGTCACTCCTGCTTCAATTGAAAAGTATCTAGAGATGTTCACCTCGTTCACCACTTCCTCTACCAAAGATACTTTCATTCTAAATCAGTATACGTTGTTCACGATAATTCCTTTCAGTAATAATTACCCCCTTTGAGTTCTGTTCACATTATTCACGATTTTCTTAAAAGGATTGGACAGTAAACGACATGATCACCTGTTCACGTCATTGTCTTTCACACATTACATCCATCCTTCAGCTCTTTCCACGCACTTGCCCTTGTGGAAAGATCTGTGTTGTAGCATTTGCCATTTCGAATTTTTTTCTAAATTCACGGCAAATGACTTCTGATACGTAATGTATCAGAAGTCCTCTACAAAACGACCTTACGGCATCTTGTTTTTCGAGAAATCGAAACACAAGCAATGTCGTGTTAAAATTTCATTTTTCACAAACAAATTACCGTATTAACGGTAACTTGTTTGTGCAAAAATTGCGAGACCGGCACTGGGCTGTGTGCTGGCCGCGATAAGCTTGGCTATGGGACAGTCGATTGTGGGCCGGCGTGGCGGCGAGAAGGCTACTAGGAGATTTCGGGTGAATGTAGTGTCGCGCGCTGGGCTAGTGCAAAGTGGAGCGTTAGCATAATTTGGAATACCTTGCTTTCGGAATTTTTACGCGGCTGTAATCGTGTTTGGTTTGATTTTGAGCAGTTTCGTAGATAGCGTGATAGCTTCTCGGACGCGAGTTCATTAAGTTTGGCGGTGGCATTGGCGACGAAATTAAAACACATCATCCAAAGACAAGAAAGAGAACGACGGAAATCCGAGGGTGCTGTGTTAGTGCAAATCGAATTCCGCTCTACCAATCCTTATAGTTTTTACGAATACCGACAGATCAGCGTATTGAAAAATGTTCCGGTGCCCATCAGTGAGCGGACGACACCTTATCGCCTCAAGCGAAGGCAGTGTCGGTAACGTTTGAGTCGCGAACCCAAGTAATCGGACGGTCTGAACTGAATCGTAGCGGCGAGGGGTCGTTGATGACCCGTCCGCGAAGAGAAAACGGCGAAAGATTGAAAATCGTCTTGGTGATTGAAACACAAGTGCATTGTGCAACATTGATAATTATCAATTAATTAAAGTTTGCCTTGTTTACTAAGCACAGTTCGATAGTCCTTTCTGTTTCGCGGATTTAGAGTGGAAGTGGTGAAATAAATATTAATTGTGGTATCAAAATAAAAGTGAATTATATAGCTTTCGTAGCTACTGACAGCCACACCGGTCCACAACGATCGTACGATCAACATGAAAGAGAAAGTCAGTTTCTGGTGCCTGTGATGTGCTACTAAACGAGTTCTTGAAGATTATCAATCAATTTAACGACCACCATATAAAATCCGACACAGTTCAAACAATGATCTCGCAAGTTCAAGTTAGATAATAAAACAGTGAAATATCAAAATACAACATCAAACATTGAGAGGCGATGTTTTTTTCTACGTCACACCTTTACCATTAAACCATAACCAAACCTTTAATAGAAGATACCATACGAATGACAAGTGGCCAATAAAAAGAACACAAAAATAATACTATCGAAACCTACATTGGAATTTGAAATCGTCGCGTGGAGTCTACTCTCTCCGATAACCAAAGCCAAACCGCAGCTATTGGTCATTCTCCCTAATTAAAAATATGCTCAAGATAATAAACCATAATGAAAAGCGAATGTCAGATAGTGAATCAAGATAAGCCCAGCAGGAGATTCCTGATGAAATATTTAGAAATAACTACATCGTTGAAGTTTCCTCTAGCGGTACAAGTATCTAACTAGCAGCCTGTCAAGATGATGCGATGCGAAGGTGAAGAGAAGTTAGCAGACAGTTCGCCATGTGCCGGAATCAGAGCAGATTTGAAGATGTGCTTGTTGAAGAGGGATTGCTGTACATAGGAGTACTCTTAAACACGAAACAGTAACCAAGTTCCTTTCCTGGCAGTCTGAATGCTTTTGGAATCTACAAGCTACTTAGCGTTCTGGTCTCCTGATTACTTAAGCATTTTCACCCGGCCAAACCCGTCAAGTACTAAACGTTCAAAACTGGATGTTTTCAAACTGGTAATTTACACGAAAATATGTCAAAGTAATATAAAATGATTAGATGCTAGGGAGAATTATGAAAAAACGTTTAAATAGAATCGTAAGTCTACAGTAAAAACAGATCAGCCTTAGTAAAATAAATAATGATAATAATGTGAAATATCTTAGAAAACAAAAGTTCGTTTCGCAACAAGTATAGTACTAGAACAATAGCATTTTTACATGAAAAGTCGAAGGAAGTTTTCGGTAAAGTCGAAGCTGTTTCAACAGAATTAATTAATCCTTAGACCAAATGTTACACACACTTGAATCAATGAAACTATAACTAATGGCTAACTGTTCTACATATATATTTGGTCTTTTTGACACAGCCAAGACGTTTACGCTTTTACATTGTACTTACATTACTCTCGTATTCTTATCAGCAAACATGTGCATTTCTCTTACCATATTAAATCTAATAGCAAACATATATAAAACTTGAATATCCTCGAAAACTTCCATTCAAGCACAACTTGAAGAGGCTGTTTTCGATGAAAACCATTCATGCTAATTATCGCAGTCGATATGTGTAGCGATGCTTGAAATCGCCTTTACACACACACACACACACACACACACACACACACACACACACACACACACACACACACACACACACACACACACACACACACACACACACACACACCCGCACAAACATACCCTCGCCCTCATTTCTATTTTAAGGCTGCCGAGAAAATTCGGTGTAGTAAAATATCGACGCGACACAGAATAGAACATGAATTAACATTGTGATAAAATATCCTTGTTTCGAAACCAACTAAAAAGAAAAATAACAATATATATTTCTTTAGTAGTTTATGGAGAAAGAAAATTGCATTCATATTTAAAGCTCATAATTTTCATTGAGAAAGTAGATTGAGAAAACCTTATTTACAAAAATTCACAGCTGCATTACTTTTAACGTTAGATAGACGTACGTCACATTGAATCATTGTATTAGAACATTTATTGATAATCACGAGGAGTATAGTTATGCAGTAGTTGGATATTTGTTTGAAACATATGGAAATAGCATAGAAGTTGGATATTTTTTTGTTTGAAACATATGGAAATAGCATAGAAGTTGGATATTTTTTTGTTGATCAGCAAGTAATAAAGTAAGCATCTAATTACGTGTTGTATGTTGAGAAAGACAAATTAATGGAGAACTTGTTGATAGTTAAAAATAATGAAATGAATTTGTATTAATTATAACATTTGGCCTTCTTATTGGGCGAAAGCCCGAGAAGTTCTTTCTCCTTTTCAGGGTCCGCGCTTGGCCTGGCTGGCCCATAATGAAATAGTTTTCTTTGTGAATTTTTCAGTATTTTACAGCATCTTACAAGGGAGGGATGCTGGCCATCTATATAGTTAGTTGCTGGTTGTTGATTAGTTTTTTTTTGATTTTTGATAAAAAAACGGCCAGCATCAGAGGGTGGAGGACCCCAGACCATCGGGGTCAGGGCTCCACTAACATCGGGGGCCCGGGGCTGTCTGCCTCACCCGGGTTCCTTGTAAAGAGAGGTAGCACTTTTTCCTTTTTCCCTTTTGTAGATTTTTAATTTTCTGGCTCCGTGCGTTGTCACGAGCACTGGGTCTGCTTAGACAGCCCATGTTGCAGAGCCTGGGTGGTTTCCTTTACGGAACTATGCCCCTTTTGGTCCTTGGGTATTTTTATATACCAGTTTGCGGCTACAGTATTATGACGGATGAAATAATACGTAGCATCCCGTTTTCTTTGAGAGCAAACTAACCCCATTTTGTTTAAAGAACCCACCCCAGCCGCAGCGAGCTAGCAAAGCGGCACCCCAGCATCCGTCGGGGTTGGTTAAAGGGTGCTCCGCTAATGCGGACGAGGGGCCTTCACGGCCATTTCTAGGGCACCCTGCTCTCGGGGCAATTCTTTTTTTTTGTTTTGCCTCTTGAATGGCAGCAGCCATTCCACTGTTTGACCTTAGCACTCTTGGTTCTGGACTTCGGTCTGGTTCTAAGTTGTGCTAAGGCCACTCTTCATATTAAAAATCGCTACATATGTTTCATCGGCTCATAGACTATTTGAAATACTAATGTATTTTTCGCTGCTATTACTACTCCCAGACAGCACCATTATGCGTTATTGCTTCATTTGGGTACTACTAAGCCAGGTTAGATGTTCATGTGGTTTGATTTTTATATCTGAGTTTTTTTTCTGAATGAATGTCAGATATTACATGTCACGATATTACGATTAATCGGACCATTCGGAGATCAAAGTAACAATCTATTACACGCTTTTGCATTGACCTCCGAATAAGTCAAGTTCTGGACAACGAACTAACAGATAATTGTTAATTATATTGGAAACTTCTATGAAATCGATTAGATGAACTTCAAATAACTAACGAATTTTAAAAATCAAGTAGTATTCAACACTTGTTTTATTTTATTTTCAGGCTGAAGCTTCTCGACGCACCCATAAGTGGTATAAAGAAACCTTTGGAGAAAAATATCCGACAAATCGAACGGCTGTGATTCCGGTTCTGTTATAGTGATCTGTAAATATTACTTGTTCCGAATTTCAGTGTTTTGTCTACAGAAAATAATTTTCATTTTTCACTATGACGTTTTCACAAATTTTCATGCAGTTTTGATTAAAAATAAATAAATGATCTTATATGTTTATGTTTAATTTAAAATTCAATTAATTTCAAAGGAGCTGTATACACATTTCATATCAGTTTCATGCAGATTTACTCTGTTCATTCATATAATTAATTCTACTTTCAAATACTTCTGAAAAATGATTAACAACTAGCTTGTACTGGTAGTCTAGAATGCTCTTAAGGTTCCTTAATATTAAGGAAGTAGTATTCTTCAATTTTTATGTAACATTTCGTGAGCATATCTCATGCTTGCATTTAATTGATAATTGATTAATATTTTATAAATACTAGGGTGCTCCAATGATGTATCTACATTCCGGTGCAAAGCTTTCAGAAACTGTCAAGAACGGAAAATCCAAGTACGTGCAGTTTAAGCATATTAATCAACTCATTTTATAGTTCATTACTAATTGCTTTGGGATAATTTTAAAATATAATGTATATACTTTGAAAAATTTATAGAATATTTTTTATTTTAATATCTTTGATTGCACAGTATGCTTAAAAAATAATCTTTTGCCATCATCATTTTTTTACATGTCTAAATACTTTTATTTTCTAGTAAATATTAGCAAATGCATATTTTTACCTTATTACGTATAACATCTTGATCGTTTTCTTATATCGTGAAAGCATGTAGTGGAAAATAAATCCAATAGATAAAAATCACAGAACAAATGGAAATATGGCTTTTCTTTTGCTTGGGTATTTTGATCCAAATGTGTGTTGATACCATTTGTGAGTCAACCAGGATGTTTCAGTCTGAAAAAGTAATTTAAATTCATTTTTACACACATTTAACTAAATGTACGATCAGTAATTAATAATATAATTGTAAGTCATAGTTATTACTTTACTGTTAATTATTCCTCTACGATTTAGTTAGTATTGTTAGCTACGTTACAGTTAAATAGAGTTGAGTCGAATTAGAGAGGTTAGTATATATTGGTTCCACACTTCACACTCGTATACATTGATTGTAAATTTGCGAATGAATCTCTCTATCAGCCTTAATACTGAGATTCGACAGGCGGCGGTTGTCAAGCACAGCCAGCAAAATCCATGGTGAACCTTTCTTAAAGGAACAACATAATTTTAGAAAATGCAAGTCAAATATTACCAACCTATTTTTAATTTGAAGAAAATTGAAAAAGAAGAGTAGGATAGTTATTTGGATAAAGTGTATCAAATTGATGCCATCCACACAGACTTTAGCAAAGCGTTCATCGTGATATTCTACAGCTTAAATTAAAAAAGTTTGGCATATCGGATTTCCTATTAATTTAGTTAGACTCTTATTTTCGAAATGGCACTGAGTACGTAAAATTTCAGGGTGTTTTATTTAAAAAAAGGGGGCCCGATAGCTTTGCTCGCTAAGGCGTCAGGCCGAAAAGCGGAGTGCTACGGGGCCTGCGGGTTCGAATTCCGCTGTAAGTGTGAATGCGTGTGATTGTCCATGAGGCCAAACTGGTGGCTCATGATGATGCTGGCCGCGTTCCCGGCAGCCCTCTTCACTAACCTAACCTATTTAAAAAAAAGTGAAGTTTCTTCCAGCGTCCTATAAGTATTTACTTGCGCCAACTTTTATTAATTTTTTTTGTGTGGGATCGGAATTGTTATCTGACATTCCTTAACTTATTCATACGGACGTTCTAAAAGTATATTGCATTAGTGAATTGGTTGTCTTTTGAGCAATGAGGCAAGCAAACAAACTCAACACGGTTTTTAAGTCAGAGGCTTTTCGGATAAAACTACTAATTTAGACTTTCATCCACAATAGGTTGCTGAATAGTGTTGATAGTTTCATTGATCATGTTTGGTTTCATAAACATTGTTTTCCAATAACCTGCCTTTTTGCAAAGCATCATGATTTTTCATTAAGTCTTACTATCCTCTTATGAACTACATTTACAAGAGGTATATAGCAAGTTTAGTGCTTGACGTTCTGGAACATTAGCTTAGTTGATTGAGTGCACCTTTTCACAACCATCATCGTCGGCGGCACAACCGAAGTCCGATTCTGGCCGTTTCAATAAGTTTTTTCATCGGTTTCTGATCGCGAGCCGATGTTATCCAATTAGGCAATCCTAAGTACTGGGCGTCCTGTTCAACGCGATCCCTCCAGTGCAAACAAGGTCACTCTCACTGTCAGTTGCTCTAAAATATGCAACAAAGGGAGTTCAGAGCAGTGTATTTTTCGTTTATACGAGCTAGATGCCACCCATCCACCCGGATCCATAGGTGGGTAGAGACACGACCATGGTCGCACACAACAGCAGCTTTGAAGTTCGGGTAAGATTTTGGGATTTGAAGAGCCTTGACAGACTATAGCAGGCTTTGTTGGATTTGAGCAGCCGGCCGCGTGTTTCTTCATCTATATTGTTATCCGCTGTTACCATTGGGCCAGGGTAATTGAAGGATTGCACTACTTTAAAACCATGTTCCAATACCCTGATAGTTGGATCTACTCTAGGTTTCAAATAGATTGCATAGAAAAACTTAGATGATTAGATGAGAGTTTAATAGGACTAAAAAATCAGTGTAAAAACTATCAAAATTCTATTGTGGCATTCCGGATTGTACTTCTGTGTGTAAATAAACTAGTTAAATTTATAAACTCAAATTTTTAAAAAATTGTATCTACAGTTTCGCAGAAACGTTTAAGACGAAACTAATTCATACATATTTCAATCTTTTTGCGTATTATATTCGAAAAAAAAAACCGACCAACATCGCTACAACTTTTGTAGAATCTGAATAAGCACATATAAGAACGTGCGTAGGCAACGTAAAGAGCATGAAAAGAATCAAACAGCGTTTAAGCACTGCATTGTTTACATGCTTAACAGCAGCCGTATGCAATGAAGGATGTTAACTGATCTCAACAAAAATCTCAAAACTTATTAGAAGTACTAGACAATTTAAATCAAAAATGCTAATCACAGATGTAAGCACGATTAGGAATGAATATGAAGTAAGAAATGCAATATTTAAATGTTGAGTAGAACACTATTAAGCTTATTAACAGAGACAAAATGTCAGTATGTACGGGTACTATAAAAAATAATTTTTGGGTATCATTCATATGATCTTAGAGTGCTCGGAACATGCAATTATGCTTTTAAAAATTATTTTAAAGGTCAATAGTACACATAGGAAATCATAATTTAAGATGCGCTTACTTGATTCATTAGCACCCATATGAAGCAATAACGCATTGTAGTACAGTGTGGCATGAGTATCAATAAAGCAAAGTACATCAATACTTCAAACAACATATGTGGCGACGAAACATACTCGAACCAGTCCCCTTCCGGCATTAAATGCTGTTCCGTTACAACCTTTCCACTTTTGCTCCTTCTCAGGTTCACAAGGATGATATTGCTACGATATTGCTGCAACCATGAGTATAGGAACAGAGCTATTGCTGCCATTTGGATAATATTTATATTAGCTAGCTTTGGTGCTTGGGCGTAGGTACCTAAAAACGCATGGTAACTAGGAAGACTAAGAACACTAGGCACCCGATCTTACCTCTGACGAACCCTTCCGAGTTCGCCAGCAGTCCAACAAATGCTGCATAGTAGTGAAAGTACCCTACTAAATAGTGTGCAAAGTTAATCTTACTGTGCCGCGAAAATATTTGAACAAAATGTGTCTCATAGAAGCGGCGCCAACACTGTATCGTCAGAAGCGTCACGGCAATGAAACAAGTAGTGGAAGGCACTTGGAGTGAGCGACGGCCGGGGCCAGATACTAATTCCAAAAATTGAATTACCGGTTCTGGGGGCAGTAGGTGCCAAAGGTACACTCGCGATACTAATAGCATTATCACAGTGGACCAAATTAGTCCGAACACATAGAAATGTTTGAACCAAGCTTTCGGTATCTCGGTGAGTGCTGTCAGGCGACATTGTTCACCTTTATGGGACATTTTTCCATATCTGAAAAATTGTCTGATCGCATTTGGTAAATACGATTCAGTGAAGTTTATCAAAGCACTCATTACTCCTATGAAAAGAGTGAAGCTGACAAAAACGAAATTCGACAAATTAAAGGGAATCATCGTAACACTCTGAAACTAAGCAACATACTAAAGAAAGATCGAAGAAAGCAGACCAGTGTAGAAACTTTCACTAATTCTTGTGCACTATCTTTGCCGTACTTGCCCCACCGGACCCTAGTTTAGAATATAGTCACCGCTCTTACCATGGTTACTTATCTCAAGATTTCGAGAAAATTATTCGGGAGCAAAATGACAGGTGACTTCCAAAGTACTTTGGTAAGCAGTAACAGTACGTGTCAAAAAGACGTGAATTGGAACAAATATTTTTCCTGGGGTAGGTATATTTTAAGACAAATATTATTCAAATAATGAACGAGATAGTGAACAGTATTGTCATGAATCTTAACAAAGAAGCGAATAAATACAAGAAATCTCTCCTTGAAATCAAGATATAGATGGGGTATGTACTCCACGAAATTTTTAGTAAATAATTTCGTAGGATTGAAACATTTGTTGGGATTGCATTAGAAAAGTTTTTAGTCCATCAGCGTTATTGATGTATGAATTTTTTTATTACCTTTTTATTTTCCTTTTATTATTTAATTTCTTTTTATCATTTGTTACGGCATTTGAGAAGCACTAGAATCGTAGCTTTTCATGACATGCTGTAACAATCTATTCTAGCACAAATCGATTTCGAAACTGTCAAATATCTCAAACCTAGCTCGGGCAGTTTCGTCCGGTCGGTTCCTCTCATGTTGAACGCTCGCACTGAATAGCAGTCGTTCACGTCGCGACTAGTTATATCTTTCTGGGTGCGCGAGGTGGTAGATTTGTGCAACTAGTGACCTTTCCAAATTGTTCTTCCTTCACAAAATCGAAATGGCAGCGTCTGTGAGGGTTTTCGGTCGTGTAAAAGGTAAAATCCATTGAAATTATGTAACTTCCTTCACTCTCCACAGCCCGTAAAGAAGTATGACTTTGACAGCTGCAACTTGAACTTCGTTCCCTGGCGGAGCAGTTGGCTTCCACCATATGTGCATTTTTATGATTAGAATGTCTGGTTTATAATGGCAGTTACCGCACGTTGTTGCTCTCTTTCAGATGGTTTGTTGGCCGGCGCGAGACTTAGTTCTACTTATGCGAAGACCCGAAAGAATCTCGTGCTGACTTCCGAGACGAAGGTCATTTGTCAAGGATTTACTGGCAAGCAGGGTACCTTTCACAGCCAGCAGGCATTAGAATATGGCACGAAATTGGTTGGTGGCGTATCTCCAAAGAAAGGCGGGACCACTCATTTGGGGCAACCGGTGTTTGCAACTGTACTTTTTGAGTTTTTTTATTTCTTGGATTTTGAATTAACACTTACAATTTAGGTGCGAGAAGCCAAAGAGAAGACAAATTGCGATGCAACTGTTTTGTATGTCCCACCACCGGGTGCTGCGAAAGCTATTCTGGAAGCGATTGAAGCAGAAATTCCATTGATTGTATGCATTACGGAGGGTGTACCGCAACACGACATGGTACGAGTGAAGCAAGCTCTTCTATCGCAGGATAAATCCCGCCTTGTAGGCCCGAACTGCCCTGGCATCATCGCTCCAGAAAGGGTAAGTACACTATGAATTAAATTCGTTTCAGTGTGATGGTAGAAACCTTAGCTTCAATTTGCCGACAGTATAAGGTTCATCGACGTTCTGATGCAAACCCAACGTTATCATTTTCTTATCATCATCTTATGGGTTGAA
Organism: Nemotelus nigrinus; assembly: GCA_947369275.1. NCBI lineage: Eukaryota > Metazoa > Arthropoda > Insecta > Diptera > Stratiomyidae > Nemotelus > Nemotelus nigrinus. Next base: position 34,458,258 of record OX376373.1, on the reverse strand, counting down.
GACGTTAAAAATCTTGTAATTGATTGATAGAAGTTGAAGTTGTAGAAAGTGGAAAGGTCTATCAACAAAAATAATGCCTCAAATACACAAATGAATGTTAGTAGCATTAGATCAAATCCATAAAACCAGATATTCAACACATTTATTGACTATTTGCCGTATGTTCTTTTCATACGAGCTAATCAGCGTCAAAGATAACGACGAGGTTGAAGTCTTAGCTTTCCTTCTTCGATGATTTACTGCTATCATGTTGGTTTGTTGTTGAATAGTTCATTTCTTCTCTTATTATTCTATAAGTCAACACTTAAATCATCCTGACAACGAAAAATTGCTTATAAGAAAACTGTGTGATTACTTCCAATGGCAAAACAGTTTTGAAAGTTGTCTTGAATTTAAACGAAAATGTTGATGTATTCAGGGAAATGGCCACCGTATTGTACACTGAAAGCACTTGTCACATAATTTCGCGTTCTGATGATGGTGCAGATGTACCTGTGGCATGTGCAAGGCAGAAAACCGAAAGAAGTCAAAGAGGCAAAACTGCAGCATCGTTTCTTATCGTTTGAATTTGATCGACTAACTTAAAAGTGTTCGCAATAATACATGATACGTTCAGATCGTCCAAAAAACGACGTCCCGGTATAAACAATTGGAAAAAAATCACGATATTGCTATGAACAATCGAAATGTGGAAGTGCGCGAGATAGATGACATGGTAAACATATAAAAACGTAATGTGATAAAATCATTGCACGAAAAATTGTGTGTGAAAACACGAACGAATGAATGCTTCGATGTAGTGTTTGAACAAGTTTAAGCATGATTCAAAGGATTTCCTGCGTCGATGAAACATGTATCCATCAATATATATACTTGAGAGAAAGCAACAGTCAAACGGTGGGTAGAAGCGATCTTGACTACACCAAAGGAGGCAAAATTAGTTCTATCAGCCGAAAAACATAGGGCGACCTTTTTTTGTGGACACGTATGGCATAGTCTTCATCGACAATCCTTAAATCTGATTGGGTCGAAAACGGCCCCATTTGGTGAAGAAAAAAGTGTAATTTCATCAAGGCAATGACTAGAAACACGTGTAGCTTACAAAAAAAAGCTAATTTGACAATGAATCCATCGATATAAATCATTCCCTTCAGGTTAGATTTCAACCTGATTCAGTGGGAATTGAAAAAGGTAGTGTTAGCCGATGCTGTCTCTGAAGGGCGACAGGACAATAAAATCCTGGAAAGCCAAAGACCTCGAGCGGACTCATAATTAGAATTTTTTTAGAATTCAAATATTAAGCAAATAAGCAAACATTTTACCAAATAAGAACAATACAAAAATATGTCAGTAACGTGTCGGGAAACCATTCTGCTTCTCAACCTCTTACATACGATTTGGCATTGTCGTTATAAGTCTCCTGCATTTCATCACAGCTATGGAAGCCCATGCTTCTTTCACTTCTTCGAATATTTGGTCTATGTTAGTAAAATTTCTAACTGTTATGGCTTGTTTTCAGTATCCACACAAGTGCTCGACTGAATTTAATTTTAGATTCGCTGATCGCCAGTCTAAACCAGTGACGCTGTTGTCCTTCAGAACTATTATTTTTCTAACAAGAGGAGTGCAACTCAGTCTTTCCAATCATTACTGAAATTAAAAACACTTTTTAAAACTTCACGATCAAACAAAAATTCACGATCAAACTGCAACGAATGCAACTGGCGTTTTTAAACTGGTCATAACGAATTTACAATACAATATAAAATACAGTGCTTCTAATTATATTGCCACTCGAATACTTGGGAACAAAAGATTAGAAAGATTTAGAAAGCATTAAAAAAAATATTTTTAGTAATAATAACGATCAAATTAGAGTGCTGTAACACGCAGTCCGAAGTAAAGTTTTGTCAAACATAGTATAAGCGCTACTTTTAATTTTCTGACAACTCTTTTATAATGATATTGAACTAAGTATTGTTGACACATGTGACACATTACTGATCTCAGTACGCAATTTTAACACATTTCTGATCTTAATGGCAGGTTTAAGAAACACTTGTATACATTGCATTTATTAATTGCCAATCAAGTCTCTATCAAATTCAACTCCCAGTCCCAAGACGACTTGAACTGATATAATTGCATTTTAAGAAAAACAGCTCTATAGAATAATTTCTAATTAATTTATAAAAGTTCATTCATAATTTCTTTTTGCAGTGCAAAATCGGTATTATGCCAGGACACATTCACAAGCGCGGCAAAGTCGGAGTAGTATCACGTTCAGGAACTTTGACTTATGAAGCTGTTAACCAAACGACAGAGGTAATGTTTCTGTTTTTTTCAAATGAGGTAATTTAATTTTCAAATTTTCGTGTACTTAAGGTCGGCCTAGGTCAAACTTTATGTGTCGGCATCGGTGGCGATCCGTTCAACGGTACAGATTTTATCGACTGTTTGGAAGTCTTCATAAAAGATCCAGATACGAAAGGAATTATTTTGATTGGCGAAATCGGTGGCGTTGCTGAGGAAAAAGCATCAGAATACTTGAAGGAATATAATCAGGTACGACTAAATCAAACATTTATAATCCACATAATGGTGATTATTCGTATGATGACAATTCGCTGAAAAATATATTTTGTATTGTTTTCAGGGCGTCAAAGCTAAGCCAGTTGTTTCGTTCATCGCTGGGTTAACTGCTCCGCCTGGTCGTCGAATGGGTCATGCTGGTGCTATTATTTCCGGTGGTAAAGGTGGCGCTGGTGATAAGATCAAAGCACTGGAAAGTGCCGGTGTAATAGTCACACGAAGTCCCGCTCAGATGGGAAAGGAGCTTTTCAAAGAAATGAAACGTCTAGAGCTTGTCTAATTTATACAATACTCTTTGTTTTTAATATGCATATGTCGTTCTGGAACAGTTATAAATTTACAAACAGCTATTTGATGTGAACAATAGGCAGAATGTGTACTGTGCATGTATAACTTTATTCGCATCAGAACTATTAATTTTAATTTACATGTTGTTTAAAACTGCCAGCAAAATTCAAGCTCGATCAATATCGTGTATCTAGTTTCGATCATGATAGTAAAATCAAGTCAGACTGCCGATCGAATTCATTATCACTCACGCTAAGATCTGCATACTCATAAAAATAAACTTTTCATCATTCTTGCTCGTAAAAAATGGAAACATTGAATAAAAAATGATTATATATACTACAAAATTCTATGGAATCATAAGTTCTTCTGTTCTCGTTCATTTTAGAATATGTCTGCTATATGACTGCAAACCTTATCGCATCAAGATAAATTTCGAAACGGATTTCTTTGAAAATAAAATAGCATAAAACAAAATTTCTTAGGTTTATTTTCAATTTGTTAATTTCGTTAATCTTAACTCGTACTAACACTATGTATATAAATTGTCCGTACACCATTTTGCGTGCGATAAGTTATGAAACTTTATGAATAGTTTCAATGTTAAATAAAAGTACTTTATCATATACGAAGTGTTTGCAATGTTATATGATATATTTTCCTGTGGTGTGATTGAGTTTGTATCGTAATCATTATTAACATATTCAAGGCGTGGATGCAATGCGTGTGATTAGATTAATGTATTCACTGTCAACTACGGGATATCTCGTACTAGACCATGACTACTGACTTCGAGATATCTTGACACTCAAGGCAGGGTGCTATAAATTTATTTAATCTCAAATATTTCTTGATTTTTTCTCAAATCAACCCAAAAGTATCCTAAATGGAATACAAACGGAAAATTAATCTTTGAAGACAGAGAACTGAAACATGAACCCAACTAAATTTAAGTTCTAGTTTTCCAGGCATCGGATTTTATTGGTTCAGCCCACAATTCTTGTAATCATTTCAAGAAAAAAGGGTTTTTGTGTGATAAATATGTTTGAAGGTAGCACAATTTATGAAATTTGCTGCAGTTTAAAAAAAATAAAATTTCGCAAGCGACAAAATACGGTGTACCAATGTAAATAGATGAAGTGAATGCCCGGGGGTAGCTCGCATAGCAAATGTATATAGGCAGATCTTACAAAATAGGAAGACCTCATAAAAAGTTTTAACACATTTTATATCGTTGCATTTTCCAATTATTTGTAAGATTATTGCTATCGACTTTTAATCTTTCATTTAATGGGCCGCGGCCAGCGAAATCGTCAATCACATTTAAGGGGCTATACGCGGTTAGAATGTTGCCAAATATTTGATTTTCGTAATGTACATATATTTGAGTATATACACAGTATTTTTCATGCCAACCCGAAAAATATTTTCGAAGTTGCTTAGACGATGGAGAGCGCATCAAGATTTCGGTCGAAGAGGGCATGGGAGCGTAAAAGAGGAAAAAATGGTCTGCAGACAACTCCGAATCGGGCTATTAGAAGCTACCAGAGGAATGAAGATTTCTATATGGTCCTGGTATAGAAAACTCGGAGTAAGCTGAAAAAAATCTTTATTGCATGTAAAATGCTTTTGAGACGTTGAACTCGTTTTTTTTAGCAACAACGTAAGCAACATTTTCCGGAAACGGCAAAATTTGTCAGTCGGAAATATTTACATAAGCTTTATAAATATATTTTTTAGTGATTGATCGAAGGTTTTTTTTCTCGGCGATAAATATTTAATTTTTTATAAATACTTTAAGGGTAAAATTTTAATCAAAAAACTAATTTTTTTTTGTTTTAGAAGCCACTATTTTGTTCAAAATTAATATTTTACTTATTCCTTCTATTAATTACAAGCTTATACATTATGTTAAAAATATGTTTTTTTTATTTTAGATAATCTAATCCAGAAACATCGTGCTCACCATAAAACGCCTTTTTTTAGAGGAACTCCGGAGATCGGCTGTGGCAGCTTAAAAAGTCATTATTTTAGCAAATAAAAAATATTAAAATAAAGTTAAAAATTATGACTAAGTATATACATTTTTATGTCAATTAATTAAAATGTATTTCCTGGAAGAGTTCTGGAAAAAATGCTTTTTATCGTCCTCGTGACTGCGTATAACCCCTTAATATTACAAATAAAATCCATAACATAGAATTTTCCATTTTTATTTATTTTCATTGCAAATCGTATTCAATATGAAGACAACTGTTCAATCAATCAAATATGATTGAATACATTATCTACAAATGTAACATGACACATTGCATTATTAGAAGTACAATCAAAAATATATTAAAAGTGAATTATTTTCGAAGATTTTTTTTTCTTACAAATAAAAATAAAATAAAATGAAAGAAACACAAATTTATTCAATATTAAATGTTTCAGTGGTAAGAACTTAAGAATTAGTACTTTTAAAACGAAATTGCAAAACAATGTGGGACCACAAACACTCTTGGTGACGCTTAGCGTTAAAAATATAACAAACGTGCTATGAAATATTGATAATGTCTACGATGATGATTTTAAAGGTTGTTCTTTGGCACGTTTGTTATCGCATTAATTTCAATGTTCAAAATATAAGTTGTAAGTCGAATGCGATGCAAAGATGCTAGTTGTTTTCTTCAGAGAGCATATCGCTCGAATTATTTCAAATCTTATCGCTCGCACAGTACACGACTATTTTTAGTTTCATAACGTAAAAGCTGATGGCTACGTTGTACGAAAAGTTCATACGGTTTTAAACATTTTCTAGATAAATTCTGCTGATCTTAAACTAGTTACACTGATTTTGTACTCATTACGCTATTGTTAGTTGTTCTATAGCTCGTCATGGCCACTGTAAGACATTATGGGCTCTTGACTGCCGGAGTCTTTTTCGAACTGTTCGCCCAATTTGATTTCGTATGTAAAGATGTCTGAGCCAGTGTTCGATACTGGGTACTGAAATGTTGTATTGAAATTATAATAAATCCAAACGCTCGTATTGCCGTGTAACTTACATCAGTGTGATGAATTGTATCAATTTTGCGATAGCGACTTAAAAACGTACGTATTTTAGGAGCCATGGTGTTGAAGAGCACAACATGTGATGGCACGCGGGATAAGGGCATGGCAGGTATCTTCATCCTGAGCCAACGCTCTGGATCACTGTTGTATATTTCGTAGTCTCGTGTGCTATGCGGATCACACTCGACAAAGTACATAGTGATGTTTCGGTGGATATGTCTAATAATGTTAAGTAGATTAAATCTATGAAAACTCTAAAGTTTTTAGATTACTTACGAATAATATGGAGTCGAATGGCAAGGCATGAAAAATAGAAATCTGGCGGCGTTTCCGTCCTTGTCTCGATATGTGTCGGCGATTTCGGCTAGCGGTTTCATTATTTCCAATGAGCCTTTCTGGTGAACTCTGCTAAAATACCAGGCTGGCGCGATGTTTCCAGCCAGAATAACAGCGGCAAAGAGCCATACCAAAAGACTAAATTCGAATGGTCTTGGTGTTCATTTTATTTTAACAAGAAAATGCACGTTACCTGTTCGCACGAGCACTCCACCGTGATAGGTAATCTGAGCATACGAATAGGCACATAGGTAAGATTATTAGTAGGAATCGATGTTCCTTATGTTCTACCAAACTGAGTCCTAATAAAGTGCAGAATATCGAAACCAAAAGTGCTCTTCGTACCGGAAATGCTTTCCAATGAAGGATTGTATGTATAACTGCAATTAAGAATGGCAATGCCAAAACTCCAAGCAACGTCGGCAAACCAATGGCGACATACCAGTACCTTTACAATAATCACATTAAAATTAGAATATAAATCAATCACGGTAACCAAACCATTCGTGTGCACCGTAATAGCTTCCGATATTTTTATAAACATTTTCCATGAAAAAGTTAAATGGCGAGGCTGTGAATTTTCCATACAAGTAGCTATCAATACCTGCACATAGTCCTGATACTAAGAGACTAAAATATTGAATCGTCATCATAAATACACAAGTACATAAAAATACTTTGAACTTACCATATAGGGATATAACGTTTAAAAATAAGTGTTAATGGACTGTGTTCCGAGTTCTTAAGGTGGATTAAGAACAGCGGTAACCAGGTCAATATTGCCGTCGGTCTTATGTAACAGCATAGCGTTGCGAACCATAAGAAACACGTTCTCTCTGAAATAACAGCAATTTATAACTTGATTACTTGTAATTGATGTTTGAAAATATGAAAATATACGACAACATAACTAAACAGAAGTACTACATAGATGTAAAAATTCACATGCCTAATATAACAGTAAACAAATGTTACGAAGTTTAGAGATTCACTGTCGATGCTTCGGCAGTAAAATCAGAAGACTTTCAACAATTTTTTTGACTGTGATTCTATTAAAAGACTAATTGCACTAATGATATTATGCTAATTTGCACTAATGATATTATTTAAAATAACATTCAAAATCTACAAAACGCACACTAGCAAGTGCCTACCAGCCAACTGAACAATAATAATTATCTCACCAGGTTCATAGCTAAAGCTTTTCTGTTCTGATCTAGATGAATCGCCGACAGAAACATCTTTAAACGAGACGTTAGATGCATTTAATTCGATACTGCCTGCAAAGTTTGAACAAAGTGTTTTCTTGTATATAATTCATGTTTTTTCAGCAACAATTTAAATTTTCCCGCTCGCAGAAATCATATTGGAATAATAATATTGATGAAAACATTAGCAAAATCATGATAGTTCAAGATAAATTGCTAATTTTTAACTAGTAGAAAAACACTTTACTGTGAAAGAAGCCGAAGAGACGTCCAACTAAAATTTTATCCCAAAAGCTTGATCGCTCGTCGATAAAAGAGGCAAAATTTACTGAACAAACAAATACACTTATTATATTACACCCTTATTATATTAGCATAGCTAAATCAGTCTTACACTCAGGATTGAGTTACTACTCCCACTCTTTTCGAATGTACGCTGAACTAGAATCAATGCAACAAAATACAATGCGGTATCTGCAGGAATAGTCCAGTCAAATTGATCCTAAATGGTTATATTAATTAGGAAAGTGCTGATTTTTTCATATGACGTATAAGTGTTGAAAAATACAAGTTTTACAACTCCCTCCACCAACGCGGGCGCCACCATCTTGAAAAAAAACTGCTGAAATTTCAGACTTGTCGGAAAAAAAATTTTTTTTAACTAGAGCAAATCATACATAAACTGAAATATTTTTCTCAAAAGAGAAAAAAGTATAGTTTTTAATCGGCTTTTGCTTGATAGTAGGCAAATGACGAATTTCACGCCAAATTTTTACTAGTATCATTTGCAGTAGAGACAACATCTAAAATTAAGGGTTAAATTGGTGTCGCTGGGATGGATAGACTCTGAGATACATTCATTTGAATATTTTTGTAGTTTCTTGTTTGGGGGGTTGGGAAATATGTAAAAATTAACTTTAACAAGGCCAATGTAAATATCTATTAATATACAAAAAGGTTGAAATATAGTTAAGTTTGTGCATGATATTTAGTTGATCTATCAATTATATATTAAGAAATATTTAAGAAAATAAATGATTAAAAATTATGAATATATTGTCCACTTGCATGAAAAAGTGTCTGGTGAATATCAACTTTATATTTGAATACATTTTGAAGGACCAGCACCTTGTTCCTTGTTGTTTCAGATTCCATTTTGCGCAGAGTGGAATTTCACTGCCTCCAATGCAATGTCTTCACAGTCTAGTCGTTCATTAGCCATGTCGGTTGGTGCTGGAGCATATACTTCTTCAGAATTGTCCTCTAAAATGACTGGCATTGCTTTTTCCTATGAATGGCGTTTGCAATATTCGCATAGCCATGAACAATGTAGGCCTGCTTTCCTGCACCCATATGCATTAGTGTAACCTTTTTTTGCAAGAACATGAAATACATTATCATAGTTTATTTATTCTTATTTCTTGTGATTTATATAGAGAGGCTGATCGAATGTGACGAAGCACATGTTTTGACTCCCTTGCAATCTCCCTTGATTCTGGATTTAGTGGATTGAATTAATTATTAAAAAAAAATATTTAATTATTAAAAAAAACTTTTGCAAAGTGTAGCGAAGATTTTACTATCAGCCTTTTCCAGCCAGTAGTGAGCAGAAAAATGAACCGATGCTAGCTAGACAGCTGATTGGTTTCGTCATGGTAGCCCTACAGCCCCTCCCAGGCCTTGGCTTCTTGCAGAAAACGCCTACAAGTGTGTCGGCCCAACGACCGTGTCCTCCAATTTTGAAATCCGATAATTTTGAATCGTCGATAGAATCGGACCAGTCACCTAAGGACCCGTCTTTCGAAGACGTTCAACATGTTTGCGGCTGCTTAAGCGAGCGTCAACTTTACGCATCCATAGCACAATACAGGTCTTATGATTGATTGACAGACTTGAAGCTTTCTTTTCCCGTATATGCAGTGTAGTCAAAACGGGGTAAACAGTTTTACTAGCGAACCGTATTCTTCGTTTTGTTTCATCAATTTAATTATTTTTTGTCGCTTTATTCGCACCTTAGTATGTAAATTCGTTCACATTTTCCAAAGTATAATCGGCAAGAGCTGCAATTTGTCTATTAGTGTCTTATGTTTAAATACTGAAAATCTGATACTCGTTGATGTTTAACTCCCAGCATTTCTTGAGCACTTGTTTGACTGTGAAAAGTTGGTTTGTTGTCAATAGTCCAGACCTAAAGCCCCCTTGGTACTCCCCAATGACATTATAAGCATAGACTTTAATTTTATTTCACATTTTCGACAAGATTTTGTAGGAGCTACAAAGTAGCGATATACCTCTGTAATTTTCGCACTATAATTTGCTTCCTTTTTGTTGTTAGGCCATATGATGGATTTGCACCACTTCTGCGATATTCGGTCTTGATCACAAATGTGCTGGATCACTTTGTTGTTAGCCTTCTGGTAGAGCTTCCATTACATTTGAGTAATTCAATTGGAATTTGGTCAATTCCTGGCGCTTCATTATTTTTCTGGCTTACTATGGGAAACTCGACCTCTTGCAGCATTGGCGCTATTAAGATATCATCGGACACTTGTTTCACTTCTAATATTATTGAGCGATGTGCATGATTAAGGAGTACTTGAAAATATCTTAATCTGGATATTTTCGGGGATGATATTGCCTATTTCGTGTTTATAGAATGTCGTCTTGGGCTGCATCCGCATCTTAAACGTTTCAGTACTTCGTAGATTGTGTAGTTTTAATACTCGCTAAGTTAATACTCGCTAAGTTCAAAGAACTCCTTAATCCTGCACATGGCTCAATAATATCAGAGCCGATAGACATCTCTGACGAAGTCCCGATCGCACCTCCAACGCTGGAAGAAGTCAAGTCTGCCATAAAAAGCCAGAAAAACAACAAAGCGCCGGGCATTGACGAGATTCCGGTCGAGCTAATTAAATTTGGTGGAAGCTGCCCTATAAAAGCCATCCACAAATTGATCCAGAATATCTGGGGTCAAGAAAAAATACCGCAGGAGTGGTGCAAATCCATCATATGCCCTATCCACAAAAAAGGAGACAAACTTCGGTGCGAAAACTACAGAGGCATATCGCTACTTTGTACATCCTATAAGATACTGACGAAAATATTAAAGGATAAGATAAATGTATACGCTGAAAAGGTCTTTGGGGAGTATCAAGGAGGCTTTAGGTCTGGTAGATCAACTGCGGATCAACTCTTCACAATCAAACAAGTGCTTGAAAAATGCTGGGAATTTAACATCGACGTCCACCAGATTTTCGTGGATTTTAAACAAGCATATGGCAGTATTGACCGAAACATACTGTACAAAATAATGCTATACTATACTTCGGCATCCCGGCAAAACTAGTCCGGCTGACCAAAATGACGATGATGGCGACAGCATCACAAGTCAGAATCAACAACGGTCTGACTGACGCCTTTGACACAAATGTCGAACTAAAGCAAGGAGATGGGTTGGCCCCTCTGCTGTTCAACCTAGCACTTGAATGTGTGATAAGGAAGATTCCTGTCGACACAGGGGGTACGCTACTGTATAAGTCGAACCAGTTAGTGGCCTACGCGGATGACATTAACATCTTGTCCCGTTCCTTCACATCCGCCAAAGAGCTCCTGTTGAAACTTGACCAGGAAGCCAAGGAAGTAGGCCTGAAGATCAATCAGACGAAAACAAAAATCATGGCGCAAACAAGAAAGAAGACCTCCATTAGACAAAATATAATTCTTGACGAATATAATTTAGAGAATGTGGACGAATTTATATACTTAGGCTCGAAATTGACAACGAAAGGCAGTGAAACTGACGAAATTAAACGGAGAATACAGCTCGCTAATAAAACTCTCTACTCCGTTCTGGCCCTACTGAAGACCAGCTGCATACACAGGAAGACGAAGCTCCAAGTCTACAAAATCAATCATCAGACCTGTGTTGTGCTACGGATGTGAAACTTGGACCCTTACCCAAGCATCCGCAAATATGTTGAACGCCTTCGAAAGACGGGTGCTCAGGCGTATAATTGGAGCTAAACAAGAGTGCAGCCAATGGCGGATAAGATACAACCACGAGTTGTACGAGGTTTTTGACGAGCCGGAGGTTGCTACAATAGTGAAACTGCGGAAGCTGCAATGGGCTGGTCACGTGCAACGAATGGACGAGCATCGAGTACCTAAGAAGGTATTCGACGGAAGGGCCGAGGGTCGAAGACCAGTGGGAAAACCCAGAAAACGCTAGTCTGACTCTGTCGACGAAGACTGCGCAAAGCTGCTCGGATTTCGAAATTGGAGGACGCGGTCATTGGACCGAGACAACTGGAGGCGTCACCTACGAGAAGCCAAGGCCCGAGAGGGGCTGTAGTGCTACGACGACGAAGTTGTCGTCAGCTTTTCGATTGCTCTTCATAATTTGCGTTTCTCTTAATGTAGCAATCAAGCTAATGCATAATGTTGTGTTCGTCGTGGTGCTCCTTCTTGAATTTTAAAATAATTTTTATGTGTTTCTAATTACGTTCGAAGTCTTGGATTTTCGGGGACTCTATTGTCCTGTCTTCCTTTAAGAGGTAATCAGCTAACCCTTTACCGCCTTCAGGTAAAATAGCTAACCTAAAGCGAATGAGTTATATCGAAGGATTCATTGATAAATTGGGATTTTCTTACTAAGTCACAGGTGTTTCTAATCATGTGTATACATTTTCGACGACGCTGAATCTTGGGTGTTATGAAGCAGTCTCTAGAAATTACTCCAAACTCCTGCATTTATCAATATTTTCGTATAAGAAACGATGGCGCAAGGTGGCTCAATTGTTCTTGAGGTGCCGGGACTAGGTACAACTACCTAGATTTTCAATTTTCATACATAACCTAATTACTTACTTACTTTTAGATCGGTCTTGTGTGAGCCTTGATCTGTTCTTTCTTTTTCGCTCTTGAATTCATACTTAAAATTAATACATAAAGGAGTTGTACCATGTTATCAGCAAAGCATCCCGCACACGAGTCGTTGCTAAGGCCGAGCGTATATATATCGCATCCTCGATAGTACACAAAAGACCCACAAACAATAGGAACCAAAAATTAAGCTTGCTATTGAACGGCGAACTGGGTACGCCCTACGTTCTTTTAATTGCATGTGTTGCCCAAATTCAATATAAGTAATTTTAAATATTTTCGAAGCTTACCTGACTGCCATGGGAACATGCTCAGTGCGATTGTCGTTAAGGAAGCTTCTAGAGTGTTTATCAGAGTCCTGGATCCCGCATAGAACCAGAAATACGATGTCACCATCAAGAATACCGACCATTTCTTCCTTCCACTCCACACATAGAATCGGTAGTCCGAATAGGCGGTCAGTAGGGCTTGCAGTACTCTTGGCCCAAAAACCTAAAGCAACAACAATGCAGCGATTCTAAACAAACGCAATGACATAACCACTTACCACGAGCTGCAAGCTGTCCTGGCCAATCAATTTCAGGAATTCGTAGTATGCCGCAAACACAATCGGGTACACATAGCTGCGAATACTGGTGACCCACTCCCATGTTAGATGGCCATACCTGAAGCGAGAACACGAGAGAGGTCAATCAATGAGACCAAGCGAAATTTAGGCGGCGCCGATGGCCAATCGCCCTAGAAATCTTTGGATCTTACCCAAACGCCAATTTGTGCGCTACTTCCAAGCTCTGCCAGTACTCATCCGGAACGAAATATGTAGCTACATAGAAAACCGAGAATAGCCGCACGGCTAGAAAGATGAGGAACACTTTCAGGGCGCCCATGTTTACCGAAACGGGCAAGGTTATCGCTTTCCTTCACTCGATTAATTTACGCGGACCCTAGCCGAGACGACCTACAGCATAGCATTCGCACCACCGCGTTTACAGTAGAATAGTAATTGTGTTATGATTTGCACTTATCGATGCTATAAAACCTTTGAGTCACTACCCGATCGGATCATAACCTGGTAACCGTCGAAATGCCGCGAAAAACTGTCCACAGCGAAATTACAAAAATAAAATTTCGTATCAATGACGAAACGTTAGATAGAGCGTCGCTGTGCGGGCAGCGTCAAAATGTTGAGTCGAAACGCGAGTGAAAGAGCGAGATGCATATAGAAAAATAATGACGTGTGCTGGCACCAACGCGTTCTGCGGGCGGGTGTAAGATGGTCGATGAACTCATGTCGCTCACTATTGCACTGCTGCAAGTGCTCGAATCTAGGTGGCGCAAGACGATGGTCGTTGTATTGACTACGAGTTGAAATCGAATCGGCTGCAACAAATTTATCTACAGTGATGATCATTTTATTGGCACCAGTGTTTCTTTGTTTTTTTCTCTCATGATGCCCTGGTTTCCCTTGGTTTTTGACTACGAAAAATCCTAAAAACCCCCCTGTGTTTTAGTTCTAAAAGATTATAGTCTATCCTGGCCGTCATATAGAAGGCCGGTCGCGATTTGCAATCTGACAGATACTAATGTACTTTTATTGGTCGAATTGGTCGAAAAATATACGTCGACTGGTCGAAAAAAGGTACATTAAGCCCGCCATCTTGGTACGTGAATTGCTTTTGGGACCGGCCTTCTATATGACGGCCAGGAGTCAGAAAAGATAAACGCGACGCGGCAGGAAAAATTTGTTTTCTTTTAGTTTTATGATGATTCCTCCGACTTCTTGTAAAGCTTTTAAAAATGTGTTGTTTTTGTACAAAAATGGCTGTGTTAACGACGTGGAAATCGACGATGTGCGAAAATGAATGAATTTTTTTTAAAGAAAGAAAATTTAATTTTTACGGCTGGTTGCAGCAGATTGCTCGAAATTGCAATAGATTGATTTTTCTATAGGTATATACATATGTGTACACATACAAGTATTCTCACATGCATTGAAAATACTATTTGGAAAATACAACAAAATCCAACAAAAAAACCTAATTTTTTAAAAGATATTGTTTGATTCGTGTTTAGTCGTTTGGTTCAAAATACATACTATTGTTAATTTCAGTTTTTCCAGATTAAAGAAAATAAAATGCAATACACAGTTATATCTCCAGTATTAAGAATTGGGGAAATTCCTATTCATTCTTAGTTCAAAATGGCTAGCAGTTGCATATATAACTAAACAGAGCGAAACTAACTTACTAAATATGCTAGCTAGATTAAACAAGTAGTAAATTTTGTAAAATGCAATAGATGCAACTCAAATGCAATGTTGCATTAAACTGTATCAAATGGTAACAGACACACTGCAATTGTAGTAAAACGACAGCATTAAAACAGTAAAACAACCGATGAAACGTCGGTATCACGCTATAGAATACTACTACTTTTTCAAGAGTTTTATTTGACTTTTTTTTCTGGATATTAACACTTACTTCATTTATTTGCTGCACTACTGATACAATTTAACTAAAGCGTTAACAATTGAAAGAGGAAACACAATGAACCGTACTGACAAAGGCCGTGTGTCAATATTAGGAACCATCCCACTTTCGATGGAGCCACAATAACCATTTAAAATTCAAAACAATTTAAGATATTAAAATATATTTTTCAAAAGATGAGCATGTTCCTTAGTTATAAACTCAGCTATTAACAAGCACAGATCCTCATTGCTCCTAGATACCTGTTGCTTCATAATTTGCTTGAAATCCTCTCGGACGCCTTTATCTGCGCCTCGCGTTCCGATTCGTCGTGTCGCAGCCGCTGTTTGAGTCGCAATAAATTCGAAATTATACTCTCCATTATGTGTGATCCAAATATGCATGAATTCCTCCAAAAAGTCGATTGTTACCAAATAAGATGGGAAAAGCAAGTACGAAAATTGCTTTCGCCCACTGATTATTGACATTACGTTTTCGGGAATGATAGCCTCTTGGGGATATTCTAGTTGTGAGAGAACAAGAAGGTCTCCTAGGATAGCATCCGGACAATGGGGCTCGAAAATTTTTAGCTGCAACAAAACTAAATAGACAACGAAACGGAATTCATGTGTTTCTTAGTTACTTTGAGTGTGTTCACTATCGCTTTTGTGCAGTACTGGATCACAGCTCTTTGCGTCAAAGGCAGCAGCAGCATATGTCGTTGCTTCGATGTAATCGTCAGGTTATTTAGTAGTTCGCCAGCTGTAGATGGAAGCTCCATTAGTATTTGCAATATGCAATTGAAGCCTTGTATCTGCAAGAAAACTGATTTAAAGCTTCCAAATACATATGCAAACGAAAATCTACCGAAAGGGGCCCCTGGCCAATATTTAGACTAAGGATTCGAATATTTTGCCGAATATTACTGATTTTCATCTCATTAAGCAGCTTTTTGGCTTCCTCGTAGTGTCCAAAGTACACTGCCAAGTCAAACAAGAACCTGCTGACCCAATTCGAAAGCGGCAACTTAATTAACAATTGGCTGAAGTCAATCTGCAAGTGTTCACTGGCGGTCAAATATTGCCAACAGTTGGCGGCAGTCGTAAACGCAGTTTGGGTTTCTGCACTGCATGGCGATGACACTGATATAATTGGGTGCTCGACCGCAGTTTCGAGCGGTCGTTTTTTCGCTATATCAGGTGATCTTTCTAGATTGGAGCAAAATGTCAATGATATACAGTTTTTCAAAGAAAGAAGCCTGAGTTTTACCTCTGAATCCTTCCACCAGTATGAATTCAACGTCTGCACCATCAATTCGTTGTCTTACATTCAAGAAATATTCCTGCAGGGAGAATATCAGTAACGTTGTTGCACAAAAGAAAATTTGCTTGTTGTCTGCTGGTCGAGGAGTTGTCGTCGAAGCCATTTCAACAATCTTTTGCCAGTACACGTCCTTGCTCCTGAAATTTAAAATATGAAAGATAATCGACTGTATGAGTGAGTATTTGCGATGTTATCATATTTCAGTTTAAGTCTTTACTCTCACCAATTTTTGTTGAAAGGCAGGAATGCAGACCAGCCGAGCACTTTCCCACAGAACGTCAAAACATGAAAAATTTGCTTCCAGATGTCGTAAATCGCAGCAACGTTGTCTTGATTCTGAAAAGGAGTTGAAATAGAAAGGGTAACATTTGTGAATAGTCTTGATAAGTACCTCGTCTATCAGCTGTTTCGTGTAATATTCCAAGGTTACTGTGTACAAACGGTAAACCAAAAGATTTGGCAGTTCAGGCGGTTTGTGGTATATCAATGGAAGAGCTTCTTGAAATAGCATTTCATGGAATTTCAGTGAAGTCGTGCTTATTCCTTGTATTATAGTCTCTAGAAGTCGGGGCTGCGCGAACAATAGATATTATCTAAATTTATCAAGGAAAGATTCCTTGCCATACCGAGTGTGTAGGAATTGCCTGGGGAAACCGCTTTAATAAGAGAAGCACTAGCTTACAGTGATCCAAATTGTTATCGGAGTGATTCGCTGTCAGCAGAAGTATCTTGTGTTGAACGTCGTAAGATACATGCTGAAACATTTTGACATAAAAATCTTGCTCCGGGGTTGTTTCGCCCTCGGGAACTCTTAACGCTGCAGTCAGTTCGGACACTTCGTTCCATAATTCAATCGGTTGGCTTTGAAATTTTAGGATTCTGAAACAAAAGATTGAATTACTATTTGTGGTAGTACTAGCTCAATTCTCACATGTAACTAAAGCACTTGGCGGCTTCCTCGAAATTTCGAGCGGCCTTCTCTATTTTGTAAGCCTCGAACTAAAATATAGAAACAAATTTAAACTATTCTAAAATTGATAAATTGAAGTAAAATTGAGAGAGCCCAGAGTAATGGCACTACTAACCTGTACGTGAAAGTTATTGGGATAAAGTGTTTTAGCTGTTATGATCCATGCTTTGGCCGTAAAGGGATCAGTCTCGTGAGCCTTTTTGGCTTGTGCGATGATGTAGTTTTCCTCCGATATAAGGTCCATGTCGAGTAAAATACTGTATGCCGGCGATGCCGGCCGTGAATAAACATTGAGCGCGTTGTCAATTAGAATGACAGTTTTAACAGAGGGCCTCAAACTGTAGATTTAAAAAACAACAACAACAGTGGGGTAAAAATGTGTCAAAAATGGTTGAGTAAACGACGCGAAACTACGAAAACGAAGGGACCGATTGATGTCCGAAAATGGCGAGAATGGAAGGAATCGAGGAACATTTTTTTTTAATTTTAAATTATTTGATTTAAAAAAAGACGGAGTGAACAGAGTATTTTCTCAGCCTTAAACCAAACTGATTAAACCGATTAACCAAATGCAAAAACCAAATGTCGTTTTTGTACAAAAATGGCTGTACAAAGCAGAAAAGGAACGGCAAAAACGACGAATGTGCGAAAATGGCGAGAATGGAGGAATAGAAGAATTTTTTTTAAAAATTTTAAATTATTTAATTTAAAAAAAGACACCCCCAACAACAACCACAATCGCAAAAACACAAAGTATTTTCCCTGACTCGTGGGAATAAAATTACACTTTTGAATTAAATAGTTTGTGTACACTTTTGAATTAAATTAGAATTGTGTTTGTTATACACTTTTGAATTAAATTACAGTTATGAATTATGAATAGTTTGATTTATTTATTTATTTATAAATTTGGACATTTATTGACTTTGATTATATATTTGGTTTGATTGAGGAAGCGGCTGTTTTATTTTATTTCATATTGCAGTCCATGCTTTACATGTATCTAAAAAGTATATGTTGCATGGACTACATATGGTTGAGGGTTGTAAGAATATCTCTAACTAAAAAGAAATTGAGTTGCTTTTTATGAAATTATTGCAATTTCAATAAAAATGCATAAGTTGTATTATTAAGAGTATTTGAAAACTGATTTATTAGTTTTCAATAGAAACTCTTATAATATTGTTGTGTTCTACCGTTAAACACCTTCCGTAGGTTCGATATTCTTCACATTCGTGAAATAAAACAGTTTCTTTTAAAACACTAATTACACTTTTATTATAAACACTATTAATTATTTACACTTAATATTCGCACTATTATAATCTCGCGTTACAGTTTAACACTTTTTCGCTTTCAATTAATCGCGCCCGGATACACTAAATTCGCTTTTCACCGCAACAGCCTTTCCGCTGTTTTCGCTTTCCACTAAGTCGTTGTACCCAAATTCTCACTCGCGTGTACAAACTTTCGCTTTGTACCAAAACTCACTATCAACTCGCGTATACAAACTTTCGCTTCCAACTGTAACAGCTTTTCGCTGTCTTCGCTATCTATTAACTGATTGCCAGCTCCTCTCGCGGCGGTATTTATACTCATATCTGATCATTATTCTACATCTGGGACTTTCTAGAGCTGTGTCTTGGGTTCTGGATCCGTCTTCGAAATGACTAATGGGAAATTCCGTCGCCATGTGAAATGGGAAATGGGTCCGTGTATTAGGTTCTCGAAGTTTCTCAAACTGCCTTCTAGAGAGTTATTCTACGTTTTATTTACGATTGTTTTCGTTGTTTGAATACATGTATGAAATACATGTATGGAATGTATGTCGAGTATTTCCTCGCCGTTTCTAGCCGTTTCTGGCGCCGATACAACGAAAGACGGCTCGTTTGGCGTGAATGCAACAATATTAAGAAAATATCATTTGGGGAAAGATATATCAAAGACTTATATATAAATCAATAATGGTTGATTATATTAGTTTCTTTCACCAATAAAATAGTATAGGCATACAATTGAAGCGCGTAGTAAACTATACATGCGAATTTGCTGAAATATCGTGTAAAAATCAAGTAGGTATTTCAAAAATAGGTAAATCATATTTGTATTAAAAGTAAGTAATTGATTGCCAACAGCTTGCTTCAATGATTTTCCTACTCACTAAGATCAACAATCTCACAAATGTTCAAATTATGTATAGTATTTGAAAGCAAAAAAAATTACTTATTTCATTAAGTTTTTTTTTTTAAAATTATAAAAAAATTAAGTAAGTAAACATATTACACGCTAAATAAGTGGGCAAAGCCTTTTAATAGCTCCAAGTTGAGGACTTAATGCATCTTTTAGCAAATTAAATTAGATAGGGGTGCATCGATCTGAAACAAAAACAAATAATTACATAATTTGGTCTACCATTTTCGGTCTTCTTCTGTCTGAATTACGGATATCGCAGTACATATCTAACTTCGTTAATTTTAAAATATTTTTTAGAATTCGTGCTTGCTACTCGTATGTATAAAGTATGTATAAAAACCCCGCTCTAATCAATTTTCTGTGATTTTAATTGCTTTGATCAAGGGCATTTTAAAACACAAGATATTTTAGAGCACTCTTGCTAGGATGGGACGGTGTGAGGATGATGGTTTGAAGGTGAAAAGTCAGAAACAGTAGGAGAAGAATGGGAAGTGAGTAGATGAAACAGCAAAAAGAATAATCATAAACTTAACAACATCACATAAAATTTACAAGAGCACATAATATATCTAAAACTTAACAATACCACATCAAAAATAAATTCCTCATATAATTTGCAAGAGAAGTGCCTAATATATTTACCTTTCGCGAACGGTTGACTGAGCAAAATTAGTGGCCTTGGTTGCCTCGAATCAATAAGATATTCCGTTCAATCCATCTAGATGTAAAACACTGCCGCAGTAAATCCTCTATGGCACAATCAAAACAATTTTAGCTTTCCATTTTAAAGTCCATATCAACGGGTAAATATTAGCTTTTCGAAACAGAATGTATTCAATACGCTTTCACTTTAACGAATTGTATGTTAGAATTTGCTTTGAAAACTACCCTTATACCTATCTTTTAACCGACTGTATTAATACTGACCATACAAAACATTTAAGTCAAAATAATTAAAACAGGTTCGTTTTTTTGCGAAAAAAACGCAAAAAACTCGCACCTAATGTAAACTATAAATGCAAAAGAAAGCATTCCAGAAATTCAGCATAGAAATAACATTAGCCTAAGTGTCCAAAGTAATCAAGTGGTCATATCACCCAAAGCACCTGAACCGAGAAACTTATTTTGTGAAAGTAAGCCCGAAGCTTTTTTTAGTATCATTTAAACCATTTCTTACCCAAAGCAACAAAAACCATTTCTCGACTGTGTCTCCTTTAACATAAATGAAGAAAATGTTCAGTACTGACAACACCCTTCCTACGAAGCAGCAATAAGTCTACCAACCTATCCTTTGAATTTCGTTTTCATCCGAGGAAACCATCGAAAGTTTCAGCGATTAAACAATGTTTGACGCTGCCATCCGAACAATTTTCAATTCTCTGAAATTTTAAACATGGTATTTTTACAGTAAATGCTTTGCATTTAAATATATTGTTGCATGCACGCCAAACGAGCCGTCTTTCGTTGTATCGGCGCCAGAAACGGCTAGAAACGGCGAGGAAATACTCGACATGCATTCCATACATGGATTTCATACATGTATTCAAACAACGAAAACAATCGTAAATAAAACGTAGAATAACTCTCTAGAAGGCAGTTTGAGAAACTTCGAGAACCTAATACACGGACCCATTCCCCATTTCACATGGCGACGGAATTTCCCATTAGTCATTTCGAATACGGATCCAGAACCCAAGACACAGCTCTAGAAAGTCCCAGATGTAGAATAATGATCAGATATGAGTATAAATACCGCCGCGAGAGGAGCTGGCAAT